>JAPSGF010000020.1:515583-578286 GCA_035772895.1 Perdix hodgsoniae | reverse complement strand
CAGCCCCGCAGCCCTGCAGCCCATGCCCACCTGGCAGCTGCACAGCATGGCACTGGGAGCTGGGCTCTGGCTGGCATTGCCACAGTGCTGGGGCTGCGCCGATGGACTGCTGCTGCAGGTGAAGTCCCAGAAACCTTCAGTACGGTGCAGCTCACCCCTGCCTTCAGGATCTCCCTCCCTGTCGCTGAGCAATTAGCCGCTGCTGCCACTCTGACAGAGTGGGCCTTGTTGTGGGATGAGCTTCTTCCTGGAGTTAATCAGCAGACCAGCAGGCTCGCCCTCCACCAATCAGTTGTTAGTGTTTTTCTGACAGTTCTTCTTGGGAAGGTCTCAGCACCTCACCACGAACAGCTGTGGGAAGTCTCCAAGCCTAGCAGCAGAGAGATGAAGGGCTCACGGACATATTGCCTACAAAAGGTTTCATGATTTCAGCAGAAAATTTGGCTTTGATTTCACTCATTTTGAATTCTCTTTACTTAAAAAGTATAATTTAAGCTTGAATCATGAAACATTTGCTGAAATTGAATCTCGAGAGGTGAACATCCTTGCAAAAACTGACATTTTTAGTCTTTAAATGCAGTGCCTGCAGGGAGAGGTCTTAAACCAAATGGCATCTATGACCAAGCAGAGAAGTTTCGGAGGCACCCCTTCCTCAAGTCAACACGTACCCAGAAGCAAGTTCATTTTTAACAGTGAGTTAACATAGACAA
The DNA here is from genome assembly GCA_035772895.1 of Perdix hodgsoniae. NCBI lineage: Eukaryota > Metazoa > Chordata > Aves > Galliformes > Phasianidae > Perdix > Perdix hodgsoniae. Next base: position 577,576 of record JAPSGF010000020.1, on the reverse strand, counting down.
CATCCTCTGCATTGATCACTGGGATTCTTGGCTCAGGGAGAACTGTTTTCCAGAGAAATCCTGGAGTTAAAAAAAAGGCATGCCTACTTTAAGACAGAGATTGGGCAGGAGGAAACAAACCAGATGAACTGCGTTGCCTAAACAATTTGTTATGAATTATCCAGTCAACTGTAAGAAAAACATATGGACTAAAATCTCAAGAAATTCCTCCAATGGTTTAAAATCTGAGTGATGCTGATGTTGACTGGGTGTATTTTACACAGCATGGCTAAACGACGCTGCAGTGGCAGGAGAGGGCACCTAAGAGGATTGGGATGGCAAAAATTCCAGAAAAAAAGACAACCCCACAAAAAAACTGAAACTGTTTTGATTAAAGCTTATGCTTGTGAGTGTGCAAAGTTACCTGTATTTTTAAGTGAAAGTCTTGCTTGGGAGACAGTTAAGAACACAGCATATATTTCTAGCTGTGTTATGCCCATACCTAATTGCTGCTATGCACTATCCCTGTGAAGGTTTAATTTTTGCAGTTGAAACAGTCATTCTCAGCTTCATCTTTAAAGATTGAAGGAGAGCATGGAACAATGAGTTGGCTAAGACTGAAAAAAGACTATTTGCATGGAAATTACAGTTCTTCATGTTGAGCGCTCTCAAATTCTATAAACAAAATATTCACTTATAACAGTAACGGAGAAACCATCCCCAAAAGGAAAATGGGAGAGTTTCAGAATTTCAGCAAAAACCAGAAAGAGCCATTTTCATTCTTCCAGAAGCCTCCAAAATGCGGTGCTTTATTCAGACTCTGGGAAGAGCGCCTGAGCCCTCGGAATGCCCTCCCCGCTCGAGGAGCCGCCGCTCCTCAGCGCTGCGTGCCCCCGGCCGGCCGGGATGGGGCTGCGCCCCCCCCACGAATGCCACCGCCAATTAAACGACAGTGATGCAAATGCAGAGCGCAGTGCAGGGAGCGCTGCTGCCTGCATAATGGCCGTCTTTGCCACCTGCATCCCGTCACTCTCCTCCAGGTAATTAATTGCCCTGTAAAGTGCTTTGAGATACGCTGTATGAAAAATGCTGTATAAAAAAGACTGGTACAATAGAGCTGTTGGTATTTAAAGTGGTAAAAACCAAGATAGGAGGGCTGCTGGCAAACACGTTCTCAGTCACTTTTCAAATGAGAAAGGTCTGCTGACGGAACCCCGGGCAATCCATTATGGCGGCTCCGCGTTAAGGTACCCACATCTACGGGCCGGAATCATAATTTCCATACCATCTGGTTATTTATAACTACTGACAGGAGGAATTATGTGAAATAAACATAATTTATAGTTATTCCAGGAAAAGCCATCAAAACGAAAACTAATAAGGATTTCTTTCAGCTAAAAAGGTGTCGATTTGTTAGAAACCAATGGGCAATGTTAATGCGCCTGACAGAATTATTAATATATTTCCAAACAACGCCGTAGTTTATGGCCAATGCACCTCAATGGCCGACAGCGTGGTGGCACAGTGGAGGCTCCTGGGAGCTCTGTTTGGCCTCTTCATTGCTCTCTGATTTGGCAGCCCCTGACTTTACAGCAAACACCGAGAGTGACCCCAGAGCCACAGGGGACACAGCCCAGTGTTTGTGTGAACTGATGAAAGCATCCTCTTGGTAAATCACATTTTTATCAGCCACTGTTTTATTCTGTGCAAAGACTGCCTTATGATATAGTAATTTTCAATGTAGAACACAGAATTTACCCAGGTATTTATTCCTTGGTGGGACACCCCCTGCACCACTGCCTCCAGTAAGGCATGTCTGGAGCAGAAGGGTGAGAAGGGCATGGGGCAGAGCCCTTGATTTGGAAGAAAAGTTACTCTGCATCAAACCAACGGCCACAGTGCACCTTGACTCCGAGCTTCTCTTTATTACCTCCATTAACTGCTTAGAAAAGTTTTCACCATTTTTGGTTTTGCATTACATCAAGGAGATCTGGTGCTGACATTACTTCAGCAGCTTCTGCATGGGCCGTTGCTGATGTTGCTGCCTGCCATGGCCGTAGCACAGCAGCACCACCTGAGGAATGGCTGCAGAGTGGTCCCCTGAGCCGTTCCCTGCAGAGCTGTCGGTGGGCACTGCGATGGGGCAGCACAGTTCAGCAGGAGGGGCTCTGGGAGATTCCTATTTCAGCCCCAGTTTGCGATCTGTTCCCACTTTGGTGGGTGCTTGGCACTTGGTGCTGCCATTCAAGGCCTCCCCTTGGATTGCCACATGCACAGCTCGCTTGGCTTATTTGATACAGCTCTCAGTCGGTTCAAATCTTATTTATCAAATAGACAGCATTTTGTTTCGATGGGTGATTTTTCATCTTCCATTAGTGAAGTTGTTTCCAAGGTTCCCCAGGGCTCTATATTGGCCCCGTTGTTATTTTGTGTTTATATGCTGCCACTGGGTTATATTATTCATCAGCATGGAGTAGCTTTCCATTTCTATGCAGATGATTCTCAAATTTATTTGTCTGTGGAACCCAGTGCTGTCTCAGCTGTCTCAGTGCTATCAGCCTGTCTCTCTGACATCACAAGATAGATGTGGCAAAACTTTCTGCAGTTCAGCTGGTGGAGGTGACGCCTCGATGCTGGCATTTCATTTCCTGGGATGACGTTTGCAGCACAGCTGCTGCCAGCACCAGTGCAGGTCTGGATGGTGGGACGGGGAGCAGCTCCCAGCCTCTTCTTGTTGGCACTCCCATTTTGAGGCCTCTGTTAGCAAACACTGTGAGGAAGGGTTGTGTCCAGCTTATGGGTCTGCTAAGGTGCCACACACTGTCATTCCAGCAAAGAGAAATCCATGGTTTTGAAATGCAATGATGCTTCTAAGGGTTGGTGATCTGGCAGCACTGAAAGAACCCTCCTGTAGGTACAGCCCCACAGAGCCCCATGCATACTCCTTCTGCAGCCATAGTGTTCGTGGTGTTTCTGCAATGAAGGAATAATCAGTCCTGGCCCCTCAAGGACCAGTGCTGCTTTCTCATAGTGAGACCAATTCCCTGCCCATGGCCATCCCAGAGCCCTGGCTTCCACGGTCACAGTGCTGCCTGTGTTGTCACACAGTTCTTCACGAGTAGTCCATTTGTTTCTATAAGGAGCAACCAACTAGTTCTCACAGAGACACCAAATAAATCCATTTCATACATTATTTGTTAACTTCATCAAATAAAGTACAATTTTACGGCTTAAATGTCACTCTCCACAGCTCATTGGGTTCTTAAAAACAGCAGATACTTGCCTGTTTGCAGAGGCGAGGATTTGGCAGGCACCTTCAGCTGCTGGCTGAGGGAGCCCATGGATTCTTACACTGGGAAGAATCATAAAATACACTCAGTGTGGAGAGTGCACAATTTGACAAAGACAATTTGATTTGTCCATGGCTTTTAAAATATTCATACCGCTTTGATGGACTATAGTTTTATAAATACGGATTGCCATTAAGCGGTACAGGCAGTCTGCCTGCAGATAGCATTGTATGAGGCTTGTTTGAAGTGGAGCCTTCCAATAAACAAAATCATTATCTCTGCCTAAAAATCCTAATCAGCACTGTTTGGTTCATTTGCAGCTCAGAGGTCAGTAATTCATTTTAACTGCTTATGTGTTTGCATCACTTGGAAGGAAAAAGATTTCATGGTGTTACTCCTTGGACCCAGAAGGTGCCTTCGACACCGGGAGGTGGGCGGAGGACACCGCAGCGGGGCAGTGACGGACACTGCATGGCCACAGATCCAGGAGCAGCCCTGGGGGTGCTGGGACAGACAGCTCCTGTCCAGGGTGGGAAACGCGACCGGGGGATGAGGGGCAGGAGCAGAACTTCACCACCGCACCCATCAGAGCTGCACTGGCTCTTTCAGATAAGGGAGAATGAAGATGTTAGTAATAAACGAACAAAAAAACAGAGTTGGAATCCAGGGAAAACAGTGGCAAGATTCAGTGTTGCTTTTGTTGGCTTCAGATCAACACCAAAGTCTGAGAAGAAGGTAATGTGCATGTTGCACACAACTTCAGGCTTGTTGGAGCAATAAACCAAAAACTCACATGTTCTTGGCATAGAGTATTGCTGTGCGGTGTGTGCACAGCCATGGGCACGCAGGAAAGCACTTGTGGTTCGGGTGTGCTGCTTGAGAACTGGAATTGGCACGGGAGGGCTTTGAGTTGCTCTCTGTAATACAACTTGTGAAGTAGCTCTTGTTTCCAGCCCAAAAGTTTATTCAAGTTAAGAAAACACATCCTCAGATTAAAAAGAGTATCGTACCGCTGTCAATTTTCAGACATTGCCATCAGGAAAAAAAAATTACATTTCAGTCTGACGAGCGACTAATCAAGGCAAGTGAAACGGTGCTGCAATAAATTACTCCGCAGCGAAATAAACCACACAAACAGACCGATGATAATAAATGTAAATTATTTCTCTGAAGAAATTTTCTTGGTATATGAGTAATACGAACCATCAGGAAGGAGTCTTCCTTAACATTAATTACAGAAAATGACAAGTGAGCTGATGACTGCGAAGGCTCATTATCTGAGAACATATTCACAACTTTGCAATTTGCGCGAGATGTACTCCGGCTAAATTAATCTCCCTTCTTTGCATGAGCCTCTTCTAATTTTCATGTTATTAACAGGTTTGCAGTATCACTCAGTGCTTGTCACTCTAATCAGGTTTCGGCATGTTCGCAAAAGCGAAGTGTCATTTATAAGGATAAGCCCTCATAATGGCGCTCTCTTTCATGTGGAGAATTCAACAAGGTTGCTTTTAATAAGGTCCTTTAATCATCTCCCTTTGCTCAACTTTTGGCCCCTCTGTTTTTTCACCAAGAGTCATTAAAAGACTTTGAAGTTCATCGGGGATGGAAACGCGTGGCACTGTGGCAGGAAGGGGCGCGGGCCGGCTGCGGTGCAGTGCTGATTTGCGGCTCCCAGCACGGCAGCAGCGCATGGCCCCACTGCAGCTCTGCGCTCCAGGAACCACGAGCCGTGCGGGGCCGAGGCAGAGGAGTGCGATGGGAGCAGAGCCCGCGTCAGCAGACTGCGGTGCGGCTGGGCTGCGCGGGGGCCGGCCCTGTTCCTCCTCCTTGATTTGAGAGCGGTGCAGTGGTGTTTATGCTGAAGCTTCTGAGCGCAATGGAAGGAGGGGGAGCGCTTTATTAAATTTTTGAAATTCATTTACGCGGGGATAGCATAATGAATTGCCAGATCTCATGTGCGCAGTGTCCCCGGAAGCAACAATAATTTAGGTGGACGTAAACCAATATGTAGATTAAAAATGTTTAAGCCAAGTGTCGTAAAATATATAAAAACATAAGGCAGAATTAACATATCAAACTTTAGCATTATAAGTAATGACGGGTCAGATATAAGGTTATGTCTGCAAAATTGCATTTCAATATAATAAATCCATTCAAGCTCTGTCCGGAGACACAAATTGAATCTATAGACAAAGCAACTGCAACCCATTGAGTGTTATGAAGTATTCAAGTGAAAACAATGCATTTAGAAAAGGAAATTGAGTCTACTTTAAATATACAGGTGCTCAGTAATTCTATGGAGCTTTATGCTTGTGCAGATTTGTATACACTGCATACGCAGCCGACTTTTGACAAAGTCCTCAAAATGATGAATTTCTGATGGAAGACTTGATATTGCAGCAGATCTGTTATGCACCGCTTATCCTGTAACACAAACCATTAATAATAATCACACTTCTCACTGTACCGAGTGCTCTCGTTAGGGTTTCAAAGCTTTTGCTGCTGTACACACCCCAGGAGGCGGCAGCGCGGTGCTCAGGTGCAGGCTTGTGGGGCCGGCAGCATTCGGGGCCATTGGGAGATCCATCCTCCCCTGCAGCCCGGCCCCACAGAGCACCTTCCCCGCCTCCGTTCCTGTCAGCATAACTTGCATAAAGGCTGGAAACCCCCTGCGCAGTTCCCTGCTGCCCTCCTGCAGCCCAGGTGGAGCAGCAGAGACAACGCTAATGAGCGCGGCTGTGAGCCCCAATCTCTTATGAATATTTGATGGGAGCGCAGCCCTTCTCAAGCTACATTAGCACATTGCTGAACATTATTAGTTCTAATAACGCACTACAAGATGGGAGCACAGGCACTGAGATGTGGAGGCTTTGCTGCTTTGCCCTGTCACCACGGGCAGGGCGGGTGCCCGGCTGCAGGACGTGGGCAGCAATGGTACCCGGCTGTGGAACGTGGGCATGTGGGCACCTGCGGCCCACCCCACCAGCCCCACAGAGCAGAGGGCAGAGGGCTGGGAAAGGCAATGGGCAATCCATGCCGCGTGCAAGGGATGGCTCCAGCAAGGCCTCGTGGATGGAGATTAAAAGGTGCTTTGGGGAGCTCGTGTGATGGGGAACGCAGCCTTTAATAGACATGTTCATCTTTCAGCAGTGTGTTTTGCATGTAATAATGTCAGCACACTTCTCATTCTGGCAGAAATTCCACAGATAATTGGAAAGAAGTAAAAATGAAAACATCAGAATTTGCCATGTCATATGTTAACTTTTTATTATTGTATGATGCCAATGGTCCACTGACAGATGCTGCGTTATTAACATTTGATTAAAAATCACTTCAGGTCTAAAGCAGCCTGTTCAGAAGAGAACATCTTGACAAGCCTGGTGGCTGGTGATTGACAATTAATAACATTCTGTGTGTCACAATAGAGATAGTGTGACTTATTGGTGATGGTGTAATGCAATGCTTTTCATCTGAGCTCTTCAAATTAGTACACAGAAATAGGAAGGAAAGAGTCTAATTCAGCTGGCTCTGATTACAAACCAAAGAGCCCATGCAGGGCTTTCTCCCCTTTCCAGAGCAGCCTGGCAGCATGGCAGCACAGACCAAGTCCACGTCCTGCCTGTGTGCGACTCCACTGTTGACATACAGCCAAACTCACATGCCAAAACTCAGCACTGCAAGTCTAACAGCTCTTCATAATAGCAAAATAAAAGTCTGTATATTTAATTAATAAAAAAAAAGTCAGAAGGAAAACTGATTCATTTTCTTAAATATGGAAATAATTTCTATCAGGAAGGACAGTGTGTTGACCCTCCAGGGTTTGGGGGGGATTCTCCTAATTGCACCATACTGCAAGAAATCAGACATCTGCGTGATTCATTAAAAACATGTGAACTATCTTCTTTGGATAAGGTCTGTGATGTACCTCTTTAATTGCCTTTGCCTTAGCAAAGGTGAAATTCTGACAAACTTCTATTGCTCTCTGCCTCTTGAAACAAAGCTTTAGCAGCACATAATGCACTTATATTCAGAATGCACAAGAGTGGATTCAAACAGCACACCGCAGTGAGCAGAGATCTGGGGAGCTCTGGCAAGGGGCAGCCTCGACCTCCGCAGGCCTGGGAGCACCGCGGCAGGGTGCTGCCCACCCCCCGTTGGCCTGGGCCAGGCTTTGTGCCCGGAGCACGACTGCAGCTACAGACTGAAGCAATGCAAACACTTTCCCAGCCCTAATGCAGTAAGCAGGGGAAATAATTACAGATTTCCAAGGTTCAACAGGGAATACTTCTGAGAAATGCGTCCTCCACAGGGAGTTTCATAACCATTTAATCTAATTTTTCTTGATGTTTTGATCTTCCTTTTAAACAAGGCATTTGTCATTAGCTTTCAAGGAGACAAGTTGCTAATACATTACACTCTTAAAAGGCCCACAGTTAGTGTCAATGTCTTCTGATGGCTGTTCACTAACAGCACATGAAAGAATTGCCAGCGCCGGTTCTCCTCACTCACTGCCGCGGTGCTGACGGCACAGCTCGGCCCCAGGGTGGGCACTGCTGGGGCCACAGTGCCACCCCCGCCCTGGGAGCACCGCGCTGCCCACACCTGATGGCTCTGTGTGCTCCCGACTGTTTTGGAGTGGAAATAAAGGGAAGATTTACTGGGAAAGGGACACTTAAGTGAGAATAAATCCTCTCCAACAAAAGTTCTGTTCTCCCATTTAATTTCACCTCTGAATAGGATGACAGTTTCTGCCATCATTGTGGCTGTAGGCAGCTGGTTACCAGTTAGCCTCAATGAGGAAGATATAGAATCACAGAATGGTTTGTGTTGAAAGGGATCTTTAAGATCACCTGGTTTCAACCCCCCCTGCTATAGGCAGGGGCATCTCTACCTCCCTCTAGGCCAGGTTGCTCACAGCCTCATCCAGCCTGGCCTTGAATGTTTCCATGGAGGGGGCATCCACGTCTCTGGGAAACCTGTTCCAGGATGTCAACACCCTCCTGTAAATAATTTCTTCCTGATATCTAGTCTAAATATCCCTTCTTCCAGTTTAAAATTATTTCCCTCATTCTGTCACTCCCTGACCTTATAAAAAGTCCCTTCCCAGCTTTCCTGTAGGCCCCTCCATGTACTGGCACGCTGCTACAAGGTCCCCCTGGAGCCTTCCCTCCTCCAGGCTGAAGAGACCCAGCTCTTCCAGACAAGGCCAGAAGATGCAGGTGGTGGATTGGAGGAGTGAGGTGCCTGAGCACAGGCTGTAGGTTGGGCACTGTCATGTCCAGCCTGCAGCCAGCAGCTCCCGGCCCAAGGAGGGAACATGGACCTGATGTTGGCTACCAGTGCAGGGCTGGGCTAAGAGCGGGCAGCCTTCATGTCCCAGCATCACTGCTGTGTGCCTCAACAAGGGGAACAAAGCAGATGGAAAATTCTTTTTTACATCTTGGATGACATAACTTGCATATTAAATAATAATGAACCAATAAATTACAAGAAACTAAACAACCAGAAGAATATGTATGTGGAGTTTGGAGTATTTATAAGTGAATAAATCATTCATGATGTATAAACTCAATGTAGCTAAATGCATCATTTACTGAACTTAATGCACTTCATAACATAGCCACCTCTAAGCGGCTGCTTTCAAGGGCAGGCACATCTTCAGAGAAGTCTTGGTTGATCCCTGGGTTGTGATCAGCAAAACTACTCACTGTGCAGTTGGTGACAGCGAGGCCGTATCTCCGGTCACTGTCCGTGTTTGCACCTCCACGCACCTCCTGGGGCTGCCCACCATTTTGTCAGGCAGCTCTGAGGCCCCTTTGCCCTCCTGCAGCCCTGCACACAAAGTTCAGCGCCCGCAGCCACCTCTCGTGGCACTGAGCAGAGCCAGTGCCCGGTGGTGCTCCTTGCTTTGAATGCTGCACCTGTCATATGGTAAGTAATGGGTTTGGGATTCCTTTTGACAGGAATTCAATGGCATGGAACAGACTTTGTGCCAGTCTTCTGTGCCTCAAGCAAAGTGCTTGCTAAGTAATTTTATGGATACCAAGCTCAAACATTTCACGATTAGCACTTTGCTTGCATTAGTTTGTAAGAAGCAGGGCCTTTCCTCTCCCACTGAGGCACACAACCCAGCTTAACAAAAGCTGAAGATGATCTTTCCCAAAGCGTTGCTGTGCAGGTATCAGCCTTCAGAGCAGTGGCAGTCCACACAGAGGCAGAGGGTGGCAGTGTCCCCGGGGCTGTGCCCTGGGGTGGACCACGCTTCATCACACCCTGCATCCTGCCCTGCACCCAGAAGCTCCCACTGCCTCCATCCATCGGTGCTGGTGAGGCTCTAAGGACAAAGCAGCAGCAAAGCAACTCTGCCTGCAGAGCAGCAGCCAGGGCGCGGGGCAGCCGCGGAGACCTCATGCGAACCTGGAGCACGGAGCAGTGCACAGGAAGATCTCAGTAAACAGAATATTGTTTTATATGAAACCATTAAAAAGGTCCCCGAGGGCAGCCCTAAGTATATATTATATTTTACTCTGAATCCCTGTTTTGACTTGACTTTATAACAAAACCATGTTTTCTGTATTTAAGCAGATGCAGTAAAGGAAAGGTCGTGACTGGTGCTGACATGGAAATCTCATTTGGCTCATGGGTCCCCTTAGGGTCTTTATGCTGCATGGTACTTTAAACATATTTCAAAGTACAACACTAAATGTCACCCTTTAATAGACGGAGACATTCCAACTGTTTCTTGAATTTCCTTGGAAAGCGCTTTCCTGAAGCTGGTGCTCTGCTCAGTGCTTTGTGCTGCGCTGCCATGGGGAGGGCTCAGCCACCGAGCAGCACTGCGAGCAGCAACAGCTACGGCCACAGCCCTCCCTGGAGGTGTTGGCCTGGGACAGCAGCTGGGAGCTGGGGAGAACTGCAAGAAAGGAAAGCAAAACAAAACAAAACAGTCTTCTTTCAAAATATTTGGTGTATTTTGAAATCATTTCTTTCTTTCCTTTATCTCATCCCATTCTTCACACTTGCTCATCAGCTCTGCTGGGATCTTAAAGAGTTAATCTGATTATTATTTCTTTAAAATGTTTAAGGTCCAACAGAATTTTACAAGTCCCTGCAGCCTGGTCCTCAGCCCTCACATCTTCTGAAGAGCAGTTGGATCTCACTCTGCTGCCAGCCTCAGTGCGTCGTGAAGATGAGCAGCTAGACAGATGGCCCGCAAATTTATTTCATTTTCAGAGAATTCATTTGGTTAATTTCTTCAACAAATAAAAGTTTAGTGCAGTAAGTCAGAGAGATTAGCACTGGTCAGGGAGAACTGCATGCAGTGAAGAGTTTCTGCCTTAACATAGGAACAGGTTGGAAAAACATTCCGCTTCATTTCAGCAGTTGTGTTGGGCTTTGCTTGAAAATGGACTCTTCCACTTATGCTTTATCCTACAGGAAGGAGAGAGAGAGATGCTTTGTGTGGTCTGAGAGGTGAATCCCTGCTCAGCTGTGCGGGCTGATCCCACGGAGCATCACTTCCTCGCTGGTGCTCCATCCCAGCGATGGGCACCTGCAGTCTTCCTGTTTGGGGATAGGAAATCCAAAGGAGCCACGTGGATCCGGCTCTGGCTCTCAGAACGACCATTATCAGGGTACTTTTGCAAACAGCCTGGACCAGGAATCACCAGGATTTTTTCCTTGGCTCTCTGCAGGGCTAAGATTTATGATCAGTTTATGCTGTGTGCACTGTATGCAAGCTTATTTTTCTCTTAGCTGCTATAAAAATTAAAGATTTAGGTATATACTGCAAAAGGTACTACCAATTTTATGTACCAGCATTTCTCTCCCATGATCAGAGTATAAATCCAGCTTCTTCAGCATGTCTATAAATTACTCTCCATCAGCAGGGCAGTTACAGGTCAGCCTAGCAAAGCCGGATAAACCTTCTGTAAGTTCTCCTCGTTGTTATCGTAAACCTTTCTCTTGCTTCAGGGCTGCTTTGTTGGGTGTCCTCACATCAAAAGCATCTCCCCCATCGCTGTCAGAAAGGCCTGTTCTAATAACACTTCCTTACCTCTGAATATTTACCAGTGCTTGTAGTTAATTGGAGGCAGTCTGCTTGGAAATCGGTTCTGCTGAGGAGCCAGGAGTCAGCTGTGCAGGAGCTGATGCAGCACTCGCTTTGTTCAAGTTTTGAGTGCACTTCTGGAACCCTACCTGTTAGCTTTGCCCTCGGAGCAGCAGCAGCTGCTGGCACACAGATTGGAGGTTGCTGCTGTCAGCTCCCTGCCCAGCCTCAGTGCCACCACGGGTGGAGCAGGGCTGGTGATGACACCTGAAGGCTCCGAGCACTGGGGGACAGAGTATGGCAAACACACTGCTGTGGAACTGCCAGAGATGGGGCTGCCTCGGGACGACCCCGTGCTGCCAGCCATCCCACCAGTACCACTGAGTGCCTTCCCTTCTACCTTGCTGTTCTGTCTGCCCTCGTAAATATCTCATTGATTGCGATCATTGGGAAAAATAATATTTTTGCAGTGTAAATGGAAGCAAATATTTGAAGTCACATGGTGCTTTCTTTGCATTAATTAGCAATTTACTGAACAAATATCGCTGTGTAAACCAACAATGAGTATCTTGTAATTAAAAGCCTGCTCATGTTTATCTGTAATCTTTCCCTGAAGATAAAAAGCCCTCTGAAAACCAGTGTCTGCAGATGTTCTCAAAGTGGAAAAAGTGTCAATGTAAAGAAACCCATTGAAAAAGTGAAACCTTGTCTGATTGCTCCAGTCCCTGACATGTGCTAAAGCAGACTGCAGTCCTTGCAAGGCTCGGTCTGACCAGGGATGGGCACAGCGCAGGACCATATCCCCGGGCACCAACCTGCTGCCCACACTCCCCGAGCCCTGGTACGGGCAGAGCTCAGTGCTGACGTGAGTGGCACGCATGGCACACGTGGAGGCCCGTTACATGCCTGCAGACGTGTCCATGCCCTGTGCACACACAGCCGTGTGTCAATAAGCCACAGCACCATTTCCAGAGGGGTAACCTCAGGAGGTACTTCTACATTTCTACCCTGAATTCTCCCCAGTGGAAAAACTTTTAATCTTCATTAATATTTAAAAATGACAGCACTGTATTCTCAGTAGAATACCAGACACGAGGACAAATTAATCTCTGGAGTATCCATGAACTCCACAGCATGATGCTGGAGGCACGATCCTCCAATTAGAAGCGAGGCCAAAGACCAGGGCCTGTGCCCATCTGCAATGCGTTCCCCATTCGGAGCTCCCCAGGCTTTTCCAGGAGCACCCGCTCCCTGTGCCACCCCAACCTGCAGCCACCGGCACCACGGTGCTGTGAGAAGGGGTTGGATTCAGGAGGTACTCAGTTCCTGTTCAAAGGAAAGCATTTCCATTTGTGCTTTTGCAGTGAAGGAAATAACCTTTCTTTAAGACAGTTTCATGCTATGGTCAAATGTAGGACCTTTATCCCTGCACATAGTTATCAATAGCTGTTTCCTTGGTCTCACCTTTCTCATAGGGTACTCACATTCTATCAGTTTATGCCTTGCAGAGTCAAACCATAAAATCCCTACATTTGGTAGAAATCGTACATCAACAGAAATCAAAATTTCAGCCTGGTCCCATTTAGTGTTTGACCCATTTCCTATTGCCAGAGCCTGCAAAGACCTTCAGTCCCCAGATTTCCAATGGTCAAACAGAATAAGGTCTGAATGGCATTAAATACCACTTCTGCATTACACACATTTTTCTTTCATACCCAGAGTCATAAGTGGATAGAACCCTGATATTCCAAACACCTTAAGCACAGCACAGCTTTACTGAAGGGACCTTTATGGATAAGAGCCCGGCGTGCTGTTAAAGATTAAAACCCAGCCGTCTGCTTTTATGCTTGAGAGTCCTCTGTGACTCCCTGGTGACATCACATTCATCTCACTGTATTTGAAAAATGCATTTAAATGTCAAAACTAAAGTACCCAAACAATGGCTCCTTAGCACACTAACTGTTAACACATTGCTTAGCCAAACGCCTTCCTCGAGACATATGGGATTGGCTCTATCCATAAAATATATACCACAAGAAACACACAAAGTCCCAGAGGAAATAAATACTCTCTGCTGTACTCTGACCTGCTTTTACCTCCCAAAACACACTCGTGAAGACATGTTTCACCACAGGAGTGGACATCAATTTCAAATACCTTTCTGCAACATTGCACCTCTCTGTGGCTGAGACGCTCCCAGGCTGGAGCAGGCATCCCTTTCCAGGCGGGGTACCCATCAGCACAGCTCTGGCAGGAGCAGAGGGCTGAGCTCTCGGTGTCTGAGCTGCTGTTGTTGCTCCTGACTGCAGGTCAGGCACAGAGCTGGGCACAGCGCATCGGCCACACGGTGCCTACAGGCTTGCAGCTGCACAGCGATCCGCCGGCAGCAGTGCCGGGGATCACCACACCGCGTTGTGCCATCGGCAGCTCAGGGGTGTTGGGAGCAGGATGCAGCCCCTTGCAGTGCATTAGCTGAGCCCCCAAGGCACTAAGCCCGCACTGTTCCCCCAAAGCCATGTGCTGCCTACGCCTTACCCCAATTGAAATAAAAGAGCTCAGATCAATAAGCTCAGTAATTCACTTCAGACAGACCTAATCAGAGCAAGGCAAAAGAGAGGCAACTTTGCAAAATGTAAATGAACCTGACGCCAGAGATACAGGTAATGAGAATTCAATGTCGGTCTGTGTTTGGAGGAGCAGAACCATTAGCTGCCCTGATTCCCGCTGCTTGAATAGGGACGAGGGTGCTGGGTGGGCGGGATATGGGATCCCTGAGAACTGTAGGAGAGCAGGATGCTCAGCTTGGGGTTCACTGAAGTCCTCTCAGAGGCCCCACACCCACACAGCACTGAGCACTTCTGAGGAGCGAGCCCAGCCCTGCAGGCTGCAAAGGGCTCCAGCACTGAATGGTTCTGGCACTAAGCAGCCCTCATGTCCCTGAGCAGAGCTGGGCCCTGGCCGTTGGTGGCGGCCGGCAGCAGGATGCACACAGCATGCTGGGCAATCCTGCTGCTCTGTGACGTTTGGACACGAAGCCAGGGAAGCTGTGCTCATGCCGTGGTGCTGACACTGCTGAGGAAGAGCTGTCTCTTTTTCAGAGAAAAGCAGTTAGCTCTTCATAATGGACTGCAACTTTCTAGAATAATTTAATTTTTTTCCTACTGTTACGATGCCAGAATTCCAATCAGACAAAACCGTATAATGGATTTCTTTTGCTGGGCATGTTACATAAATTGCATATTCAAGTACTATAAAATATTTGTTACAGACAGGTACTTTTCTAAATTGGGTCTGACAGTAAGCAATAGTGACTGGAATATTTATGTGATGCGCCCATGTAATGAGGCACAGAGCGAGTGTGGGTCTGGAGGCACCAGCGGGAACCTCAGGCAGCACTCCCAGCCCTGGGGGAGCGTCTGAGCACAGGACAGCTCTGCCACCCGGAGCCTTTGACAGAGCCTCTCGAGCAGATCCCTACTGCACAGTTTGGGCTGATTCTTCCTCACAGTGTTTGCACTCTCACCAAGGCCTGGCATGCTGCTGAGGCTCCCACGGTACCCAAGCTCCAGGCGCCACAGGGACGCCATTCCCAGCCCTCACCCCAGGACTTGCTGTGTGCCAGAGCCCCTGGGTTCGAGCCCTCCTTTCCTGAACATTTTCTTGACAATCACAGTTGGCGGATCTGTATTTAGCCTTTTTTACAATTAAAATATTGCACTGATACAAATAGGCTCTGGCAGCCGCTTCAAGAGGTTTTTAATTGAATGATTATTGTATTAAATAACTGTTTTTAATGGAGCATGAACTTGCTTAAATAATGACTGCAGAGCTATTGAGGTTCCAGAGAATTTCTCAGGTGTTTCCAGCACTGCACAAATAAATATTTATGTCTCCTGGTGGCTGGGTGGGTGCTCCCAGCACAGGGACACAGCTCAGCGCCGTGCGGCAGAGCCCAGGCTGTAGGTCCCTGGGATCCACAGCCCTCCCAGGACACTGCAGCCCAAGCACTGCCTTGCTGCTGGCCACCTCACTCCATCTGGGCATCACTGCAGAACCCCCCTGCAGGTCACAGCGATGTCCTGGTGCACAGCAGCTTCCGGTGACAAACTCCTCCACTTGGAGCTACCCCAGCCTGCCCAGAGGAGCAGGACATCTGGGGTGCAGGGCTCTGGCTCATGGGCACGCCAGCTCCTGGCACGCTGCTGCCAGGGCAGAGCATGGGGAAGTAGAGCTGGGTTGGGCTGACTCTTATCCTGGGCAGCTGCAGTGGGACACCCCAAGGTGCAGTGACAGCCCTGACCCTCTGTACAGCATCTGCCTGTCACTGAGCCCTTTCTGCTACAGACACCTCGGCCTGTCTGCCTTCTACAATGGCTCGTGTCAGTTCAGATTACACACGAGCAGCAGAAGCAAACATGAAGATGAACCCTCCGGAAAAGTCTTCCGCAGTTCTTCAGCATGAGTGGGATTAATCACAGATGATAATTACCATACCAAGCGATGATACTTGCAGCGGCTCAGCTCCCAGGCAGGAGGGACCTATTGAGACCAGGGGAACAACAGTTGAGATGCATCCTAGCATGAACCCCTGCACCATATTATGAAAACACTGCTTGCCTTACATCCAGATTTCATGGTTTATCACATCAGAAGCGGGGCTCCATGCCAGCAGGCCCACGGCCCCACACAGGGCTTAGCCTTCCCTTTAACCTCCCACTCTGCTTCCAGCAGCACCCTTCCAGCTCCTGTGTCCACCCAAGCAAGGGCCCATTTCATCTGCAGAGCACTACAGTGCTGCCAAGCGCAGCCCAATGCCCCTCAGCACCCGGTAACAGCCCTGCAAGACAGGTCAGATCTGCAGCACGGTGCCACCCATTGGGATCCCACACCAACACGGGGGGAGCTGTGGCAGCACCAGGCAGGACCTGCACGCTATGGGCCCCGCACCCCTCGGTGTCCAAATGCCGCAGGAGCAGAGTGCCAGGCCTCGTCCTGCTGCCTCCACCACTCCTCAGCTCTTCTGCATCCCAGGAATGGTGGTTAATTGCTCTCTCAGCTTATGTGGCCGGGTGACAACAACGTGAGCTATTGGTTTATTGCCTCCATTAAGGCTCCGATAACTTAACAACAGATCAATAAACCATTATCACCCTCCAGCTTTGAGAATCCAGTCACCCCCAAATCCACTGAGCTCCGATAAGTTCGCAGTTTCTCATCACTAAAATGCAGAGGCAATTTGTTAAAATAATGTGCTGTCAAAACGCCCCTTGCTGCAGGGAGGTGGAGGGCTGCCTCCCCCCACCGCAGCTCTGCCCCCGCACACCGCAGGGCTCAGCCCCAGCTCCTCACTGCCCCTTGGGGGTCCCACCGCCCCCTGCCCTCAGCACCTGTGGGTGTCCAGGGCGGCACTGGTCAGGCAACACAGGCAACACCCAGCACCTCAGGAGCCCTTCCTGGGCATTGCCATCACAAAATCAAAACTGCTCCTGTAGTATTTCAGCACCTGCGTGGCTCCCACCTTATCAGAGAATTTACCATTTGAAGAGCTAATAATTTATTTTACTAAAAACTTAAATTAATTCAGCAATTTTCCATAATGCGTGTGCAGCTCAATAATAAAAATACGGCTTCTACTTTTGGATTCTTTCCATTACTGTAGCTCTCCATCTTCAGAGTAAAATGGCTTTTTAAAAATGGTGCTCTCTAAAAGTATTTTCTGAAAAGTGATACTGAATTGATACATTAGAGGAAAAAGTTGGGCTCCCTTTGTAAGAATCATGCACTCCGCAGCAGCCTTAACAAAGCAAGTTGTCTCCGAATGCCGTAATTTAGTCCTGAAAAAAGTGACAAACAAATGACTCCAACTAAACTAGAGAAAGAAAAGAAGTGACTTTTAATTATATAATCTTTTGACAAATTTATTTCTGACAGTTTTATAGGCTGACAAGAGAAAGTATTTTATATGCAAAAAACATTATTCACTCTCAGTCGTTAAAGCATAAAAATTGTCAAATGATTTTAATACAGTTTTAAGTTTAATGTTTATTGTCAGAAAAAAGTCCACAGCAATTACTGAGTCACGTGGACCTCAATTCTTTGCATTTCTGACAGCAAAAACAATAACATACATTTTTGTCCAAGCCTTTTGCTGTACAGATGTATGAGGTTTGAAAGACAGATGTTTTTCTTATTTTGTCTTTCCTTTTTTAAAGGCACCGAACTCCCAGCCGTTGTTCCAGGTGCCACAATCCCCCACCCCGGCCGGGTGGTTACGTGGGGCTCTGCGCCTCCCCTGAGCGCACAGCGCAGACTCCGTGCTCTCAGATGTGCTCCAGCATGGGCACCTCAGCTAAAGCAGGCACTGCTTGGAAGAAAAGCGGCTTTCTTTCCTCGCAAGCAGTCCCCCTCCCTCCCTTTCCCCAAAACCACGCTCTTCAATAGGACCAGGCAATTTTATTCACAGCAATTTCCATCTGTCCCCCCTCCTTCGGATGTTCAGATGTTTTCAAGGAGATGGAAGACAATGTTAAAATCTCACTTCTCTCATTTGCCAGCTTGAGATTCTTGTGCCCTTAGCGGGTGCCGAGAGACAAACGCTGCAGTGCTGCCCATGTGTCAGGGCTCCAGGAGGAGGTGAGCCTGCATGTCCTGCTGTGAGGATGTCAGAAGCAGCTGCTGCTTTTCTTGCCCAGAGCACTGCCAGAAGCACCCGGTGCAGTGCTGCAGTGCCAGAGGTGCTGAGGATCGGTGCTGTGATTATGCCTGGTGCTTTCACCGTGCCCTGCTCATCCTATCGGGTTTGTGTTATTGTGCCTACAGGAAAGCTTGTGCTCACTGAAGGCATATTATGGCCTGCATAGGTTGTGAAATGGTACATAACTAATGATTTTTAATATCAGAATAATGAAGCCAAGCTGAGAAATATTAATCTTTTTAAAAATGTAAAGAACTACAGCTCTGTTTCCATGGCAAACCACATCCTGTGTGTTATCTATCAACCAGGGATTACGGCGGCGTGGTAAATAGAAGGGGTAAATACACGAGAGAGGCACTGTGTCTCCGTCTGCAGACATCAGCAGCGCTGCCATGGTGGGAGCACAGCAGTGCTAACCACAGCTGACAGCGGTCCCATCTGCGGGGGAGGCTCCAACCCACTCCCCCCGCCTGGTCTGTGAGCCCCTTGCTCTCCTGGGCCTCAGACTGGTCTCAGCATCCTGTGGGGGATTCATCAGGGATTCTTCACCAGAATCCCTCCCTTGTCCTCCTGCTGCAGGGTCGGGCCCCATGGGCAGCTCCCACCTCAGCCCCACGGAGCAATGCTACCCACGTGGGTCTGAGGAGCTGGCACCCCATGGCACCCACCAGCCAGGTAAAGAGAAAACCCACCAAACCTCAAACTTCCCAGAGTTTGCCAAACCCTGCTATAAATAGACCCCTAATAGGACACCGTAATAGGATACAATTTATTTCCACATCTGATGGGCTGACCTTCATCATCACTCGAGGCTCTGCTTGTCATGAATTATGGGCAATTCACTCAGTAGTGGAAATAAATTGTATTACCAGTGCTCCGCATCGTGTCCTGTGTGCCGTCTGCAGATGGACAGCAACTCAGCACCAGCACCGCCAGGGGCTCAGTTCCACCTCTATTGGTCCAAACCCCCTGCAGACCCATTTGGTAGCTCCATGAGGGATGGGAGCACTGTGCACAAAGGCCATTGTGGGAGCACTGTGCAGGGACAGGGCACAGCCTCCCCTGAGCTGCAGTATCGCCACACTGCCACGTGGTGCCATGGTTCTCCTGGCACCTGTTGCTGTGGCACAGACCCAGCACCCCCTTTTCAAAGGGTTTTATAAGGCAACTTGGGGATCAGATGCAGTAACATGGGCTCTGTGCCCCCAGAGTGCCTGATTCGCCCTCGCCGAGTGCCCCATCCAAGTGGCAAGAGAAGAGGAGTCGTGCAAAGGGGTCACACCATTAATCAAGGGCAACGAAGGCCAACATCAACAGAAGAATTTAACACTGGGCAGAGCCATATCAAGGCTTAAATCAGAGTCTGGCATAGCAAGCTGCAGTGGCCCCAGGCAGTAGAGCCCTTGTGCCTGTTCCCAGCGCTCCCCTCACACCTCAGCACCCTGAGCTGCCCCATGCTGGGTACTGGGGGGACACAGAGCAGCCCCCAGAGCCCAGGCACCTGCTCTTCTGTCCCAAGCCCTGTGCTGCCCCATCCTCATCAGCTAGCTCAGCTCTGACATTTTGCACAGGCGTGACGGCAGCAGCAGTTTCAGAGCAAGCCTAATGGATGCGTTCAGGCTTGCAATTAAGTATGAGCCTATGGGCACACAGCAGTGAGCGCTGTGCTTGTAGCAGTGTGCTCAGCAGATTGCCGAGCAGCTCGCTGCAACTCCATTAGGGGCGCGGGGCTGCAGTGCACCAAGGGCCTCATGGCAGCACTGTGCTGCAGCCCCGTATTGCTCCCCAGCACCAAGGGTCAGCTGCAAAGAAAGGGCAGAGATGGGCTGCGCTGGTGTGCAGGCAGGAAATGTCATAGGGGTGCTCTGGAAAATGCTGCCTGGTGGATCCACCGTCCATTGGACACAGGGCACAGAGCCATGCCACACGTCTCAGGTTTGAGATGCACATAAGCAATCAGTGTAACAGTGCTTACAAGCTAACACAAGGATTTCATAAAACAAATCCTCTTCTTTGTCTGCAATAGACAAAACCTCAGAACCAAAGCCCATGTTGTTCAGAAGGACCCAGCACACATTGGGCCAGGGGGCCAAGCAGGAGCTGCCCCCACAGCAGGGCTGCGGCAGAGGGGAGGGGGCCCTGGCACACAGCACGGCCCTCCACGAGCTGTCAGCAGGTGGGAGTTATTGCCAAGTTCTGTATTTATAATGTGCTTGCCCATGCATATACAATAAAGGATTTCTCAAGCTATGCGGTGATGAGCTTCTGTGTAGCTCAGATTAGGAAAGAGCTTGTGGTTAGCATTATGCAAGGTACACAGGGAACAAGAATTCATTATTTCGTACTAGAAAATATGTCCTGTGAATTCCCCCTAAAAAATAAAAAAAAAAGAGGCTCAGGCTTAGAAAAGAACAGCAGCCTTCCTGATCCCTATGAATGTTTCCAGCCCTTCTTCTCAGCAGAGCCCCATCCCTTCCTGCAGAAGCACAGTCAGTCTGCATGCAAAAATTCATTAAAGGCAACAGCCTGTATCACAGCTTATCAGCAACTGATCAAGGCCCAGCCCAACAAGTGGCCAAACACAGGATAAGTCATGAGGCACTGCAGGGTAACAGCCAGGCCCTGCTGGGAGGGTGCAGAGCAGCAGGACCCCTCCCACGGCCCCGGGCAGTGCAGGGTCTCACACCCACCTCCAGCACAGGAACTGCACGAGCAATGCTCCAAACTCTGAGGGCCTCAGCTCCCATGGCATGGCTTCCTAGGACCAGTTTATTATTGAGTTGGCAGCTTTATAATTAGCTGAGAGGAATCTGCTGATCTGTTTCCTCTTGGATTCACACAGGTGAGCTCTCACAACTAACATCCCTTCCCTTGCCAGTTAATGAACTTTGCTGCTCTCTCAAGACTGAGTCCCTTCTCCAAGTCTGAAAATACAGCAAAAAATCTGTCATCCTTCAGCCACTCTGCTTTGCTTATAAGTGACAGGAATGTCTCCTGCTTCTCCTGATGCAGCACAGGAAAATCTGTGCAAGTCAGTGGCTCAGGGCACCATCCTGAAGCCATGGAGGAACATCAGTGTTGTTCTGCTCCTTGAGCCAAGGCAAAGCAGTGCTTGGAAGACTGCTCTAGATACTGACGCCTGCACAGAACATAAGAACTGGCCAACGTGGAGTCTAGAAGGAAAAAGATTCATTAAGCATCTGCAGCAGAAGGAAACAGATTATGTTCGGTAGTTCAGTGTGGGCACATTGGAAGGAGGTACAGAACAGCAGCAGAGGAGCTCAGAAACTGAAAACTTTTTTCTGTGTGTGGATACAAGAAAACTGAGTTCACCTTCCTTAAACACAGGTGTTCTCTGTCCTCCTTAAAGTTTTCCTCAGTACAGTTCTGAGGGAAATGCTGACTGCTTTTACCCTTTACAGCTCCTTTTTCTCTACAGCTTAACTGGAGCTTGAAGTGCAGCTGAAATCCAGAAGGCACAACCGTTGCCATCTCTTTAGGACGCGAACATTTGCTCCTACAGAACAGCAGGAGAAAGGGAAAAAATGCTTCAGGTTGAGGCACAGTGTTACACCCAAACCAGAGAGCGTTGTGCTTCTCCTACAACATGTACAGATGTAGAGCAGCCGCTGAGCCCCACGCTTATGGGGAGTGTGGGCCCGCTGCCCCCAGCTCAGGGCAGAGCTTCTGGGCTGGGAGGCCCAGGGCCCCTCTGCTGTGGGTGGGAGGAGAGTGCTGCTGTGGGTCCTGTGTCAGGTTTGCTGGGTGGCACCCCTGTAAAACAGGTGTATGTTTTCTAGAGGGTTGCAGGTATTAAGTGCTTGCTTTTCTTCTGTAGCTGTATGAGATCAGTTACCTATTGCACTGTGTTGGTGTGGTCTGGAAGTAATGATGTTCTCTTTCAGCTGCAGCACTCAGGGTTTGGTGCAGGTAAAGAAAGCAATGGAGGTGTGCTCAGCAGGCTGTGCGAAGGGACTCCTCCTGGGCCCGTGCTCTGCTCCCGTCCTTCAGCAACTGATGATGCCCTGGCAGACTCATGGGTCCCCACAGGCTTTTCTTTATCTTCTTCTCAATGGGAATAATAGTCCCTCAACTCTTCTCCCAGCTGCCTGAAATGATCTTCATTTGTGTCTCTTCCTTTGTTCTTGAGAGATAAACGTGTACTTATCTTCTCCTTAGCACTGGCTGTAATGAACTTTACATTATGAAAAATACGCAACTTTCTAGGAAAAAAAAGCTGCTGCTTTGGAAGGTGTAGGACAGTCCTAATGGCTGAGTGAGAGCCTCTGGGGGCTCTGAAGTGCATCTGATGTCAAACTCAAAGCGTGGGGATGGGAAGGAGCATTGCCAGCAGGCGTACTGCACCTCTGCACAGGACGCCCTTTGTTTTCTCTGTGACTGCTCTGGACGCTCTCTTTTCTTGAGTCCAAGGTTTCAAAATAAGTGATTGCCCCATGCATTTACTGCAGAGATTTTTGTTTTACATCACTTAAGTTCAAATAGAAGGGGAAAGCCAGCTTATTTTTAACAGTGGATTATTGCTTACAAACAGAAATCTGTCACTCGGTTAGTTTTGCAGAAGCCTTCTTTCCCAGTGTATGCTCTTTGAACATTAAGGTGCTACAAGGGTGTTTCTCCTATTTTCCTAGCTGCAGATGCACAGAGAATCCTAATTAAAACCTTTATGTCTCATTCCATTTACAAGAAGGAGTGTATCATTTTTCTTCTAGCTTTTTTTAATACTGGGTCTCAGTGCCCATTACAAAAATTCCAATGCATCTTTGAAGTTAGCAGCTAATTATATTTCTCCAAGTTATATATCTGGAGTTCTAGATGTGGGAAAGGCAATTACTTTTTTTTTTTTTCCTCATTTAGCATAACAATCTCCAAAGCTTTATTGGAGCTCCAGTGAGTCAGGCTGTAGATCAGAGCCCAGCCTGGGAAGAGGAGGAATTTGGGGGGAAGGCAGGATGCTTACTCAGCTCTTCCCGGCTCCTTCCCTCGTTAGTATGTCATCCCCACCAGGACGCTCTCTAATTGTTTGTTGAATGACCGCGGTGCTTTTTGCCTCAATAACTTTGCTTGGTAGGTCATTCTGCACATTCATTATGAGGGCACCTGCTAGCGCTGCTGTAGCTAAGGGTCTGTCAGCATTTTACAGGAGTTTATAACTTGGCCGTAAATGCTTGTGTGGAGCTGAAAATTGTTGCATGATTCCTCCCAGGCAGAAACAGACTGGCTCAGCCCATTTGTTACCATGTCACAGCCCAGGTACTGCCTGCAGGCTGCAGAGAGCACGGCTCCTGCTGTGTCTTGGGAGCACTGTCCCCGTGCTTGGTGCCAGCACTGCGGCTCTGCTCTTTGCCTGCAGGACGAGAGCTGCTGCGGTGGGTGCAGGAGGCAGGGAGGGCTGGCAGCTCAGCCCTGGGTGTAGGTGTGATGGAGGCCACTGGGCTGGGTCTGTCGGTGTGTACTGGGCTGCAGCACAGAGATGCTCCTCTGCTGAGGAACCGGCGAGAAATTAAATTCTCCACTTGGCTGGTCTGGGTGACTCGGCTTTGCTCTACCGACTTGTTCCTTCATTATTTTTTTGGCTGATAACTGACTGCAAGCTTGTCTTGTCTGCTTAATGCCAGCGCAGTAGCTCCATGGGAGGCAGAGCCCTGCTGTGCTGCCAAGCGTGCTGTGCTGCTGTCCCTGCTCCCCCTTCCCTCTGGGCAGGATGGGGCCTTCAGCTGCCCAGGGTGTTCTCTGGGGCAGCCCCACACCGGCAGGGGCTCAGCACAAATGGGGCCATGCACACGTCCCATCCGGAGGGAGCAGCCAGGGCTGGGCCAGGTGAGCTGCGGATAGTCATTATTAAGATTAATCTTCCCATCACACCTCCTGGAGCATGACAGGGGACTCTCCAGGCAGCCGGGGCTGTGATGGACGTGGCTGCCTCAGCTCTCTGCAGTGCCCAGTGCAGCTGCACCTGCAGCTGTGGGTCAGTGGTGGGGTGAATGTGGGGGCTGCCCCATTCTGTGGTAGGTGTTGGGCATGGGCCCCTGGAGGGACTGCGGAGGATGCTACATGATGGTTGGATTCACTGCTGCCTCTCTGCCAGAGGAAGGGGTCTGCCTGCTGAGATCAGCTCTGGTAGCCAGGCAGACTCAGCTGGGCAGCAGTGTCACAGTGTCTGAGGCAGCTGTGTGGCGCCTTGGCCCAGCTTGCGCTCAAGACACCCTGGATGCAGGTGCCCAGAAGATGTTCTGCTGTGGGGTTGAAGCCCCTGCACAACAACCAGACCCAGCAGCTCTTGTCCCAGGGGTGTCAGCAACTGGGGGTGAAGGGGCTGCTGCTCATGCCCGCTGGGTGGGTCTCTGCATGGACAGCTGACTGCCTGTGTTTGGCTTGGGGCCACAGCAGTTTGTTCTTCAGAGCAAAGCTTAGCAAACATGGGAGGTTTTTATTTAATTAAGAGCAAGTGAGGAATTTAAAGATTGGGTTTTCTTCATCCGGTGATAAATTAACCTCCTCCTTGTGCAGAAGGACAGGCAAGCACTTGAGATCAATGATCTCGCTGATGCTTGGCCTCTTCCTTGTTTGGAGGGGAAAAAAGAACAAAGTGTGTCAGCCCCTGCCCTGCTGCTGCCCTGGGGGGCAGTGAGCAGAGTGACTGTGGGTAATGATGATGAATGGCACGATTCATACCGAAACTTGGGGCCTAAAGCTGGAATCTTAGACCTATTCATAGAATAGCGCAGCTGCTGCTGTGCTGTCTGGTGGAACTCGTGGTGCAGCCAAAAGCTCTGGAGTTCTCCAGGCAAACCACCCCAAGGCAGGGCTGTCCTTGTGCTGCTCGCTCATGCCTGCATTCAGAGCACGGAGGGGCTCAGGCTTCTGTGCCAGGCCCACCTCGGAGCCTTGGTCAGGAGCGGGCAGCTCCGTGCTGCCTGCGTTGTGCAGCAGCGCCGGATGCCACGCCGCGATGCCCCGGAGCGGAGCCCGGCTCGTGGCTGTCCCTGCTGGCCCGGGGGCTCCCGCAGGCTGCCCGCGGAGCGCTGTCGGGAGCGCGGCGCCAGGAGGAGGCAGGCAGCCGGCACAGGGCCGTGCGCCGCAATCCGGAGCAGCTCCAGCTCTGCGGGAACGGCTGGTGGTGTTCTTGCTGGCCACAGGAAAGCCGCTAATTTTATTTTGCACTAGCACTAATCATCAGGAGCAGGATTAGCTAAACTGCATCCAACAAAATACCGCTTTGGAACAGCGTGTAATAATGGCAGTCTGCAAAACATTGATTTGAGCACGAGGGAGCTGGCACGGCTGTGTGCTGCTCCGGTGAGAGCTGCGGATGGGGCAGCAGCCATTGCCTGCAGACCTGCTTCCAGGGCGTGCACCCTCAGATCTGCATCCTGAGCCTGACCCCATGGGCACCACCTTGTGCTGCTGCTCCTGAGTGGGGCTGTGCCTGGCACCGTGCCTTGGGTGCTGAGCAGGGTCTGGCACTGCCCTGACACTTGGAGCTCTACAGGTGTGTGCAGAGTCTGTGCTGGGCTCGTGTCTGGGCATGAGACCACTTTTGCAGGAGCCACGTCTGCAAAAAACACCCTTATCTCAAATGTGTAAGCCGTCACATGGCAGTCCTCCCCTGTGTCCTTTTGCTAGGGAAAAGTCTGTCACAAAGTAAGTCTCTGATTCTCACCTTTAATTTTTGAGCATTTGAGATAGAATTGCAGTGTTATAAGTTTCTCAGAAATTGCTACCTGTGTATTGCAACACATGCTGCTGTGTCCAAACAACGTCGGTCCTGAGCTGTAGTTTTTGCTTTTCTGAACTCCTTCTTTAAATGTATTTTTATACAGCAGCGTTGACCTTTTCCAGCAGCCCCTGCGGAGTGAGGTTGTATCTTGTGTAAAAGTCATATCAAATGGGCCACAAAAAATCACTCTCCCCTGATTAAAATGAATAGTCTGGTTGATGTACGTGTTTTCCTTCTGTGCCATTAGCTTTGTGCAAGAGCTTGCAGCCATCAGGGTGTTTCTGGGAGAAATACAGCTACAGGTACAGGCTGCTTTCGTGGATAATTTGTGGATACACTCCTTGTAAGGACAGATTTGCAAAGAAAATTTCTATTGCCTCAAGGACCAACAGTCGCGCAAATCATATTATTGTGCATAGAGAAACTGGTAACACTTTGTGAAATGGTTCATTTATAAATACTTTACTATTTATTAAATTAAATGGTCCTTATCACAATCATTTTCCTAAGTTAAACTACAGTAAGTGGGACGGTTCCTTTTCCCACAGTTTCCAGGTTGTGATGCAGGTTGTGGGGTTTTGGTTCGCACCGCCTGTTGGGATTTCATCATCTGTGCGTTCTGTGACGCCGCGCTGTGCTGAGGGCAGGGGCAGCAGCCAGCTTCAGCTTCAGCACCCCTCTCTCTTCCGTTCATATGGTTCTGACATCTGAAAATAGAAAAATCCTGAGATGCCAGCTCTGAGCACGAGGTTTTCATATCTGATGTGGAAATCCCCCCATTGTCTTATTCCTTTTGTGCGTTTTAGCCTGGGAAATCCGGAAAGGAAGATTGCATGTGGGGTGTGTGAGGCAGCCGTGCCCGTCCTGAGCTCTGCGGGGACACTGCCGCGTTTGTCCCCTCTCAGTAATTGGCACACATTAGTCCCGCTCGTTAACGACGCTGTGGCTGCACTCCCTGTCCGCTCCTGCTCTGAGAACAAGGAGTTGACCTTGCCTTCTGAAATTCTCGTCCACTCTGGAAAACAAGCAGACAAGACATCTTTACTGAGCTAGAAATTTCTCTTGAATGTTCCCTCTTTAATTTATGTTCCCTCTCACTTCATTGCCTGCAGCAAAACCCATTAATGGTGGCAGTTTGTGACACAACTGAAGGCTCCTCTAATGGGCAGCTCTCCCGCAATTCCGCTACTCTCTTGCTTCAGAGGAATTTGCAGGCGTTGTGGTGCACAGCTTCTCCCCCTCCATTTCCCAGGCTCCAGAGACCAATCCTTCCTTCCGTCGGTTTTGCTGCTACTATGGCAATATTTTCTCCCCCATAGTGGTAATCATACAATGGTCTCTGAGAACAGCGGGAGAAGCGGTGCCTGTTAGATGCATAAAAGGTAAGATGAACTACGTGTCATAAAACTTTTAAAAGTTCCTTTTTTTGTGTTTGTGCGGGGGTTATTTTATATGGCTTTTGATATGAAGCTAAAATTGCACATCAAAAAGGATAATGCATCTTTAAGCTGTTACAATGACTTCTAAATTTTTCATTTAATGTCAGTGAGGAAAAAACCCCCTCAGTTGGCTGAGCTACGTCGGTGAGATGGCTGTTTCATTCCATAAAGTGTCTGCGGTGGATTTGAACAGTAGGAAATCCAAGGGTGATAAATAGCTATTTCTAAGTAAATTTCATGCAATTGCCCTTTGGTTAAAGTCTTTCCTCTCAGCACTTTCCTGTGCACATAGCCCAACTAATAATATTCAGGAGCAAGTGCTTTCCAGTGTGACAACTGATTGCACTTTGAAGCAGTAAATGGCTGATTTCATAATTGGTATAATTTTTCACAAGTACCTGAATGTCATATACAGAAAGAATAAGCAACCTGGACTTAATACGGGAGCTTTTTCAATTCTCCTAAAAATCAATAATGTATTAAACCCCTCTAACTGATTAAAATAATGTGAACTCTGAGTGGGTTTGTGAGGAAGGCAGGTTTCTTCAAGGGTGGCAGATTTATGGCAAAAGGGTTAATACATGGGGAGAGCGGGGATCAGTTACAGATGGAGGCGGTTTTCCTAATTAAACTTTTATCAAGATTTCCCCGCTCTGAATTGTTTCGCTCAGTGCCGCGGAGAGGAGTGCGCCGTGCCGCACAGCCCTCTGAGCCCCCAGCAGTGCTGGCAGCGCGGCTCCCCACCGACGCAGCATGAGGGATGTTGTGCCCGCGGTGCTCAGCTGGCTCCGGACCCACCGGAGCGGGGGGCACGGCACAGCCATTGCCTTTGTGTGCCGTGGGTGACTTCTGGCTGCAGGCCTCTTTGCGTAGGAAAGTTGGTTGGTGTCACGGTGACACAAACGTTCTTGGCAC
The DNA here is from genome assembly GCA_035772895.1 of Perdix hodgsoniae. Taxonomy (NCBI): domain Eukaryota; kingdom Metazoa; phylum Chordata; class Aves; order Galliformes; family Phasianidae; genus Perdix; species Perdix hodgsoniae. Next base: position 549,468 of record JAPSGF010000020.1, on the reverse strand, counting down.
CGCTACGGAAGGAGGAGCCGATCTGCCAGCGGATAAGCAGAAGTTACGGTTAGTTCTTTCCCAGGATTCGGAGATTGCTTCAAGCCCTTCCAGGAGGACTCTAGTGGAAAGATGTTTGAAGATCTCTTGGGAAAATGTTTGTAACAGGAAAAGCTGCTGTAGGGTCTGGCAGCAGCGGGGTGAGCCGGGACCCAGACAGGCGGTGACACACGCTGTGATGGAGGGATCCGCTCAGACCTCGCTTCTCACATCAGACATCTTAAGCTCTGTTTTATCCGTGTTTGTCTATTGTTTCTAACTCATTTCCTATTTTCCAGCTGAGGAACTCTGCCAGAAGCACTCTTTGCCAGAGATTAAAGCAATTTAGGAAGCAGACACCCAATTCCTTTCTTGGTAGGCATGGTAGGCAAATTCGATATCTGTGAGAAGCAACAAATTTTATTATCAACAGATAGTTTGCTACTTAACTACCCTTAAGGATCCCCAAATATTTGCAGGCTGGAGCCTCGCACTGCCCTGTTGCTGGGCTGGGGCTGTGCTGCGGGGACAGCGCTGAGCCTGAGGGACAAAAATGGGAGTGAGAGGTCGGAGAAACCATCAGAACCCAGGGCCAAGACTGACGGGTGGCGGTGAGCTCATTTTGTGGTGTCTTTGGTCCGCTCGAGGCCCACTGCTCTCTGCACAACAGAAGTGCTTTGTTCTGGCTTTGTTGGAGGCACTGTGCCGTTATTGTGATATAGTTTGTGCTCTGAATCTCCATGGCTGTTCGTAATGAGGCCAAGGGACACGTGAAATAGCATTTATGTCATTAGCCATGGCTCTCATTGATTTGTATCAAAATAGCTGTTTTAAATGTAATTACCACTAATTTGTGAAAATGCACCATTAGATATGTAAATTCATTGCCTAAGAGATGCATGAAGCAGACTACAGCAAATGGGATGACGTGGGATAATGACATCAGCATCATTTCTCAGTGTGCTAAGCAGGTTCCTGGGATCTGCGTGGGGCCCTCCCCGGCTGTGGGGTCGGGGGCTGTGGGATGCCCCATGGCAGCAGCAGTTCCTTTGGCCCTGCCGTGACTGCGGCACCGGGGCTCAGCCATGGGACCTGCCAGGTTGTGGGAAGACAAAGGGGGATGGCTCTTAACAATTTACACAAAGATCAAAAAAAATCATGGGATCATTCATCAGGATTGCTGTAGTTCTTGACCACATAGTAAATGATTTATTTAATCTTAATATATTCCATAAAGAGTCCCCATATTTCCATAAATATGTCATATCTACCTAATACATAGTAATGAACCTGCTCCAAGGGTAAATAAATAAGATCTAAGCTCAGCAAGCCAATGTTTATCAAAGGGAGATATACAGATATTGAGTCCTTTAAAGTACCATTCTTCACAGCAATCACGGCCAAGTTAGGCAATTTATAACGTGTCACGTCAATTAGAAGTCCCGCGGGCGCAGCGTGGGCTGGGCACGGAGAGGGGAACCTGCAGGGTGGGCTGCAGGGCCCTCTGCCCGCGGGGCTCTGTGGCACCTCATGTGGGACCTTCTTGTCCTCCTGGATAGAATGAAGCCTTCGTCTTTTTGAACGTGTTTAAGTCTAAAACAGTTGAGATGATAGTTTCAAGCTACATTTGATTGTGCTGGTTGTTCTTCCATTATTTCACGGAATTATACGTAGCGGTGCGTAGTACAGTGTAATATTCCAGTGGAATGTTTGTTTTTATGCAAACATGGTAAAATACAATTGGAAATGGAAGTAACTATTAATTTCTAGAAGTTGCACCTTTTAATCTTATTTTCTGTATCAAAGCATTTCCTGTCTGTGTTGTAATTAGTTTGACAAAGTCAATAATAATAGAATATTCTGATTATGTCAATATGACATGTAATATTATGCACTTCTACTACCATTATGCATATTATGACATGACTTGACATGATATGACAGGTCACATTATGCACTATTACTGATGTCATAAAATAATGTAAAAGTAAGGAAAACAAATTTTGAAATGAAAAATTTTGAAAGGAATTTGTGACTTTTTCTAGGGACAAATCCTGAGCAAATCTTCTTTGTTTCCAATTCTAAAAACCATTTCTTTTGTCTCCGCTCAGAAGGTGAATGGGCTCAGCCGTGCAGCTCTTCCCACACACAGGGACCCCGTGGCTTCTGCCCACAGACCCGCTGCAGCCTCAGCACAGGGCTCACCTGTGGTCCTCGCGAGCATCCCCAGCCAGACGTGCTGTGGGCCTGTCAGCATGGCCCTGTGAGCACACGATGTGCTCCCGTGTGGTGCTGGGTTTCCATGGGTGAGTTGCTGTGGGAGAATGGTGCTGAAAGGTCTCTGTCCCAGGGCACAGCCACTGGGGTCTGCGCAGCCCTTGCTGCCCTGTTGGCTGCCTGCCTGCTCCGTGCAGAAGGCGGCTGTGTCCTGGTGGCCCTGAGATGTGTGATGGAGACACTCGCTGACATCAGCGTGGCAAACGGTTTATCTGTGAGCTTCTTAAGGGAAGTGTGCTCCTATTTTATATTCATTTTTACTGACATGCAATCGTAATTCTCACCTCCCAGAGACACAAACCAGTTTGGAAAACATTTATAATGAGTCGTTAGCGAGCTGGATGCTTACGTTCTAAGAACATCCTGATTTTGTGTACACTGTGCTTCTGACGGTGTGGGTTCCCTCTGCAAATCATTATGAAGAATTGGCACTTGCTGGCAGGTAGGTGGGAGTCTTAGTGGCCTGGAGATTTAAGCAGGAATCAGATATGGACACTGGGGAGTGCAGAGCGTGCTCGGTGTTCTCCTGCTGATGAACCAGGCAGACAACGCGAGGGCTGGAGTTTGGATTCATTTTTAATGAAACGTGTTTTGCAACAATCCTACAGCAGCCCCAAATGGCGGCAGATCAGAGGACTGCCAGGTGTGAGCTCTCTGCCCGCTGCTGCCTCTCTCTGCCCCTCTCTGTGCGCAGTGCTGTCGGGGCTGCAGACCCACCTCCCCGCCAGGTCCCGCAGTGCCCTGCCGGGCGCTGCCCTCGGTGCGCAGCCGGGCAGTGTGCTGACAACTGCTCCTAGGCGCAAGGAGCCCTGGTGGTAAAGAAAGGTCGTCCAGGGACCTCACCAATGTCTTTTTCAAATGGAAATGTCATTTATTATTATTTAGTGCTGATAGAGTGCTCAGAATAAAGGCAGCTCATGGCTGGGGGAGCTCCGTCTCTGACAGCCTCTGCCCTCTGCTCCCAGCCCATCTCCTGCGCGCAGCACGGAGCTCCCCAGAGCCACCCTCTGGCAGCACGGCCTCCCTGAAAGCAGGGCCCTCCAGAGAGGGGCTGCTCGGTTCCCATGTCACATCTCTGTGCTGAGGACAGTCAGAGTACTCTGCCAGGTGGGTGCCTGCACACCAGGACCCAGGTGAAGGAGGCCCAGCATCACTGCTGCCGAGTCTGCAGGAGGGAGGGACCCAAGAGGGGCCCCCAGCATTGGCTGCAGGGGCAGAGGCTCGGCTGTGGTTCCTCGATGCCAGCGTTGTGTCCTGGGGTGCAAGGACAGGGACTCTGTGGGGCACAATCGTGCAGCATCCTCTGTCCCCACAGAGCGGAGGGCAGAGCCCAGGTCCCTGCAGCACAGCAGTGGTTTTGGACACTTCTCCTGCAGTGCCTACGGCTGTAGCTGTGGATCCTGAGGTCAGGCAGGGCTGCATGCACAACGGCCCATGAGAGCTGCTTGCAGTTCTGTGAGGTGGTGAGGCTCCTTGAAAGCCAGGGGATGCCAGCAGGTGCTTGGGCAGACCAGGTGTTCTGGTGCCGGTGGCCCACAAAGCTGTGCCAGTGGTGAAAGGGCTGAAGCCACAGCAGTGACACCAGGCTGCTGCCAGGCCCAGCTCCATCCTGCATTCTCAAGGCTCTGGGTGTGCAGGGATGGGAATCCTGTGACCGCAGCTCTGCAGCATCCACCTCTGGGTTGGAGGACGGCACTGGCTGCCACACGCAGCAGCGCTCTGCCCTCCCACCTCCTGCACTGCCAGGTGGGAGCTGCGGGCACTCGCAGGAGTGCCGCTGCCACCTCCATGAAAGCAAATGAAAGGATTTTGATCCAAATTGCTTTTCCCCTCGTAGTCTGGAGGATGTCAGTACATTACGGCCTACAATATTCCACTGCTGCTCTTTCGCATGATTTTTTAATTAAAAAACTATGGAGCGAACAAACATTCTGCTCTGGAGTAGCCCTGCGGAGACCCATCGATAGGCACATTTACATCCCTACACTTTTCCACGAAAGTTTATATCTTAACAAAAAGAACCAAAAAAAAAAAAAAGAAAAGCAATAATAATATCACCCACCCAAACAGTCAGCATTGGGTAAAAGTTTGAAGTGAAAGGCAGCTGGCAACCTTCTCCAGCCCGTGAAATGATATTAACATTTTATTATTCTAAGGTGAGCTTTTTGAAACGGAATTTTAAATGTTACCCTGCTGTTCCAGAACACAAAAACCTTTAATTTTATGCAAATGAACAGCGAGGAGCTGAGCGCTTAATGTAAACGAACACTTTCTTTGTAGGAGAGGTTGGAAGAGAAAAAAAAATTCCCAGGGATTCTTTAATTGCTGTCTGAAATTATGTAAATCCCACCGCTAGGCAGAACACAATTATCCCGTGCCCCTCTCTGCCAGCATTGCTAATGTCTAACAAAATATCGGTGGGTGACATTTAGTCGAGGTAATGCAAATGAGAATTAATTTTTTTCCAAGACAAAGGGCAGCGAAAAGATCACCTCATCCATATACAGCAGAGGGGTGTGGGGAGGCAGAGCCGGGGGTGCGGAGCCGGGCAGTGCTGGCTGCGGGGTGGGACGCGGAGCCCGGCGCAGCCTGGCCTTCTGAGCGCTTTCTATTCGCAGGAGCGAGGCTCGGGGCGGGGGCAGACTGTTTGTTTTTCATTTTAATTCATGGTCATCCTGACAAGGGGGTAGGGTGGGAAATGTGATTGAAACCCCCTAATGGCTCTGCCTTGTGTTGTGTAAAGACTGCTTGTAATTTATCACCTAGTTGTGCTGATAACTAGCAATAATTCTATTAAATATTCAGAGTGAGGCTTTTGCAACACAATTATCAAACAAGATTTGTTAGAGCAGAAATCCTTCACGAGCACAAAAAGGTGCTGTGGTGCAGCGCTGGGTCCTGCAGTGCTGGGGGGCTGCTGCTGTGCAGCACCAATCAGCAGAGCTGTGCAGGGATTTTCATTCTCTTCTCCGCTTTCCTCTTTGATTTTTATTTTTGGTGCTCGAGTTTCAGCTATCCTTGCTCCTAGGTCCGCTCTAAGAGCTTACAACTCTGCTTACCTTTGGAAGAGAAAAGGAAGCCCCAGTGGGAGATGGTGCGAGGCAGGGGCAGGTATATGCGAGGAATGATGAAGTACATAGATGCTCAGAAGACTCCAGATCAGGGTAAGGAGTGCTGCTGGAATTATCCTTTGAAATGTACACTCTCTGCAGGGAGACCCCAGGGATCATCCTTGCTGGAGGAGATGGGCTGAGTTGCACCATCTGCTTGGGATTTAGGACAGGCAAATCTGCGAAAATATGAATTAAAAATACAGAGTATCAGGAAATCATTTCCTCCTGCCCTGTCTTTTGAAATTATACCAAGCAAACCTGGGTGGCTGCTGCCACCTGTGTGCCATGGTGTTCTTGTGGCAAGGCCAGCTCTGCTGCGCAGCACTGAGCTTGCACCTCTGCTGCGAGGGAGCACAGCAGTGCCCAACACTGGCGCACAGCTTGTGGTTGGCACTGCTGTGCAGTGACACTGCTGTGCAGGTGGCCTGCTGTGTAGTGACTGGGTGTGCAGTGACATCGGTGTCCAGAGCTTCCCACAGCCACACTTCTCCCTGCCTTCCCGCAGCAGTGCTGGGATGGGATGGCAAGGTGCAACAGCAGGGAGAGGCTGCCCCCCATCTGCAGGGCACCTCTGTGCAGACAGGGCTGTCCTTGTCCTCCTAAAATTTATAATCTTTATAATCGGAGGTTTAGACTCCTCAAAGCTTTATGCCTGTCTTTAACCTGTAGCACATGCATAGTCTCAGTGGGATTTCTCATCTGCTAAGAGTTAAGCATGTGCATAAATCTTTGCAGGCCTGGGGCCTAAGGCATTCCTGTTCACACAAGCACACACATTCCTGTGTGCACGAGTCATGGAACGGCCGCCCTGCAAATCCCCACCGCGAGGAGCGTCGGAGCAGGAGGCAGCCATACTCACACCAACCACCAGAGCAGTTCTCGAGCAGTTTGGATGCCCTGCGGGTGCTGAACTTCTGACACCATCTTTAGCAAATCCCTGTTCTCTGCCCGTGCCTCCAGAAGGCTGTCGGGATGTCAGCAGGCAGTGACTGTGCTGGAGGTGAACACGAGCAGGCAGAAATCAAGTATGGCTGCTGACGGCTTCTGGGGCAGATTGGAAACCAGGAATGGCTGAGGAAGAGCACTGGCACTCCAGGTATGTGGGAAGGAAAGGGAAGCATGTGCTCTGGGCTGCACACTCACAGCCACAGCTGGGGCAGGCTGGCTCTGCCCAGTGCAACCTTTGGCATCAAACACTGTTGTGAAGATATTTTAGTGGGCTCTATTGCATCAGCTCCGCTTTTATCAGTGCAGGATGGCCCAGAGTGAAATCCAGGTAAGAAACTGGCACAGGTTGTTCTGGACTGGTAGAAGTGAGCACAGCACAGCACAGTGGCCCTGTGCTCACGGGCTGTTCCCCGAGAGCCTGCGTTTGGCAGCACAGCATTTACAGAGGCTGAGATGTCACTGCATGAACCTCTGACCTTTCCCTTCCATGGAGCAGACCTCGTCATCAAATGATGAAAAAAGAAGCTATACGCTTCACATTTAAAATCATAACCACAAAACTCTTCTTTTTGCCCTTGCACAATGCTGTTTTAGTCAGATAACATGAACTTTCATGAAATCACTCTTTTCACTTCGTATCTTGTGTTGGCAATGTGACTGGATATGGCCTCTTTAATTTAGGGTTAGAAAATGCAGGCAGAGCCATCAGGTGAGAAGTGGCATTTCATAAATGTCGTGTTTCCTGCAGCGTTCAATTTATTAAGGACAAAATCACATTCTTTTCCCTAAAACATCCCCCACGTACTACTCAGTCCTTTCCTTCAGTGCAGGGTGGCAGTGCAGCGTGCAGTGATGGCTGAGCTCTGTGGCTGCAGCCCTCTCCCACTCTGCAGCCCCGCGGTCACTCAGGTCAACTGCTATTTGTCAGCAGGAGCCACGGCTGCGCCCCAGGCACAGTGCTGAGCACACAGCACCCACTGAGCCGTCCCAGGTGCTCAGCCTTTCCTGCGAAACATTCACAGAAAGGTCAGCAAACGCGTTGTGACAAGATGCCAGCACATCCCTGCCCACTCCCGGCTCAGCCTGGCCCTTGTCTCATGTTCCAGGAATGCAGCAGTGGAAGCAGAGGCCCAACCTCAGCATCCGACCCCTTCCTCAGTGCTGTGCAAACACCTCCACATGCCACCAGCACAGGATCAGGGGACTGTGCCATGCTGCAGCACGGCAGCACCGGACGGGCAGGCAGACAGACAGACAGACAGACAGGCATGCAGGCAGGCAGAGAGGCAGGCAGAGCAGCGGGAAACAATCACCCTGAACAGATTTAGCACAGAGAAAAGGTCCTTGCAGGAAAACAGAGCTGTGAGGGGCAGTGGTCATGGGGAGGAAGCAGGCTTAGCACTCTGAGCCCCTGCCCTGAGATGGCCCAGGCTGTAAGCAGCTCAGGGGCAAAGCCTCCCACCGCCGGGTAATTCTGCCTCTTCCCTATAAGCCTGTAACCCCATTAGCAGCAAGTCTGGCACAGAGGGAGCAGTGCTGGGAAAGCGCTGCACCTCCGCATGCACAGCAGATTAAAAAGGACTTAATCACAGTGCAGCCAAAAAGTGCATTACATGGCATTATTCCTCTGAAATAAAATTTTATGTATGGCCTATCTGAGAGCAGCACAAAATAAATACTTTTAAAATCTATGATTACTGTAGGGTTATTTTTTTTTTAAATTTTATATTGGTGGCTGAGTTCTGCTCTTGCTCCGAAGGATTAGAGGGATAATTCCATTACAATTTAGTAACAAGATTATAAGAGCCAGTTATCCATTTACGGGGGTCTGTGGAAATGAGCAGTGGCTTCTGGAGGTCTCGGGATCTGGGTAAGTATCACTCACATCTCAGACACGTCCAAATCAGGTTAGGGAGCAGGCAGGACTTGCATGAGGTGAAAAGGTCTTGGGGCCACCTGTCCTCCCATCGGCACGAGAAGCACTCAGGGCTCACGGGGCAGAAAGGACACAGGTAAGGAGACCCCTGGTGAGAACAGCTGCAGGAGAAAGGCAGGGAGAGCAAGAAGCACCCTGGAAACAAAACTTTCTGCACGATGTGCAGCGGTACTGCCGAGCACCGGTGTGAGGAACCATCCTGTATGAGTGCCGACACCGGGCAGCGGGCAGGCAGCACCCACAGCACCCACAGCACAGCACAGCGCCGTGGCAGGAGGGACCTGCGCCCACCCAGCACTGCTCTGAGACCCCCGGCTGCAGGGCGCTGTGTGATGGCGGCGGGCTCCTGGCCCTGCGGTGCTGCTGAGCAGTGAGCCGTGCAGGTCTGCTCCTCACGGCTCCCACCTCACTCAGGAAATAGTGAGGACACAGCACTGTGTGTCGGGACGGCCATGTCACACTGATGGTCAGTTATGCCATTACAGGGGATTTGAGCACTGGAGTTTAAGATGTGCTTTTCAGGAGCATTACTAATTTTCGGTTGCAAGGACACCAGCTGGAGGTGAGCGTCACAGAAGAGTCCCACAAGTGGTGGGAAGGAACGGAGTTACTTGGCTCTGCTCGAGTGTGTGCACAAAGCTCCGTGGTGCACATCCCAGTGTCAGAATCCCCTTGCAAAAAGTGACAAGTCAAGCTGCACACATGCAAATGGCACAGAGCGTTCATAGTTAGGAACTGGCCAGCACTGACATCGTTATGTGTATCCTCTGTACTGATTAACTGATTAATTGATATTTAATTGATTGCACTGTCAGAGTAGGACCTTAGCATGTGCTGATTGCACAACTGTTTTCTGACTGTGGCTAGCAGGTCTGCAGAGCAGTCGGTGTAAATCCGCAGGAACTGTACATAGGATAGGAACAGAGACTGCTTTGTGGCAGCAGAGAGCAGAGCTCATGGCGCACAGTGCTGCCATCACACACGGCTGGGAAGCTCTTTCTTCTTGTTTTTAAAAATGATGGTTTAGATAAATGTAAATTTGGCTGATCGTGGGGTAAGAGCTGCCCCAGCAGGCAGCCCCGGACACCCTGTGCCCCCTGCTCAGCTCTGCTCGCCCTGCAGACTCACAGCCCAAAGCAAATCTGCGCTCCTCAAACCAGCCTCCGGGTTGTTCTCGCAAAGTTTGTGGGTTCTTGGATGAAGCATTAGAAAACCTTGCATCAAAATGTAGAATGCCTTTTGCAGCTTGAGCCGAGGGTTGTGGCAGGTGCTGGCTGCTGAGGCACAGCTCTGAGCAGCACTCCCCTCTCAGCACCAGGGCCCATGGGGTGCAGGGCCGGCTCACCCTCTGCACTGCGCAGACACAGAGGGTGTCAGGGACAGCCTTTAAAAGCTGCATAAATAGGTGTGGTGGTAAAACCCAGAGCTCGGTGGAGAACAAAGCTGGCTGAGAAACAACTCTAAATGTGGTATGAGAATTTGAAACAACCAGTGGGTTGCAGATGAGCCACCAGACAATTGTAACCATGTAGTCCTTCTGTATTAGTTTAATGTCCACTTGAATCACTGACCTTAAGGTCTGAAAAGGACTAAATCCAGAAACAGATGATTTTTTCCATGCAACATGACAGGGGGGCTGTGGTCGCTTCTAAATGCAATTTTACGTTCACTTATGGAAATGCATTGTTTCTTGGCTACTTTAAAAAAGAAACCAATATATGTTCTCCTGAAAGGGGTTAGACCTCAATTATTCCAAAGCCATTGTGCGCGCGGCGGTGACAGAGCCGCAGCGCTGTACCAATGCTACCCCCTGGTGACCAGAGCTGACGGCTGGCGAGTGCGGGCGGCACCGAGCGGGGCTGTGCGGGACAAGGAGGGACAGGCGCGGGGCAGGTACTGAGCAGGACAGGTGCTGCGGGCACAGCCCGCAGAGGGGCCGGGTGCTAGCAGAGGAGCAGGGTCGCTTGGCGCGTCCTCGGACTTCTCATAGCAGTGACAAATTGATTCCATTTGAATACCTTTCCCGGTTGTTTCCCACTGGGCGAGGTGGAGATTCCGAGCGCTGCACTGCATCCTGCAGCAGTGCAGGAGAAGCCAGGGCGTGCTGCTCTCAATGCCTTTGGGTCCCATGGCAAAGGCATGAGCCCCAGCTGGGCCAGCCCCGGGCACCCCATTACCACATGCACACAGCAGCGGGGTCCAGTGCTGCCGGACGCTGGCTGCAGTAAGAGCTGTGCCCTGGTAGAGTCACCCCTGGCACCTCCTGCAGCAGCTGCCGTGGGCTCAGCGCAGCCGCAGCAGCAATGCAGCCTGGCCTGGTGTGTGGCGCAGCCCCGATCGCACATCTCTCTGCGTTATGCTGCTCACTCTTTGCATCTTGTTAATGAAAAGCGTGGATGTAATTTCAATTAAAGATAATTACATATTTAAACTTAACATTAAATTCTAAACAAAATTACATGAAATCTCAGTGTGCAGCCGTGCTGCAAGGCAGCATGTGACGCAAGCGGAGGAAGGAAATGCTATTATGCAAAGTGAGCTGATTCTTCCCACAGGTGTCCCTGCCTGCATGGTACTTCCCTGTCCGGTGAGGTAATTCCCATCCACTCCCACATCACAGCACAGCACCCACAGCCCATCCCCGGCTGCAGCCCTGGCCCACTGTGCAGCGCTGTGGCAAAGCAAAGGCACTGCGGCACCACCGCACCTTACAGAGAGAGGCTTCTGTTTAATAAAACATGAATATTATTCATTGTGTGATTTAATTTGATAGGAAATTCCTGCTGCTCCTGTAATAATTATTATCATTATTGATTATTGCATGTGGCTGAGTCCCGCGGCGCGCGCTGTGCCGCTCTGTGCGGCCGGAGCTGAGGGCAGCGCACACAGAGGGGCGGCTCTGCGCAGGAAGTGGGCTGCACGGCGGAGGTTTGTTGAGGATCCACAGCGGAGATGCAATGCCCAGAGCAGCACGGGTCACCTCGTGTGACTGTCACCGAGTGCCCCTGCAGAGCTGCTGGCAGCAGCTGTCCCCTGCAGGGCCACAGAGCTGCAGGGCTGTGGGGCTGAGGGTTGTGTGTGGGGCACCCAGCACTGTGCGCAGCCCGGACACCGTGTGCAGCACTGGGGCTGCTCCTGCATGACATGACTGCAGTGATCAAGCACTGACAGGTGGCAGTAACGTTTCTGAGCTAGCATAAAGTTTTATTTAAGGGATGGTCAGAGATTCAGTGGGCTCTGTAAGTCCTTGCCTTGCCTGCCCGTGTCCCCTCTGGTGGACAGGCACAGCCCCATGCTGGGGAGGATGGGGGGAGGGAGGTGCAGGGACCCCCAGCTGCTGCCCCCTGATCCCTCTGACCCCAGCACTGGTCATCCCTGCCACAGCACTTCCAATCATCGTTTTGGCAATCATGAAACATGCTACACACCCCGAGTTTAAATCCTGGCCTCCCTAATGGCTTGCCATGCACTAAATCCCCTTCATGTTATTCAACTTATAAACGCAAGGAATATTCCAAATCAAAGTGACTTTATGTCACACTCAGCCCATCTCACAGAACCCAGAATTAACATCCTCGCCTGCTCAGCGGTGCGGCTGCACTGAGCCACTGCTCGGTGCTCATTAATATTTATCATGGGGAGAGAAAGTTGCATAAATCCTGGATGATACTTAATTAAATCCCACTTCTTGGGATTTCTTCTCTTTCAGCTTCGCTTAGTGAGGAGGGTGCAGCCATCAGACACCCTGCAGTGTGCATGGGGACACGCGGCGCTGCCTGCAGCCCCATCACTGCCCTCCTGCGCTTCGCTCTGGGGCCGCCGTGTGCCTCCGGGATGTGGGGACTTCAGGTTTGAGGGCCCAGCAGGGCGATGCGGCTGGGAAAGCATGAACCCCACTTTGGCCTTTTTGCTCCATTTATCTGTTCCTCGAGTCTGATCCTCACATGATCCATAAGAGAACAGTTAACGCACGGCTGACAGATCTTTGATACGGCGCTCATTCGCAGGAAGCAGTTTGACCCCTGAAGGTTCTGCGTGCGGCAGGATTGACACTTCACATTGACTTTGCTTCAGGCTTATCAACAAATCTCAGCCAATTTTATTAAAGAGCCGCGCGCGGTGTGCAGAGCACACCAGTCAGAGACAACTTCATTTGTGGACCGAGTGCTTGGCTGGTTTTCTTCTCATTCATGCTTTCACTTTGCTGGCAAATTTAACTTTAGAAAAATCCATTGCGTGTTCCAGTGAAGGATGGAGAACAGTAAAACCCCTCAGTGTTTCCTGGCCCTGTTACTAAGAACAGGGAGAGAGCGAGTAGATTCCTGGTTAAGGGCGATGAGGTCTGTCAGTCAGTGGTGGCTGGGGAGAAACGCAGAGCGCGGTGGCTGCGGTCTGTCCGGGCCGAGCAGGGCTGTAAATCCCGAGGCAGCACAGGGGGATCTCTGCCGCACGGATCCCTGGGCAGGCGTTGTCCTGGGCTGCTGCCAGCAGATGTTGGCAAAGCCCTTCCTGCATGGCAGCGCAACAGCAGAGTGCTGGGCATATGGCTGGGGTGGGGGCCCGGCCCTGCACCCTGACAGCCCCAGCACCCCCACAACCCCACCATGGTTACCTGCACCCCAGCACCTGCACTGCACGACAGACCCGTTCTGCACAGGTCATGTGGGCAGCACTGACTGTTCTAAGCAGGTTTGCCTGTTTTCTGCCTAATATTTTAGCTGAAATCAACATGCACGTGGTATTTTCAGCACTCTGGGAGGGCTGGGGCAGGATCCCCCATCATCAGAGTGGGGCAGAGGGCCGCCAGCAGGATCCACTGCTCTGAGGCATCCGTTGGTAATTATGTCTCTTTTTACTCATGCAAATTTTATCAATATTATTTATTTATTCAAATCCATTTATAAATAATATATGCATTTGTACTAAGGTAATTGCCTCAACTAGATTATTTGTCCCAGTTTTTATTGTCTATCCAGATGTTGAATACAAAACCCTTTTTCTTGCTCGCCCTGTGGCTGGGAGTTGGCTGCTGCATCATGGGAGCAGCTCTGCACCCATCCGTGCCGGGAGCGGGGAGGAGCAGAGGATGGCTCTGGTGGGACCATGGGGCAGGGAGGGGTGCAGGAGGGGGGGTCAGGCACAGTGTTGCTGTCCCATCCCAGTGCTGTCACCCCGCCGCAGTGCTGCCATCCAATCTCACTGCAATGCCCTGGGCCCTGGGCTCCAGGAGGGGCACAGCGCTGTGTGCGTCCTCCCTCCTTCTCACTTACCAAAACCCGACATCACAATGAAAAAAGATCAGGAGCACTGACAGGCCTGCAAAGGTGACAGCTACAAAGAAATATGGAGCAATCACGTTGTCAGAGTGCCTATTAGGAACCTAAAAAACCTCGGCTCTCCTGCACAGGAAAAACTGATTTATTGCGCAGCACAGTTCATGAACTCATCAGTGGTTTTGCATGGAGAAGAGATGGATTTTCTTTCAGATGTTTATGGTGTGAGCAGACTGTCCTGAAAGTTATTGTTTGGTTTAATAAGGTCGGTACTGCTTGCTGGGGCAGGATCAGTGCCACACCTCCACCCAAACCACGAGCCAGGTCCTGTCCCACAGCCTGAGCAGCTCCATGCATTCCCAAGGAAACGTTCCTTGGGCATTACCGGTGCTCCTGCTCCTCTGCCCACCTGCGCTGAGGGCTGTGGGCCTTCTCCCAGGAAAGCTGAACTACGTGACTAAACCGCGGCTCACCCAAATAAAGTGGAGCTTCCCCAGGCATCAGTGCAGCATGTGCCATGCCAGCGGGCCTCCCTGCTGCCACAAGTGCAGCAGGAGCTGCAGCTCTGGGGGCTGCGGGACGCTCACAGCTGCTGAAACATTTCTTTGCAGGAGGGAGCTTTAAAGGTGTGTCATGCAGAAGCAGTGTTGGCTTTCTGACAACATTGTACTGCTGTTAACATGTAAATGTTTCCTTCTCCTGCTTTGGATTATGCTTCAGATGCCCCGGGAACAGCTGTGGTTTATGTAGATTTTAAAGGTGAACTTTCATGCTCAGTGAAACTTTAAAAGCTGCTGATTTACACCTGAACCCATTTCTGCGAGTGTTGGTGCGTCTGTTTCTCTTCCTTAACGGTGTGTGCGTGCAGGGCCGTGCTGGAGAGGGTTTGTGCCAGGAGCCTGCAATGGGCGGGGGAGCACATCCCGTGTGTGGCCTAAGGTGCAGACATGGAGTGAGCCCTGCACAGCCCAGCACAGCCCTGCACAGCCCTGCACAGCCCAGCACAGCCCTGCACAGCCCAGCACAGCCCAGCACAGCCCAGCACATCCCCATACAGCCCAGCACAGCCCAGCACAGCCCAGCACAGCCCTGCACAGCCCTGCACAGCCCTGCACAGCCCAGCACAGCCCTGCACAGCCCTGCACAGCCCAGCACAGCCCTGCACAGCCCAGCACAGCCCAGCACATCCCCATACAGCCCAGCACAGCCCAGCACATCCCCATACAGCCCAGCACAGCCCAGCACAGCCCAGCACAGCCCAGCACAGCCCTGCACAGCCCAGCACAGCCCTGCACAGCCCTGCACAGCCCTGCACAGCCCAGCACAGCCCTGCACAGCCGCTCTCCCCGCTGGGCCCCAGCCCCTTGGCTACGCCAGCGCCATCTCCATGACCCTTTAAAGATGCTCTCTCTTTTTCCTTTAAAAACACAAAATTTAAATGGCTTTGAATAAAATAAAAGAGAATAACTGAGCTGTGAAGGGTGATGATTGTATTTCTTTCACTTGTAAGAGAGACCTTTATAACTCTCTTGGGAGGAAAAAAACAATAATGGTCCTTCATGGATGAAGTACGCTAAATATGGTGTATATTTTTTAAAATACCAGTTCTACAGTTATTGAAACAAATTATTGTTAAATGCATTTACAGCATAATAACTGTGCTAATTTGCTGATAAAAAGCATCCAGCGTTAAAGCCCCCATACATTATTTTGTCATTAGCATTTGTTAGCTCCTTTTAGGTACGTTCAGACAGAAGGCTTTGTTCTGTATTTAGCACAGGGCCCCGCATTCCTCACTCTCCCCTCCCTTTGGGATTTGCTTGTGCGCAGAACTGCAGCTTTTTTTTTAGAACTTCATGTTTAAAAATGGAAAATTTATTTCATTTCATTAATGGGCAAAGGGAGGGGAAGGAAGTAGGGAGGTGGGTGCGTGACTTGACGAGGGCGTGCCACACACCAGGCAGTGCTCGCAGCAGCTGTGCAGGCGTGAGCAGCGCTCGGGGGGCGTGGGGCTGTGCGGACCCCGGCACCCCTCAGCCACGGCTGTGTGCAGACAGAACGGCACCGTGCTGGGAGCCCCGCGCCGCTCCGGCCCACTGGGCCAGCGCTGCGGGCATCCCACGGGCAGCACCCGAGCAAGGGGCACACACCAGCTGCGGGAATGGGATGGCGACGGGAACGGAGAACCTGGGCATGGCCATGCTGCATGCGGATGGGGCGGGCAGTGGGCCGTGGTGCCGGGGGGTGCACATCCCACTGTGCCCTGCTGCAGCCGGGCTCCGTCCCCCCGTGGGGCAGGTGGGCACTGCCGGCCCCGGTCCATTCCTGCAGCCATGTCCCCATGGGCGGGGTTTTCTGGAGCCGTGGTTGCCATGGCGACCATGCTGTGATCAGATCATCACCAGAGAGAGAGAAAAAAAAAAGAAAAAAGCAGCTTTATTATCAACACATCTTCCCAAATTAACCCCTCGCACACCCAGTGAGCACAGCGTGGGCTCAGGCCAGCAGGAACTGATGCTCCCCCCGCGTGCTGCCCAGTCCCCACTCGGTCCAAAGCCCCACTCCCACACCCAGCAGTCAGCTGTGGAACTTCTCTAGGGGAAGCTCTTGGCCGGGGCTGCTCAGAGTGACCGGACTGGGACCGGGGCACCCGCAGGAGCAGCGTGGAGCTGTGCTGTGTGCTGCAGGCTGGGCCTCACTCTGCTCCCCTGCTGTATCGCCAGGTGCTGACACGTGGTGACACTGTCACCAAATTCCAGTTTGGATGAAAGCCTAGAGAAAGGCTCTGATGGGCAGAGGGCACCTCTGGCTGCGAGGTGGTGCACTGCACGCCTTCCTACCCACCACAAACGCTCGGGGCCCTCTGCCTTTCGGAAAATTCCTGTTCCCACGTCCTTGGGTGCAGTGCAAGCACACTGGGTGTCCTTCCCAGCCATAACGACGTGCTGTGGGCCATGTCACCACCAGGACCCGTTGGAGCAGCATCAATACCAACACAGCGCTGTGAAATATTTCCCCGTGTAGCACAGTGCTCGGGGCCCAGCCCACCCACCCCTCCCAGCTCCATGTAAAATAGGAGACACACATTTCCTCCCAAAGCTTGAAATATCATGCTAACTCCAGTTATGAATGTTCCTTGACTCTTCCTGCCATCTCCAGCTGCAGCTGTACCACAGATAAATAAAGCGAAGTCATGAGGAGGGATCAATGCCGGCACAGAGCCCTGGCTGACGGCGATGGAGTGCAGCACAGAGGGACCGAGGTGTAAGGGCCAGCCTCAGCGTCCCGGCAGCACCGCCTGTCCCCTGTGTCACATGTGTCCCACGAGTCCCGTGCATCCCATGCATCCCATGCATCCCATGCATCCCATGCACCATGTCGGTTCCACATGCTACAATGCCACACTCCCCCCAGCGCCCCCAGAACTGCTGTGCTGCAGAGTGAAGGCCTCAGACAAATGAATTAAGATAGCTACTGTATATTGATTAATATCTTGAGCTATAAAAA
This sequence comes from Perdix hodgsoniae, assembly GCA_035772895.1. Lineage (NCBI taxonomy): Eukaryota > Metazoa > Chordata > Aves > Galliformes > Phasianidae > Perdix > Perdix hodgsoniae. Next base: position 532,396 of record JAPSGF010000020.1, on the reverse strand, counting down.
TATAATTGATTACTTGAAGAAGAGCAGAGGTAATGTACAGAGAACCTGTCTGAGAAGTGATCAATACTCACATTCAGGAAACTCACCCAGGAGTATAATTGGACAAAGCAGAATTTGGGCCAAGCCAAGCACCAGGAAAATAATTTTGCTAACAACAAGCCATTAGGAAGCGGCTGGACTGACTGCCATCCATCTCAGGCATGGTTTATGGCCACAACAGCTGCAGTAACATTTTTATTTTCATTCCTTTGGTGAAGAAATTGAGCCCGTGGGACCCAACGCTGCTCCTGATTCCACAGCTCTGCTGGGCTGTGCCATGGCAGTCTCCCTGCTCCACGGGGTACCAGGAGCCGTGCCCTGCCCTCCTCCCCAGTGGGTGCTGCAGCCCTGGGGGTGCTGCTGGGGGGGGGGAGGGCTGCAGGACCCCTCTGGTCACCAGATCAGGCCACGCAGCCACTCACCACCAGCACTGCATTCGGAAACGCCAGATGTGAGGGTGTAAAGTGGGTGCCAGGTTTGTTTCACCTGCAGCAGGGCAGGGCAATTAGCAAGGCGTGCTGCAAGATTACAGAATGCAATGAAATACTTAAAATCTACTCTCCAGACTAAAGTAAATCAGACATGACTTTGACAAGGTGAAACCAAAGTGATGAAACCAATCCATTGTGCTTGGGGAATCGATCTCCCCGGCAGGGCGCGGAGAGGCCATCGATTCACAGCCTCAGCAGTCAGCAGTGTCAAACTGCCTGATCTAAATTTCTATATGCATCACTCCCGATTAGATGATGGAGGAGCACTGTGTGCAGGCATCCACCTGCCTGGCCGTGTCTGGGGGCAGCGGGAGGGCTGTGGGGTGCAGCCAGCCCTGAGCAGTGATGCACAGGCTGGGCTGACCTGGGCTGGGGGTCGGACTGGGGTAAGGGCACCCATGGCAGGGTACACAGAGCAGCCAGGTGCCCGTGCCCTGCCCAGCACCAGGGAGAGCACGTGAGTTACAGCCTCACCATGAAACTGAAACCCGCTGTAGTAATTAAGATTTCATTTTTAAAAATTAAATATTTATCTGCAAAGACGAGCTGTGCTGGCAGCAGGAAGGCTGCGGCCGCGCGGCAGGACGGGGCAGCAGCAGCCGGGCAGGCCGTGGTCAGGGCGCTTCACGCGTGGCAGCACGCTGGTGGGGCAGACGCGATGCGCTGCTTTGTCACTGTCATACCGAGAGAGGCCATTAGTTTTGTCAGTGTGAGAATAAAGAGCCGTCTCTGGGGACAGATGGAAAAACTCGATCCAGCTCCCAGCAGCCCTGAGGGGGTTGTGTTCTACCATTTCTTTATGACTTACCAGCTGGAACAAGAGCAGACTTAGCAGTCACGAGTGGCAGGAGCATTTTCTGCTTCCAGCTCCCACGGGGAGTTTGTGACAGAATAGCAGGGACTTGTGGTGGGAAGCTGAAACGCCAGAGAACAGATTGGGGAAGGGAGGGAAGAGGGAGCTCAGTTGTGCCAGATCTGAGAAGCTTCTGGCGCGTGCTCTGCCCATCCCAGCCCCGACGGGCACTGGGGGATGGGGTACCGGTGTGGCCCTGCACTGACTGCTCTCGTTAAGCGATTTATCTCGTGACATGTTTGGCCATTTGGGCACAATGCGACTAACAGAGATGATGAGGGAGCACGCAACGAATGGCTGAGGGTGCTCCTGCCCTCTGTCCCCCCGATAAGCTGCAGCACGTCCTGCCGGCCGCCACGCAGTCCCGTCTCTGCTTCTGCCACTTCTGCTTCGTGCAGCAAACACCTGGACGCCGAACGGGGGAAAATCGCGGCCCCGGGGGGCACAGAGCCCGCAGCCCTCCGGAAGTCCGCGATGTGGGCGGGGAGCCGGGGGGGTCCGTCAGATAATCCCTCGCAGGTGGTGAAAGGAGCAGCTGCTGCTGGAGGCGGGCAGAGGTTTCCTGTAGCGGATCTGTCGGCGCTGGGGGGCGGCTGTCCCAAATTAAGGGCTCCTGAGCTCACGCGCAGCTCCGTCAGCCCGCGGCCCCAAAGCCGCCCCCGGAGCTGAGCGCAGCGCTCCCCGCCCCGCACCGCCCCGCACCGTCCCGTCCCGCGTGGCACCGCGCGGGGCGATGGGAGCAAAGGGAGCGGCGGTGCTGCAGCCCCACCCGCGGTGTGAGCCTGGAATAGGCGGGCTGCGCTGCTTTGGGAAACGCACGAGGGCTCGTAACTTATTTGCTTCTTGTTTAACCTCGAAGAACCCGTTTGCAATTCCAAGTGAAACAAACAACCGAAAAAAACACAACCAAAGGAAGGGAATGTTCTGCTACGTAACAGTCGCTTGTGCAAAACAAACAGTCCTTGCCGACGGTTGGGTTGGTACACATCTCTGCTGACAGTACTTCGGTTCCGTTCTCTCTTCTGTGCGTGTTACTGCACCTGCCGTGGTGGCTACGGAGCACCCCGGCACCCAGACCCGGCCCACTGCTCCCAGCACGAGCTGTGCAGCTGCCTGAGGTCTGCCTGCAGGATTTCACGGCTGTAGTTACAGGCTAAATAATATTAAATGGCATTAAACTTGAAAGATTTGTTTCTGAGTCGCAAATGGATTCCCCATATTATTCTTTACTGTAAGTAGTTGTTGTTATATCTTATTCATCTGGAAAATAATTTCAAACAGCCATGAAAATAGCGGATTTCTCTCTGTTAAAATGATCGGCGGTGCCCAGGCCGCTGACATGTAGTAACATGATTCACTTGGACAGTTACTGACTGCACATCCAATTCATTTCTTCTCCGGAGCACCAAGTTATTATCTGAAATGCACAAGGTGTCTGGGGGTAACGTATGATCAGCCGGGGACGCTTTTGACGGCTTGAAGAGCAATCAATAAAAATTGTCTCCAGCAGTTTTGTAGAGGATGGAAGTTGGTGGTGAAATGAAGTGATGGAGATTAACTAGTGGAAGTCAGTGCCCCAGTGCTGTGAACCCTGATTTTTAATTAAAGATCCAAAGCGGCTTTTCACTTGAATGGGGCTTTTCCCTCCTGCAGATTCTGTGCTGAGGACACTATGTGTCAGCCTCAGTGAGTGGCAGCCGCTGCTCCCCATGCTGTGCCTGCAGCCCAGCTCCCCACTGCCCCGAGCTGCTAAGGACGCTTTGTCACTGCGCGCATCACAGTTTCTCACCCTTTGGAAGTGCACTGGAAGGATAATCTTGGAAATGGCGATGCCCAAGTTGATGCTCTCACTCCATCACACAGCCATGTGGTTCTTGGACAGCTGATGGTTCGTTCATCAAAAAGGACCTCCTGCATGCTGCCAGTCTTACACAACGATTATTCCATTTAGGTCTCGTGTTTATGAGTCCACGTGTATTCTAAAGTCAGTGCAGGTTTTTCAGTGAACATTAATAGTGGGCTCTGTTCTCCTTGCAATGATGGACATCTGTTTTGTGGGCGAGCACACAGTGCGAAGGCTGTTCCTTGCTGCTCATCTGCGCGGTGCAGAGGCTGATGTCACTGCAATGGGCCACGGCAATGCCAATGGACACACATCCCCACCAGGAACAGCAGTGACCCCGTCCCTCAGTGCTGAGGAAACCCATTTGCCCTTATAGCATTTCTTACTGGAGGAGAATTGCCTTTTTTTAGAGCACTTTCTTCCGTGAAATGCAGTACATAGCTGTAGGTTTTTCATGGTGACATACTAACAAACACACAAGGACGTGTTTACAAGAAATAATGAATGTTTGCTAAATAGACTTCATGGAAAGCAGCAGAGCTGCAGGGTTGATGCAGAACCGCAGTGCCCCCAGGGCAGCAGCCTCCAGGCGGTGCATGCTCTGCTCCTCACGTATCCATCACCGTATCCTTCACTGGGGCTCAGCACCAACCACAACCACAGCCCACTTCCATGCGGGGCCGCTGCCGTCTGGCTGCACAGAGCTGTGGGGAGCAGAGCTGCACTGCCCAGCCCCATGCAGCCCCCACCCCGCACAGGAGGGTTGTGTGCGTCCCAACTGCACCGCTCGGCTTAATAAGAAATGTATAAAAATAATAAAAATGGAAAGTCGTGGATATTATTTGTCAAGTGTGTGCCTAGCAACTCCCTGTTATTTCACATATCGTTCTAGTGGGAACATAAGTAAAACACATTAGCAGTAATTTAAAGTTGCTGTGTGCATTGATTATTTATACCCCCACATAAAGCCCCGTCTCTCTGTGCTGCGCACCAGCCTTGATAAACTGTGTATGTTAAATCACAATCTCCAAATATGTGGACAGAATCTCCAGACGAATATTGTGGGTTTTTTTAATATATATAGAGAGAGATAGATCCTCTATTTGGTAGCGACTTGTTTGGTTCAAGTGCATCTCTAAATCACACCATACATATAAATAATAAATAAGGGAGGCTCATATCCTTAATATTATTCTCATGTCTTATTAAACTAATATTTCAAAAACTTTTATTTTTCTGTTAGTTCGGGTCACCGCTAAAGTTAAAAAAATATTACAATCCGGCTCTGATGCTTCCCAGGAAGAATGCGGGAGTCCCCGGTACAGCTCAGGCATGAATGATTATTCTAATTGCCTGGAGATGCCTTCCGAGAGACGGAATAATTAAGCGCCGCAATGATTGAGACCTTCAGCACCTTTGTCTCTGTTTCTCCCCCCCCCCCCCCCCCTCTTGGCACCGAGAAGAAAAGGACATTTTCTGGAAGCATGTTTTATTTTTCACTTCATCACCATGAGCACTTTATTTGATTTCTTGCCACGGAAACCTTTCCCTGCCGTTCCTCGCGGCCTTTGTGCGCAGTGTGGCTGCCGGAGGGGAGCGGAGCGGCAGCGCCGGTGGGGACGGCAGTGCCAGGAGAGCCAACAGAGCATGGTGGGACTGCAGGCTGCCATGTGCCCTCTCCCACCACGTGCCCTCACCCCAACACTGCCCTGGGATCGCTCCCAGTGAGGCTCCATGCGGCGCTGCCATGCTGGTGAAGCGCTGCACCCAGCGGCGTGCCGGGCAGCGGGCCCCACGCGGACACACACCCGCAGACCTGGGGCATTCCTGGCGGCAGGACGCAGCTGTGCCAGCAGAGCTGTGAGTTTGCTCAGGGCGACACATGGGGGCACTGGGAGGGATGAGCCGGGCTCTGCAGTCAGACCTGCAGTAAACATGCATCAACATTTGTTGCGAACATATCCTGCGCCGCCGCAGGGCAGAGGGCGGCCGGCTCAGAGCTGCCACCGCAGAGCCCTGCAGGGCTGCTGAGCGCCCGGCCCTACGCTGCGCCGCTGGAAAATGCCAGTTGTCAGCAGGAAGATGTTCTGCAGGAACGCGCTGTGCCGCCTCTGACAAAAATTTGTTTCGAAAGAAAAATTGAGGGTGTGGGGGGAAGTTTCCCTGATAAGGTCAAAGCATTCAGCTTCAACCTTTTCAGAGCAGAACGTTTCAATTTGCTACTCCAGACTGATGTTTCATTTCAATTTTGTACCAGAAATGTGAGCAAAATCAAAAGTTGGAAATAAACACTCAGATTTTCCTGAAGGAAGCCACTCCTCCTGACTTGAAATCAGACTTTTTACAAAATGTTTATTTCCTGGGAGTCTGCAAAGCGGTGTCACCTGCTGCCATCGGGAAGCAGCTGCCATGCAGCCCAGCTGCAGTTCCTCTCTGCATGGGGAGGTTTGGCTCTCCACCATTTTACTACCTGTAGAAGGAGTCTCCTATTTCCCACAGGGATTGCCGATTTTATTGTAATATAGGCAACAACACCAACAAAAATCCATGGTAATAGTAGTGTGGGACACACGAGCTCTGCAGAGGCTGTCAGTCCATCTGTGGTTTGCATGCGGACAGGCCCCTATCATTTTGTGGTAAAAAATCACTAGTTGTTTCTCAGCCCGGAACCCCAGCGTGCAGGAGCCACGTCCACATCCATAAATCTCCACACAGTGAGAGGAGTTTGCAGCCACCAGAGCCACTGCCTGCCCCGGTGCTGCCACGGGACCACAGGCACAGTGCCTGCCCTCCCACAGCCTGGGTTCTCAGCCTCTCAGCACTGTGGGGCTGCACTCAGCGCTTTCGGGGCCGCGCACTCCATCATCACCGAGCACTGCAAGCTCCACCGACGCTCTCTGCCCTGCTCACGGCTGTCACGGCGCTGACACGAGAACAATACTTTATGTAAATAACTTCCAAGCGCAGTTGCTCATTATTAATACAGACAGTTCTGAAGGCAAACGCAAACGGCGTTTGGCAGCGAGAACTTTTAATGAGAATGCCATTAAGGAGCTCAGACAGTGAGGCACGGCGATGCCGGCGCTTCCGGCTCAGTCCTGCCTTCCTGCTCCTCTGCCATCCACCAAACAGAACGATGCCGTTTGTTTCTGTAACCCCGGCATCCCGCTCCCCCTCTCCCTTTATTAACCAATCTATTAGTGGGACAAGCGCAGCCAGCCGGCGTCGGAGGGCATTGGCCTGTGGACCCTTTTTTGCACCCGCCCCAATTATTTATGGCTATCAGACATCGGCGTTACTATAAATCACGCCCTCTCTTCCCATCGCTGCCCCATGGGTTTAAATCAATACCGTGCGTCTCACATCATGAACAATAATTAATAAGCAATGGGCTGAGATCACTGCATGGCGCTGCTCTGTGGGTGTGGGCGCGTGGGGCCGGGGGCCCGAGGGGGCTGGGGGCTCAGGGCTGTGTCAGCACCGGGACCAGTGGGAAACTGGGGGCTGCGGGGGGCGGGGGACAGCGCTTCTGGTCTGCGGGGCGTTCCGGCCATCGGAGATACCTTTTCCTCTGTAGCTGTGCGAAGAGTAGAACAGGAGGAAAAGAACCATAAACTTAATTTAGAGGCGTCTGAGCCATTTTCTTACGACATCAAATTGTTTCATTGTGTAGAAAAATGTATTATGAGACACAATATGCTAGCTATTATAATGCTATATAAATATTTAATATTATATGCAATTTTAAGCAGAAGTAATTGAAGTAAGAAGAGAAAATATTTTTAATATTCTACCTTATCAAATCAAAAATTTCAACCCAAATATAAAAAGGAAAAAAAAAAGTTGTTTCATCTTTCTCCCATCAAATGTGTCATAAAAACTGACATCCCATGGGTATTTCCATCTCTGGGAAAATGCACTCCATAGTGGAAAAAAGGCAAAAGTTGCACTCAGCAGCACTGCCAGCCCCGCTCTGCACAGTGCCAACCACTGCCCGCTGCCCACAGCCTCCTTGCCCCGTAGGAGCTCAGTGTGCAGACACGGGGCAGAGACCTGCGGGGCTGAGCCTGCAGCCAGGACTGTGCGGCTGCACAGGGAAAGGCATCGCCTGCTGCAGGGGCTGCAGGGGCACCTCCATTCCTCCCTCCCTGCCCCCTTTTCTTTCTTCTTTCCTACATTTTTGTCCTTCTCCTTTTGTCGCCTCCTTTCTCTTTTTTCTCTACTCTTTCCTTTTTTTTTTTTTTCCCTTCAGTTGAGATTAATTAATGGGTCATTTCTTCCAGGGAATCTGAAGGCTCTCTTCCAGCCATCACTTGGGCTGGTGCCAGTGCTTCATTGTGGCCGTTCTGTAACTCCCATCTGTAGCAGACTGAGAAAGGAGAGAAAAGCAGCAGTTTGAAACACTCCGAGATTTACCCCTGAAATGAATTGCACCGTCTTTTCAAGGACGTCTTCGTGACCACCATTATTAGCACAAATACCACATGCAAATGGAGCTGGAGCCTCCCAGCTCCATGGCAGCACTGCTCTTGCTGTGCAGTGCCATGAGATCACTGCTGGGAGGGCCCCGCACTCAGAGAGCAGTCGGAAAAACAACTTTTTCTTGTTAAAAATAATTATATCTTGTCAAGTACAGTGGCATCTGCAAAATATCTGTTAATCTAAATTACATGATACTTATAGAGCAGAACTAGAAGCTGCACTGATGGTAATTTTTTCCTCCTACACTTTCAGAAATTCAATTAATGTGTTCATATGGTCTGTGCACCACTCAGGAAGTCAGTTACAGGAGCTATAGGAGCTGTAGGAGCCATAGGAGCTATAGGAGTTATAGGGTCTGCCTGGCTCTCTTCCCTTCTGCTGCTGCCAATCAGAGAGAGCCTGTGTGTTTGAGGGAGGCTGAGGAACCTGGAACGTGAAGGCATTGATGGGAACAGGGGTGGCTGAGACGCCTGGTGCTGCAGCACAGGTCCTGCCAAGCTGGTGCACGTGTGCCAGGGAAGGAGCTGGAAGGGCCGGATGGAGGAACGTGGCGACGGGCAGATCAGAAGCACAGAGCAGTACTGCCGCCAGCACTGCAGCCCACCAGCAGCAGCCCGTCCCAGCAGCACGGGCACTGCTGTGGGAGCCTGGAGCCCTGCGCCCCCTCTCTGTGCTCACACATGGGTGCTGGCTGGGGACAGCCCCGAGCTCACGGCTGCTGCCCTGCACTGCCCGCTGCCAGCAGCAGGGACAGGAAGGAGCTCTGCCCAGACTGATGGTGAGGAGCTCTCAGTGCCGGATGGCTCTCGGCACAGCGCTCAGGCAGAGCTGTGCAGAGTGCCAGAGCCGGAGAGGTGCGGGCAGCAGGGGCCTTGGCTGCAGCACAGCTCTCATTATCAAAACCTGTGAGACATTTGTTAGCTCATTAGCACTCCCAGCTCTGGATGGCTGCTTGTGGGCTGGCAGAGGCTGTGCTGAGCACCACGGGGCCGGGCACCCGCAGCCCTGTGCTCCAGGGGCAGCCCATGGCAGCTTGAACCCCCACCTCTGTGCTCTGACACTCAGCACCCGCTGCTTCTGGGAAGCCACACTGCAGAATTTGGGTCCTTGCCTTGAGGATGCACAGCACAAAGCAGACTCTGCATGCTCCTGCCCACCTTGTGCCACCTCATCCTTTCTCTGTCTTTGTGCAGCCTTGAGACGGGCTGCCCTCGGGGCACAAACCAAGGTGCCAGCAGCTGAAAGGGACACAGAAGCCAAACTTGCAGGCGTGATGCAACCGCCCTGGGGTAAAGGCATCCGCGGTTACAGCACCACAGAGCGCCCTCCGGTGCCGCTGTCACTGCGCATTGCAGGGCAGCCCCCCGCCGTGGCCATGCCACCTCCAGCAGCACCCAGCGCCACCGCCGCCCTCAGCCCGGCCTCCTCCGGAGAGCACGCAGGGCAGCGGAGCAGCAGGCAGGGGGCATTCCCAGCAGCGCTGGCAGCCGGGTTCACGGGGTGGGACAGGACGAGGGGCGCGGGCAGGGCACACGGGAGGGCCGACGGGCGCAGGGCCGGCTGTGGGCAGGAGCCCCGCTGCGCTCTGCCATGCACTGCTGCTTCGCCCCGCGCCCGCTGCGGCAGCGAGACGTGAGTGACAGCGCGAGGCCGCGCGCAGCGCCAGGCAGAGCAGCCCCTGACAAACACTCACTGGAAAATAATAAAGTGGCAAAATAATTCTGCATCGGACACACTTACCAGAGCATAAAGAGTCTGAAAAGGAGACAACATCTTGTATCATCTATCTTCCTTAAATACCCAAGCTGTGACAAAGTGGAAAGCAAAATTATGATGAATGATCGGACATATTTAGTCTGTACCTGTGCTCTTTAACTAGGCCTGGTGAAATGGGTGCTAATGAAAAGCAGAACACCTACCAAAAAGAGGAGATTTCATTGAAAACAAGTCTTTATTACAAATTGGCACTTCGTTTTCATAAAGTGCATAATGAAGGTGCATATTGTGACATAAATTAAAACAGGCAAGTGATGGGTCAGCACTGCAAAACATTACACAAAGACAAATCACCAGTGAGCCCTCGACAATGGCTGTATCTCATTTACAATTTTTCGAGTACATTTTCAGATTGTGCGGGAACACGGCGAGGTTTTGTTCATAAGCGGCATGCCATCATTTATTTTACTGCCTCATTTGAATATGATGAATACTGTAGCCCTTTATTTGTTCACAACAACCAAATAATTGTAGATCCGTGGGTTTCTGGGCAATTAATCACATTTTTTTCCTCCAACAATCCACTATAAACATGACATTGAACAATAAAGTACATTAACCTCTGCTTTGCACAAAAACTTTCCTGATTTAAGCAGCGCGAGAGTATTGCTCCCACTCTCCTCCAGGACACAGTGGATGTGCTGCAGGCACAGGGCCACTGCCTGCCATGCTCCAGCACTGCTCCCATTGCTGCATGGCCAGTGCAGCTCCTCGGCACAGTGTAGTGACTGGGCTTCTGCTGGGGGGATGCAGAGCATCCCTGAGAGCCCCCCCAGTGTGCTTCCCCACAGCAGGACAACCACTGCCACTGCAGGTCCGGCACGGCACAGCACGGTTTGGCACACCGCGGCACCGCACGGCTTAGAATGGCTCTGCACGGCTTGGCACGGCACGATTCAGCTCAGCACAGCTCAACGTGGCCCAGCTCAGCTCATCTTGGCACATGTGGCGCAGCACAGCTCAGCGCAGCTTGGCACAGCTCAGCACAGCAGTGGTGGTGTGATTCTTCTCTGCTTGAGTGATGAAGACGATTCCTTCAGCTGTGATGTTAATTATGGGCAGGACAACTTCAGTGAATTTCCTGACTCCAAAGGAGGCGGCCAAAAGTTAGTCAGTGATTCAGATGCTCTGTTTTCCAGCAGAAAATGTTCCTGAAATGAGCCCTGTTGGTGCACACCACGGCTCCTGCAGCCCCAGCTGTGAGGCGGAGGCCAATGTATTTTTCCTCCATGTTGCTGTTATTCTGAACATTTTGAAAAATCTTACCATGTTTTTTTTTAAATCTTCAAGCAGAGGGAGAGCCTACCTGGAAAAATTTGAGTGCAGCCACTGCTAAGCCATGTGAAACAGCAACCGGACCGCTATCTAACACTGTTGTAAGGTTACTATTTATCTAGAGCAACTGAAGTTGGCACTCACATCTGGCGCCTGGTACTTAGTGCAATTATTTATGATTTCCACCAAGATTTAAAAGCTCATCGCCGGCCTTGTAATGCAGTAACTGATTGCACTGCTAATGTAATTAAGAAAAGATTATGATGTCCACGTGGCACACCAGATGGTGGCATTCATAGCAATCGGCACACACAACTGGCAGACAACTGCACAAGGGCAGTGCGGCTCAGGCAGCTGGAGCACTGTGCTCTGTGCCATGCTCTGAGGAGGGGTTCTCCTGGCCTTGGCCCCAGGCCCATCTCCACAACCCCACTGTGGGTGGCCCCGAGCCTGGCACCACAGGGCTGCACGGCGCACACGCGGCTCCCGTCCCTTGCAGGTGCTGTGTGCCCGCTCTGTGTCAGGCAGAATGCGGGTGGAGGGCAGGGACACCAGGAGCTGCATCCCCTCAGTGCTGCCGGTGACCCCTGGGGTGGGCAGTGCCCGGCACAAGGACTCCGTTCAGCTCCATGAGCACCGTGCACCTTCAGTGGGACTCCGTGTGCCCGTAGGCACTGGGCACGGTGCCCAGGACTGATGCCTGCACAAGCGCTGGAGCTTCAGTTGTGCAAATACTGCTGCAGTTCTGAGATGCTCCCAGCAGGCTGGTGGAGGAAGCAGGGCCGTGCTCAGACGGAGCACCATGGTTTGCTCCCAAAAGCAGCAGAGTAGCACTGCACTGCATCCCGTAACTCCCATGCAGCACCATACAGCACCTGTCCTTGCAACCACACATGGATTTAACAACACAACTCTGACTCCTTCTCCCTCAGTGCTGCAGCTGACATAAGTAAAAGTGCAGGCTGCAACCTCGCTGGAGATTTTATACCATCTGTATTTACAACATGAATATTTCAGTGAATGTGACATTTTGGAGACTTCTGTCCTCCAGGTTTGGTGATGACACATATCTGGGTCAGAAGAGCCGCAGGTCCGCCAGCAGCATCCTGTCAATAACTCACTGCTCTGAGTGCTGAGCTGTGCTCACAGGACACGCTCCGGCACTGCGGGGTTTGTTGGCTCATTGAGCTGACACCATTCTGAAGCAACATAAAAACAGGTTTTGATCTCTGGCTGCTAGCCTCTGTCTGAAAAACACAGAGCAGGAGGCAGCCCCGTGGTGGCCATTCCACTAATGTCACTGTAATGCAGGCACTGTTTTACTGTCACTTATCAAAGGCAAACAGGAACAGGGCAGGGTGAGTGGAGGCCCTTCTCAGCCTCTCTGCCAGGTGCCCTGGGTACCACCCACAGCACCGTCCTGCTGAGAGCAGTGCAGACTGTCACACCTGTGGGGGCCACAGCACCGCTGCTGTCAGTCCTGGGCAGCCCCACCTGCCCCACACCGCTCATCAGAGCGCATTTAAGCACAGCTCTGGGTCGCTCTTGGTTCCTGCTGAGCTTTGCTATGGGCCTCTGCTCACCTGGCCTCTGCCCTGCAGGTTGGTGGCTTGGCCACTGTTCTGTTGCATCCTGAGTTGTTGCACTGAGGAGACAGGGAACAGCATCCTCCAAGCAAGCCTTTGAAGAAGTAGTTCTGGGAATGGGTGTTTCTGTTAAACCCAGGTGAGATTTTTTTCTTTCCTTTTATGAAATGCCACTCTTAAAATATTTACATTGCAAAAATGCTCCACTTCGCCCACAGAAGCTGTGCTTGGCACAAGCTTCCTTCAGCCAGGAAGGAGCTGAGGAGCCCTTCTTCCCCTAATGCTAAGCACTACCACGCTGCTGGGGCCTGGTGCTGTGCGCCCTGGGGGGTGGCAGCTTCAAAGTGGGGTGTGAGGGCCTCCACCACTCCTGCTGGCAGCTCAGTGAGAAGCCCTTCCTGCTCTCCCGATGATGCTGTCGCTGCCTGCTTAGGGCTGCTGCAGGCGTCGCTCTGCCCTGAATGCTGTCAGGCAGCCCAGCAGCGCGCTGGGGCGCTAAGCGGCACAAGCTGCAGCAGCCAAGGAGCCGGGCAGCAGTGTAATGCTGCCAGCTGGCCTGGGAGCTGTGACGGGGAGCCAGCCTGCCCTGAATGGGGAGGATGGCCCTGGGTGGCACACGGCCTTGCTGTGCTCTTGCACACAAAGGAGTGAGGCTGGAGGCAGCTCGGGGCTGCACCAGGGGGCAGCAATCCTTTGGCTGCAGCACTGACTGCAATGTGTGTGCATTATTTTCTTGGTTTTAGAAAGAACAAAGAACACTGAGATTCTGCTCCGGTGAATCTGAAACTCACAGCTGTAGTTTCTGGGGCCTTGTAAAGTGGAATGAAGAGGGGGCTGCACCTAGGGAATGCCTCACAGAGCCAGCTGGACTGTGAGCCATGCCAGCGCTGTCAAATGGTCACTGCATGAATTATTGACAGCGTTCCTCTGTGCAAACACCAGGTCACCTGTGTGCTGCTGCCTGGCAGTGTGTGCCTGGGGCAGCAGCGCTACATCCGTAAATGCCATCGACTGTGCTGCACACCTTCCCAGGGAGAACCTGCAGCAGCACAGTGCATGTGGGGCACCGCAGCCTGTGGGGGTGGGCCTTGGGCAGCGTGCAGCAGTGCCTGACAGCAGATGGAGGGCAGGGCAGCGTGTGCTGCACTGGAAGCCCCACGGTGCCCATCCTCAGCAGGAAAGTGAGGTGAGCTCCACCACTTCACCACAGGGTTTGCAGAGAAAACGTTATTTCCCCAAATGTGTTCATCATTCAAAATCATTCAAGCAAAAGTCTCCATCTTACTGTAGCTATTACTCATAATCCGAGATCCTGGGTATGCGCAGCCCTGGGTAATTAAGCATGTGCTTTTTCTGCCCTCTGTTTGGGTAGAAGGGCAGCTACAGTTCAGCTCCTGGCTGTCTTGCAGAACAGACAGGGCTGCCCCTGGTGGGGCATGGATGACCCCTCTCCAGTGCAGAGCTGTGGCAGCACCTTGGGCAAGCTGCTCCCTTCCACCCACCTTGTGATGCTTTGAGCCTGGCTCGCAGGGGGGGCTGACAGGAGCCCTGGGCTGCCCCTTCCTGTGAGGAATGCCTCCACCTGCTCTGCAGCACGAGCACAGTTGGCTGTGGCTGTCTCTCTTGGTGCTCTGTGAGTCACAGCTGTAATCGGCAGCATTGCTGTATGCTGCTGTTCCTTATGCCGTAACTAAACTGGGCTACAATATGTAGGTTGTTCTGGAAGTAATGCCTCCTATTTTTTCCATGGAAACTACAATACATAGGCCAGCTGTGCAGCTCTGAGCTTGACCTTAGGTGCAGGCACTGCCCCAGCCCTGGACCAGCACCCTGAGGGCTTTGCAGCACTGTGTGTGAGCTGTGCTGCTGCAATGAGCAGAACTGCTGTCCCTGCAGGGCTGCACGGAGTAACTGACCTCACAGCCTTTCCTTTAGTTCAGTGAACTGTTTAAGCATGTGCTTAAAATGGTACATACGTTTTTAGTGCTCTGCTGACCCTGGGGCTAAGTGAGGAACTGATAACACTAAGCAGTGTTTCCTTTTGCGTTCAGGCTCCTGCATGAACTGCAGCTTTGCCTGGGGAGTTGCAAAACCAGCACAAATGTGCAGAATGACTTTGAGCTGCTCACTGCTATGCGGTGGGGACCTGGCAGCACCCAGTGTGGGGCTGTGGCCAGGTGGGCAGGGACTGGCTTTGCGGTGCTGCTGGGGCTGGTGGTGAGCAGGGCTGGCTGCTCCCACTGTGATCCAGCCCAAGGAACCCTGGTGAGTGGGCAGCAGCAGCATGCAGGCAGCTCAGTGCAGCATTACTGCCTTTGTCCTTGTGCTCTGCCCTTGATTTGTTGAGTGAAGGTTAATGTTGCCCATGGCTGTAGGCAGTTTCCAGCTGGAGGGCATAGCACGTTCTTTTGCCTTTCCCACCTATCAGTGCTCTCTCGCCTTGGGACCCTAGAGAGCTGTCCTCCCACTCAGCAGCGTACAGGTGGTGCCACGTGTTCAAGGTAAGACACCACTGGCCTGGTCTGCCCAGCTGTGTGCTCCCCAGCAGAGGGGATGGCTCTGGTCCCTGTCCCCGCAGTGCCCAGCACCAGGCCTCAGGGAGCAGCACCACAGTTGTGCTGTTGGGAAATTCATGGACAATTCATAAATGTGTTTTACAGACAGCTGTTAGCATGTGCTGAGCAGAGCTCATTTTGTCAAGGAAAGCCAGTTACAGGATTATAGCAGGGCCACTTAAATATTATGATCCATAACATATAAACAGTGGGCTGAGCGCAGACAGCACCGTGCGCTCTGCCCAGGCTCTCACAGGAAGATCAAGCTTGCAGTAAAATGAAATGCAAAAAGTGCGGTGGGACCTGGTGGGTGGTTTGGAGATTTTGACTCCCAAAATACCACTGCTGTTCAGGATCCTGTCACTACCTGAAGTGCTCTGGGATCTCCCCATTGAAGAGCAGCCCACGCACATTCCGGGAGGCAGCAGGTGGTGCCCCACAGCCTGCAGCAAATCGAGCCTGTCCGCAGCGCTGCTTTGCTGTAGCTCAGATGCGTTTAAGAAATGGTATTTAGCTGCTGATCTGCCAGGGCTGCGCAGTGCCCGGGCCCGTGCTGCCCTGAGGATGGGGATATGTGGGAACTGCCTCAGCTTCCGGAGAAAGAGTACCTGGAGCCCTCTGGGGTGCGCTCAGCCCATGCACATCCCTCCCACTGCAGTCTGCCTGTGTGTCTGTGCCTGGGATGTGCGCTGGCAGCTGTGCTGTTCCCATGCCTGGACTGAAACCTCCACAGGAGATACCAGGATATTTCTGCTCCCTTCAGAAAGCCGTCCTGGGAGCCAGAGCCCGGTGTGATGCGGACAGGGCACGTGGCAAGAGAACTTCTGAGAAAATGCACTGTCTGAATAAAAAGCAAGTGTACCCTTGGAAAAGAAATATATGCCAAGTATTCGGGGGATAACATTGTACTTGCAAATAGTTATGCTTTTGAGGAACTTTATCCAGTAGATGGACCAACTGCAGTATGGTTAGTCATGTACTTAATGCTATGGGAATAAGTATGTGCTGATTGGGAGCCTGTGCTCGTGCCCTGTGGAGGAGCAGCACTGCGCCCATCTCAGCCCGGCCTACAGCAGCTCCTCGTGCCCTGAGCATTGCCGGCACCGGGCAGCTCCTCCAGGGGGAGGGCAGCAGCACTGAGCTGTGCTGGGAGCGATGTGTCACCGCAGTTCATGCCAGACACACAGGGGTGTACGTTTGCAGTGTATGGTGGAATGTTCTGTGGATGCTAAGCAGCAATTAGAGTCTTCCTTTGGAATCGATTCATTTCACACTGCCATGGTAGCAGGGAGGATCTTATTGAAACTGTAGGATTTTTAATATTATTACGCTAAAGACTCTCTCAGTATCGGTGTCTCCGTGGAGGGTCATTAGTGCACTGTAATGGGTAACAACTTCTCCAGTTCAGGAAATCTTGTTGTATTTGTAATGGGACGTCTGGGGCATATATTATGTATGGGACATATATTTCTCATTTCCACCAGGCATCATCTTTCCTTCTCTCTAAATTATTCTCTGAATCAAAAAAAGATACGTATATCTTTCCCCTCAAAGAAGACATATTCCTTCCATCTCTCGATTTTATTTTAATCTTTAAACCTGGAAACCACTCCGGCCAGGGCTGCACACACTGTACAGAGGAGCACTCAGCCGCACGGCGGGGGAAGGCCATGGTGCTCAGCTGTGCTGGAGCCAGAGCGCCATGTTCTGGGATACACCGCACAGCCTGGGGCATTGCTGCCTGCCTTGTTATGAAGGTTCTCACTACACCTTCATACCCCCTGCTCCCAGACCAGACTGAGGACAAGAACTTGTTGCTGCCCTCCTCTTTGATTCTCCTCCAGCTTAATGCTTTCCTCTGTACTGCACTTTGTTTCTCACCTCTGTCTTTGTTTCGTTATTTCTTTCCTCTA
>JAPSGF010000020.1:472474-515183 GCA_035772895.1 Perdix hodgsoniae | reverse complement strand
CAGGACGCCGCCGCGCTGCTCGGCGCCGGGCGCGGCCTGCTGCGGGCTCGGGCCGAGCCGGGCTGCTGCTGCGCGGAGCGGGGCTGCCCCGCGGGCGGGACGCCGGCCCGGCGCGCTGGGAGTTGGCTGCGGGTTTTGTTCTCGGCTGCTTGGGGAGAATCGCAGCGGCGCCGCGTTATGCGGTCTTTTGCTGCGAGCGTTTACGGCGTGGATTTGCTCGACTGTCGTTGCCACCCGTCCGCAGTGCTGTCTGCACAGCCGCAGCTGACCGAGCGCGGTGTCTCTGCCGGCCCGGCCGGGACCGGGTGCTGAGCTGCCCGCGCGCTGCTCGCTGCCCTGCCGCGTTCCCGGCACTCGGCGCCTCTCCGCGGTGCCCAGGAGGGGCCGCCCAGCGCGAAGCCTCGGAGCTTCACCCCTCCCGGGTGTCCTCGGAGCCAGGACAGTCACAGCTGGTGACGATAGTGCAGGGTCCTAGGAGGCGTTCACTGCCCCGGCCGACAGCCCTGTAGCTCCGTCCCGTATTTATCAGGCGTTGCTGCGCCCAGCTTTATGGTTCGATGTTGTTCTGGCAGCTCCTGGCTGAGGTGGCCTTACGCATGAGATGTTCTGGCGTGAAGCCTCGGTTTGAGCTCTTGAAGGTGTGAGATAAATACAGAACGTTCCGGTTTGTGACGTGTGCTTCTCTAAGCGAGTCCTAGGCTTCAGGCCTTGCAGCCCCCAGGTGCAGAGATGGAAATAAATGACCCAACTGTCACTGGAACTCTGGGGAAGGTCATCTGTGTGTGGAAATCTATTTTGGGTTGAAACAGGACACTTCACAAATGGGTGTCCCCAGTTAGAACTGCTGCGCAGCAACTCGAGAGCCATGTTTTGCTCAGTCCCGGCCTTCTGTCCCATTCAGGTCCGTCACAGCGTGTGGGGCTCTGGCAGCTGGCGCAGGGACGGCTGTGTGGAGAATGGGTGTGCGGGCGAGTCCTGGCGAGCCTTTGTTTGGGTGAAAGATGACCCCGAATCTGTCTGCTTGTGACTGATGTGTGACCGGGTCCCTAGCGTGTGTTCTGCCGTTGGCTCCTAGTTTTTTTGACCCAAATGTCAGTAGTCTGTGCAAGCGGCCATGCTGTGCCTTGTGTCAGAGTGATGGAGCAGAACTGTGTGGACGAGTTTCCAGCAGCACCTGCTGTGGTTTGGTGGGACTGTCTCCTGTGCAGTACAGGAACATACAGAGATAGCTGGTGTTTGGTTTTTTTTTCCAGTTTTGCCTTAGCTCATGCTTTTGATGCCAGCAAGCTGACTTGTGCAGTTGACACAATAGAAGGGAGGGATGCCATCCATAGGGACCTGGACACACTCGTAAAGTGGGAGTACAGTAATCTAATGAATTTTGACAAGACCAAGTGCAAGGTGTTGCACTTGAGTCAGGGCAAACCCAGATACAAGTACTGACTGAGAGAAAAACTTGAGAGCAGTCCTGTGGAGGAGGAGTTGTGGTTCTGGTGGATAAAAAGCTGACATGAGCCAGCAGTGTGTGTGTGCAGCCCAGAAGGCCAGCAGTATTCTGAGCTGCATCAGCAGAGGGGTGGCAGTTTGGTAAGGGAGGCGGTTGTCCTCCTCTGCTCTGCTCTTGTGAGGCCCCATCTGGAGTACTGTGTCCAGGCCTGTGACCCTCCGTACAGGAGGGATGCAGAGCTGTTGCAGCAAGTCCAAAGGAGGGCCATGGAGGTGATCAGAAGGCTGGAGTACCTCTCCTGTGACAATGGGTTGAGAAAGTTGGGCTTGTTTAGCTTTGAGAAAAGAAGGCTCCGGGGAGATCTCATTGTGATCTCACCAACTTTTTACAGTCTAACTGTGATAGGACAAGAGGGAATGGCCTTGAACTAAAATAAGATAGGGTTAGGTTAGATGTTAGAAAGGAATGTTTTTACGCAGTGAGCTTCTAAAACAGTTTGCTCAGAAAGGTTACAGATGCCCCACCTCTGGGAGCATTCGAGGCCAAGGTGGATGGGATCCTGTGCAGTCTGATCTAATGGCTGGCAACCCTGCCCAGGGCGGGAGAGCTGGGACTGATGATCTGTAAGGTCTCTGTTCTGTGATTTTCTCTGTAGGACGAGCAGGTTGGTGCCAAAGCACAGGGCTTACAGTTGAGCCAATGAGCCTCCTATTTCTCCCAACTCCCTCTATTTAGCCTCATAATCTGGCCTGCATCCCTGCAGTGTGAGGCTTCTACAGCACATACATCAGGCACTGGCTACTCATCTGCCACCCACTCTTGGTCTTGCTTCTTGAAAAAGAGTGCTGAGAAGGAGAACACACTGTGAGCTCAGCGTAATGCGTGGATTTCTGGCGCTGTGCTTTGTGTGTGTCCCAGCCGTGATGCAGCAGTGCGAGCAGTTGGGCCACCAGGGCACAGTGCTCCACTCCAAGCAGCTGGTGAGGCCAGCAGGAAAGCATGCCTGGGATCATCAGAGATGAGCAAGCAAGGAAACAGTTGAGAGAGAGCACAAAGTAGATGTAAAGGGAGAGCTCAGGGCCACGGCACAGTGAGGCCTGGCTCCAAGCACAGACTGTGCTGGGGGCTTCCTGTATTACATGGTGCTGTGCCTGCAGGTCGTGGCCTCCAGCCTGCGACTGTGGGGCTGGGCAGGAAGCTGCCACTGGTGCACGCTGCAGTCTTTGTTCTGTGGCTGGAGTGGAGCGTCCTTGCACACAGACTGCAGGAGCTGGGCTGGCTGCCCCACGTGGAGCCCGCCTGATGTGGGCTGCCTGTGGAGCCCAGGTTGAAGCTTTCAGGGTCGAAGCTTTGCTGCTGAGGGACTGGGGGTGGTTTTGCTGCTTTTCAGGAAGGTCAGCTTCTGATGTTCCCGAGGCTGCTCCAGAGTGGGAATCTCTCTGTGCCCTGGGCCAGTGCTGCGCTGAGTGAGTGGGGCCTGAGCTGGGCCTCTTCCTGCCCAGGACTGTGTCCCACTTCCCCAGGCTGGGAGCAGGAAGTGCCCTGCTGCTGGGAACGGCCTCCAGGGAATGTGCTTCGAGCAGTGCAAAAAATGCTGTGATTGTTTGGGGCTGTTCCCAGATTTCCCTGCAGGGGGGTGGTGGGGCTTTGGGAGCACCGGGCCGTCCTTGGTCATCAGCCGAGTCCTCAGGCACTGCCACACTGCAGGCAGGTCAGCGCTGTGGTGTTTGAAGAGAACTTCCCTAAAACAACAAGCTGTCTAATGGATGTATTTATAGAATCTTGTTCCTTAATTTAATCTGCTCTTTCACTGTTTGTTTTTTATTTTTAAGTTCAAAGGTGTGATAGCAAAGAAAGTAAACTTTGCAGGCGCCCGAGGGGGAGTTGAAATGTAACTCATGGTCTGCATCAGCCCGAAGCTCTGCTCTGACCTGTTCCAAGTTCAGAAAAACACTTACCAAGCACGCAGGCCGGTTCCTGCTGCTCTGCACCAGCACCAGCTGCATCCCAGTGCCCCGCGGGTGAGAGCTGCCCCGCCATGCCGTACAACCTGGGGTCAGCGGGGTGCCATCCTGCAGGGTGCCACGCTGGGTGGTGGCACCACCAGCAGGAGGCTTCGTGTGGGCCCTGACCGAGTGTTGGTGTGTGTGTTGGTGCGTGTGCTGGGTGCTCACCCAGGTGCTGGGGTAGAGCTCTGTTGGTGGTGATCTTTTTACCATGTGCTTGTTTCCACTGCTTTGTAGGCTTTAGGCAGCCTGGTTTGGTTGTTTGTGTGACATTGTTATTTACATGGCCCCAGATTTGCTCTTTTTTGTTGCCTGCAGCACCGTGTTGGTTCAGACTGGGCACTGTGAAGTGTAACCCTGGTCCTGCTGGCACCAGCACTCACCTCTGCCTTTTTAGAAGCAGTAAGTAACCTGCAATTTTTGCAGCCTCAGTGCTGGGCTTGGTCCCCCTGAGGAGGCCCTGCCTGCAGTTTGTCTGCCTGCCCACCTACAGCAGCGCTTGTGCCAGGTGCTGCCGTTGGATCTGCAGGGCTGGGGGGTCCTGGGGCAGTCCTGCCTGAGCCAAGGGCCCTGCCCTGCTGCCACTGCAGGAGGGTGTGCCAGGGCAGGGGCACCTCTCCTCTCCCATGAGCTCTTTGGACAGCTCTCTTCTTCTCCTGCTTCCAGCAACAGCATCTCTCCAAGATGGGTTGGTTTCACCTGCTTCTCTCCCTCTTTGTGTTCTTCTCTGCCCTGAAGTATTTGGTGCTGTTCTGCCTTGCTCATGGGAGATGCTCGGGCTCCATGTAGGCCTCTGTCTGCTTCGCATCAGACCATCCTGTGCTGCTTCGTCTGTGTTCCCCTGGCACTCG
Organism: Perdix hodgsoniae; assembly: GCA_035772895.1. NCBI lineage: Eukaryota > Metazoa > Chordata > Aves > Galliformes > Phasianidae > Perdix > Perdix hodgsoniae. Next base: position 510,879 of record JAPSGF010000020.1, on the reverse strand, counting down.
GGCACTCCACCACGGGCACAGTTTTGCATACAGACACATCTGTGCTGCTATGCGGCCGTGGCTTGGTTCAGGGGGGTGTGGTGGGGCTGAAGCCTCGCGAGAGTCCTCATCGTGCCCAGTGCCTGTCATGGGGTGGGAGCCTTATGCTGAAGCCATGGGGAGCAGATTTCTTGCTGCTTAAAATAGCAGGGCCGCTTCAGCCTGCCTGAGTCAAGGATGGAATCTGTTCTTATTTGGGAGGGAAGGGATGAGCTTGGGTTTTCCCATCGTTGCTAGATGGAGACCAGCCCATGCAAAATATCCTGGAAATGATAAAATTAATCTCAGAAGAGGCTGCTGACCCAAATTCCAAACGTGTTGGGCATTGCACAAGCGTGTTGTCTTATCAAAAACAAACAAAAGCACAGAAGGTGTGTCTACCTGATCCTGCATTTGACTTGGCAGCCCACGGTTTTTGGGTACAGGCTCTGTGGCACGCATGTGGGCTTCCAGTGCTCTGTTCCTCCAAGGAGTGCATGCTCCCAGTCAGCCCCTTAACTCTGCTGCTTTCTTTCAGGATCAGTCCACAATGCCTGAAGTGCGAGATCTCTCCGATGCCTTGCCTGATGTGCCAATGGATCCCATCACAGGGGTTGGCGTGGTTGCATCCCGGAGCCGCGCGCCAACAGGCTACGATGTAGTAAGTAGAGCTACTTCAGCTGCTGTTGCAAATGCTTTGGTTCTGCATTAATGAAACTTTACTCTGCTGGGAATAGTATCTCTTCCAGCCAGGATTTGCCATCAGACATGTTGTAAGAAGTAATTTGGTGTCTGTATGCCCACCTTGCAGCCCAGAGCACTCAGCAGTGCTTTCCCTGGATGGAGGTCTGTAGGTGCAGTTGTGCAACTTTGTCTGTGCTTCTCCTCCAGAGAATAATTACCTGGAGGAGGGGCTCTGAGAAACAGCTGGCTGCTGTGGCATGCAAATTTAATAATCCTAGTAACTGCCATCCTGAAGGATTCCTAAGTATCGCACAAATTACATCTCCAAATAAATGGATCCCGCATCAGTTGTTTAATCTCACATATCAGCACTGCATAATAATGATGAGAAGCTCCAGATTGGGAAGCAAAGAGTTTCACAACCAGCTGAAATTGCAAGGGTGATTTTGATGGACAGAATACAAACCTCTAAATTAAGCTTTGGCAGGAGGCTGGGCAGCAGGAAAAGGCAGCTGGATCCAGTGGAGATGAATATGTGAACGGATAGATGGAGGTCATTGTTTAACAGCTGCTTATTCCCTGAATTAGTTGCTGTATAACCAACAGGGTGATTTTATTTGCCTACAGATGAGTGTCCTAGGCAGCAAAACATCGCACAGTACTGACTTTGCAGAGCAGTGTAGGGAAGGTTTGGCCTATAGCTCATCTTTCTGTGTGTCCTGCTCCAGCTATGCTGCATTGCATCTTGGCTTTCAGTGTCACACAGCTCGTGTAGCTCACATCCTCACAGCTCTGGATTGCAGTGTGCCCTGTGCTGCAGTGTGAGAAGGAAGGAAATGGGTCGGGCTGCAGTGAGAAGGGGGGAATTGTGAAAAGGCTTCTGAAAGGCAGAAGGTTTTTTGCATTTACTGCATTTTTCTGAGCACTGATTGCCTGTGTGAGCCAGGCTGTGTAGTTAGCTGCTTGCCCTGATAAAGGAGCATGGGGCAGTGTGAGAGACATGATAACAGAATAGCATTCTGCCTAAGTGACCGGGCAGAGACCTCACTTGCCCCAGATAGCATGTGTGGAGTTTAATGGGGGCTGCAGCCCTAACACTGTTTAAACTAAACAAGATAAAAGATTCTTCCTGGGACTTAATCCAATTATAGTGGTGTTGCAATAATGCTTGAGAATGTGGGTCGCTCTCTCCTAGGGGGCACAGGGAGGAGTTTGCCTTGCTTCTGATTTTTGTCTCACTTTGTGTTTACAAGGAGCTGTTCTCTGACCCTGGAGCCAACAGCTTCTGCTGTAGGCACTGAGGTGTCTGCTGCCTGCAGCAGCTCTGCCCATGTTCTGTGCGTGCAGCAGGGTAGCTCTGCACAGGGTCACAGCTGGTGTCCCACTATGCAGTACCTGCAGTGGTGTGGCCTCATCCACCATGGATGGGTGCACTTCCCTCAACCTCCAGAATCTGGGCTGTAGTGTCTCAAAGCAGGAAGCCAAGCATGCCCTGACCGCAGGTAGCTTAGGGATGGTTTTGCAGCTCCCTGGGGGATGGATCTCTTTGCCCCTTGCCACAGCATCCTGTAGCACTCTGTTCCAACAGTGGGCTCAGTGCTGTAGGAATGCTTTTCTTCTTGGCAGTAATGAATTGGGCATTGTGTCATTTTGTTGGTGGGCTTGAATTCTATGATGGCATAATAACCAGTTCTTTTTTTCTGAGCCAGATGTATTATATGTAGGCTTTATCTAGTTTTCCTTTCATCTGTGCGCTTTTCACAACACACAGCCATTACTGCACTACTTCCCTCCCTTCTGCCCAGTGGAGGGCAGTGCCTGGGGCTGCAGCTGGGCCCTGGGGTGCTGCTTGCCCAGGCGGGGTTGGCAGGGACTGGGGGGATCTGAGATTTTTTTTTTTATCTTTTTTTTTTTTTCTTTCAGTAGTTTTCTTAATTATCCAAACAACTTATTTCCCTTTCTGTCTGCTTAGGAAACAGCTGCTGGCGCTTTGGCCAGATCTTTTAGTAGCTGGAGCACTAAGGAACACATTTTGCCAAAACATACAGAGTGTTTCTGAACTAAATTCCTGAAAATCCACCCCAACTGGCACTGCTGAGTGCAGAGGTGGGCAGGAAGGGTGAGTGGGGAGCTTTGCAGCATGGTGCAGGCTGCAAGCAGCATAGACTGTGCTTTGCTGCTGCCTCTGTCTATAGAGCTGTGAGTGGGAGTCCCCTCCTGTTGGGTTTCAGTGCATTCTGGGGTGGGAGGGCATGAAGAGCAGCTGAGCTGACCCATGTCCCTGACCCCTTGGTAAGGTCAAGGTGGGTGTGCTGGGCACCCATTACCAGGCACCTGCTCTTGTTCCCCGTGTTCAACCTTGGCAGGGGGACATGGCTGGGGCTGCTTGGGGCCACAGCCCTTCCTCATCCCTTCCCCTCGGTGCAGCCCACAGCCGTGCCCTCGTGCACGGTGCTGCTTGGGTGCAGCTCCACTCCAAGGCCCTGGGGATCCTCCCTACCTGCCGGTGCCCAGAAGATGATGCAAGAACTTTCTCATTTATGTTACTCTGTTTTCTTTCCCTGTGAGTTTTCTGGCAAGTTAATGCATGCTTACATCTAAGCTTAGAAAAAGGATTCTGCAGGATGGTGCGAAGCCACAGCACTCAGGATTAATTGCTGGGGATGGTGCCTGCAACTGCTGCGTTTCAGCAGAAACAAGAAGGGTTCTTTTAGCTTGCCCTGCCCATGGGCACTGGGAGCCAGTAAGACTTGGTTTCCTGCTCACAGTTCTGCAGCGCTGTGGGAGGCGGTTGGGCTGTGTGGGGTGATGGGGGCATGGAGGCAGTGCAGGAGGGACATGGGGGCTGATGGGATGGTGCTTGTCTTGATGACTCGCTGGTGAACTAGCTTCAGCTGCTGCATGTGGTAACTGCGGAGTTAGAATTGCAGGGTACTTCCCTAAAAGGGTTTGTGGTGTGGCTTTGCTGTTGTTTTATTGTTGCTTTTTGAGGGCTTTTTTTCATTGCTGAGTCGGGGTGGGACACTGCTGTGCTCTGCTGCTCGGGGCAAACACTGGTGGCAGCTCACAGCCCGCAATGGCAGCTGTTCCCATGTCTTGTACCTAGGAATGAGCTCAGCAGGGATTTGTGAACAGAAGATGCTGAAATGTGAAGAGCACCCCATGCGCTTTGTTGCCTTTGTGTCAGATGCACTTTTCTCTCCTGCTCTTTGGATAATGGGAGGGTCAGCATGCACCTTGCCTCCTGCACTCTGCACAGAGCCTCTGCCCTACAAAATATGTGCAGACAGTACCAAAAGATACTAGCTTCTCTGTTATCAGGCTGTGCAGGGGCCAAGGTCTCGCTCAGTTCAGTGTGATCATGGCTTAAGAAACCACAGAGGGGAGGTTTGCTCCTTCTGAGGGGCACGGGGCAGTTCTGCTGTGCTTACTGTCCTGTTAGACTCCTGGTGGGACTGTCAGTGGGACGTCAGGGGAGTGCATGACTTGTTTGCCGTCCCCTCTGCTTAGTGAGCATGCCCTCTGGGTAGGGCTTTCTGCCCCCAGCTGCTGGCACAGCCCTGCTCTGGGCCCCAGCGCCCCTTGTGCCGCCCTGAGCCGCCGCGACTGACATCTGCTGCTGCCTGCCCTCCTGTGAGCGTTTGTCTCTTCCGTGCAGAACCCGTGGTGTTTCCCTCACCCTCCAGTTTGCTGCTGACGGTACTGAATGCAATCGCTGTCACAGCTCCACAACTCATTTGATGTGATGCTTTAATCTGGTTGAAATCATGTGTAAAATCACAAGGAAAAACAGTGATTTTTGCAGGAGTGCTGTTCTTCCAGCTTCGTTCTGTCGGAAGCCGCCACGGCTCCTGGGCAGCCTTGGAGCTGTCGCTTTGCGGGTAGCTCTCCAGTGCTTTGTCAGAATGGACCCCTCTTTGCAGCTTGCACAGTGTGTGTAATGAATGCCTCAGTGTGCTGACTTGTCCAAACTGTTGTTTGGAGACTGCACCAGAGTTGCTGTTTCCTCACTAGAATAGTTCTTGTCAGAGCATCTTTAATCAACGGACTCCCCAGAGACAGCATTTTTAGAACTTTATCATACTTCTGCTTGGAAGTTCTCTGCACCTTCTTAACAAACTAATGAGATGCTGTGAGAGTTTGGGCTACCGTTAATTAGAAAAGGTCTGAGGAAGAAGTACTGCACACGCGTTAATGTTGTCTTGGCTTACACATCTCCTCTATCCCTCTGTCTCTTCTTTCCAGGTTGCACAAACAGCAGATGGCCTGGATGCTGACCTCTGGAAGGATGGCCTGTTTAAATCCAAGGTCACACGATACCTGTGCTTCACAAGATCATTTTCAAAAGAAAATGTAAGTCCGTTTGCTGAGTGTCTGCATGATTTGCATTTGTGCCTGGTGTGTTCTTACCTATATAATGATTAAGGTTGTGGAGCCAATTATAATTCAAGCAAGTGTTTAGCTGAACTGAGGTGACCAAGAAGGCAAACTGCATTGGCCAGATGCTTATGCTTTGTCTGTATTCTTTGGGGAAGGAAATCACTGGCAAAATCTGTAATAAAGGCAGCAGAAAAGTGCATGTTTGCATTTAGCAGCTCCCTTCCACGAGCCTTTTTTCTTCTTAAAATGGGAGCTGCATGCTCCAAATGATGATGAACCTCTAGCTCTGATCACTTGGAGAATTATGTAATAGTAACAAAGTAAATGCTAGTTGCTGAATCCAGGGCACCATACATGTTTTCTTCCAGGATTACGCTTTCTTCCTTTTTTTTTTTGGTGCAAATTCTTGATAATTTGCCCACACTGTGCATTCAGTGCCCTGTACTTATAATCTTCCAGTATGGCTATGAAACACTAGGCTTATTGTTGGTTGGTGGCAGTTGTGTGCTCATGTCTCCCGTGGAATGGAGGAGGCCATATGCAGTGAGAGCCTGATACCTTCTGCTGCGTTCACTTAATTTTTCAGCTGAGGGTAGTGTGAAAATTCTCTCCTTTCCAGAAGGAACTGTTCAATTCTACAATGAATGCACTCCATCTAGTGGGTAATTCTGCTTTTCTTGGCGTTTTAGATATTCTCAGGGACTGAATTCTCAAGGGTGTAGTGATATCATTTTGTACTTGAGCCTTTCCCAATTGGGAAAAGAACAGAAAAGCAACTGTGACTTTGGAGGTTGATCACAGATCTTGAAATGAAAACCAAGGGCCTGTCAATTCCCAGCTTTTGACCTTTATTCCGTCCACTTTCCTGCTGTCCTCCAGATTAAAATAAAGCTCTAAAGCTATGCTTCCTGGGGTCAGCAGACAATAATTGTGTAATACATCCTTGAGTAGCTGCGGTAGCAGGAATAATAGCCCAGAATAGGTAGGGAGGATACTAAACAGAAAGATTTGTGAGTATTTGGTATTAAGTTTATCTGTGGCTACCTTAAATGCAAGGTTGTCAGAAATAATTACAGGATAGTAGCAACTACTGGCTATCAGAGAGAGTGTAAATCCCCTCAGTCAGTGTCTGTTGGGCTTTGGCATGATTCATCTGCTCAGCATGGTTTGGGAATGCATTCCTCATATTTATGAGGAATGAATTAAAGCAAGTGTAGCAGGAGGGCTGCGGGGGTCTCAGCTGTGCAGCAGACGGAGGTGCGAGGAGCAACACAGGCACTGTGCCCTGCGCTGGGGCTGTGAGGCAGCCGTTGGGGCGGGCGCTGGGCTGGGGCACCGCTGGGCAGCTGCTGCACTGAGCCGTGCTCCCACGCCTGATGGCTGGCGAGGAGCTCCCCCTCTTTGGAGGCCCGATTTCCCCAGCGTGGTCAGCCTGCTCACACCTGCGGGGATTCCCTCCTGAGGCTGCTCCTCCGTCCAAGCTGAACAGAAGGTGCAGGAGATGGCTTAGGATGGAAATAAAGGCTGCATAGTAACTAAAGTATAGAGTTTTTTTTCTTACATACGTGAGTGTAGATTGCTGGCAGCAGTGTTGGCTTTAATGAGAACTGCGAAGAAAATCTGGTCTCAATTGTGGAGGTTGTCATTCTGAATTGTGTTTTTAGCTCTTCAAGCCCTGATTAATAGGACAAGGCATCAGTTCAGAATTCATATGGACTCAAATGAAGTTCTTTGTTCCAGATGGCCTGCTTTTCTGGAGCACGGCTTTGTTTGGAGCTAGAACTGTCTTTATTCAGTACTGATTAGCTAATGCATGTAATAACTTTGGCTGTGTCTGCATGAACCATCTTCTTGTAATGCTTTCTGCCATTGTTGTCACAGAAGTGTTGTGTTGCTCTTTGAGAAGCAGTGAGAGCACTAAAGTTACCTGATTAACTGTTTCTTTTCTCTCTTCAGAGTCACTTAGGAAACGTCTTGGTTGACATGAAGCTCATTGACATTAAGGACACCTTACCTGTAGGCTTCATCCCCATTCAGGAGACTGTTGACACACGTAAGTTGAGGCTGTTTCTTCAGTCCCCTGCCCTGGTGCCTGCACAGTTGGTAGGCTATGTCCTGGGCAGAGGGATGCTCTGAGCGTGTCTGCTCTGTGAGGCACAGGCACACTTCAGGGTAGCTCGCCCTGTATTCCCCAGACTCATTAATACTGCCTGACTGCCATTGGCCTGCTTGCATGAGTGGAAAGGAAGAATTTGTCCTTCCATCTTGCAGGGGTGGACTGGGCCAGTAAGGGGCAAAGCTGCCATGCTGGAGGATATTCACAGGCATGTGCTGAAAGCACAGGGTTTGTGCACAGTGCTGTGTACTGCCTGTACACAGCTTTGTACAGTCTGCACAAACACGGGCACAGTCCTCAGCACAGAGTGCTGAGATGTTTGAGCTTGCTGAGAGAAGCCAGGAAAAATACTGTCCTCACTTCTGCAAGGCATTAGTGACTTTCTCACAGTGTTTAAGAGAGCAGTTCCTAAGCAGTGTCTTCTGATCCCCTGAGCATTGTGGCAGCTGCTGATGCTGTGCTGGGTTGAGACAGCCTGGCCTGCAGCAGGCACCAAGTGCTCCTTGCTTCCAGTGCAAAGGGACCAGGGGAGCAGCCCAGGGCAGATGGCTGGAAGGGTTGCAGGGCACGGGGTGTGACTACACAGGGACTACACAGGGTGCACACTGCTGGCACCTGTCCATGTCAGTAATGAGATCCAGACCTGTTACAGACAGGAAGGAGTCATGTGAACCTGCTCTGCAGGGAATCATTCATTCAGGTCTGCAGCGAATTATGACTTTTTTAGTCCCTGCTGAACTGGTTCTGATTTGAACATGTAACCTAAAAGTGAAAAGTTCTGCAACCTGGTACTGGGTGCTTGAGCTGTACCCCTTCCCTGGAGAATGCCCCAATGATCCCTGTGCATCCCTGGGAGTGTGGGGTAGTTGTCAGCTGCTGGCGCAGCGTTTGTAGCAGTGCTGATAGAAAGGTGAGAGGAGAATTTGTCCTTAATTTAAAATACATTGGATTTGCAGCCCATATAGAGGCACTGTCTGTATTAATGAAGTGGTGCATATCCCTGTCTCCATTAGCATGACAGAACACATTTCGATTGACTGTTTATAGTATGTTTACTTAAAATTAACTCTGGTTAAGCACGAGTAATTAATGGATTCTGCTCCTAAACCAAGTTTGCTGCAGACTCTAGCCAAGTGTGGAAGAGATTGAAGATGAAAGCAAACACTCGGCTTTGTACTTGCTGTGAAAGTTGAATAACAAGCATGAGTTTTGTTTAAAGCTGAATGTTTTGGTTATGTGAGTTTCTATGTTCTCCTCTAAGGGACGCTTGACTTACAGTAAATAGGTATAACATTCCTTAGTGGTCTTGGCAAAATTTTCAGATGTGAAAGCCTTAAACCCTGAAACAGTATCCTAAAATCATTTTTAGACGTGCCAAATAAAGGCCTTATTTTTTCAAAGCAGGGGTGAAATTTAGGGATATAGGTATTGAACATCTATAAAAAGCAGCACTGTGAATGCAAAGGTGAGTACACAGCTGCTGTACTGTGAGACACCTCACTGCCTGTACAGTTGTTGGTACTGGACGGCAGGTTTCCAAGGCCAGGATGGATTGCTTTCTCTGAGATACAGATTATGAAAGAGGAGGAGCCTACAGAGATAGGACTGCTTGCCATCTGGTGAAGTGAGGGCATATTTTTATACTGGAGGATATTTATTCATATTAAATTGGAGAGGTTTTATTTTCCAGGTTCTTTCAGATTTTTCATTCATTGTCTGCACTTTCCATTTTTCACTTTATCTGTAAACTTCTGTCATGTCTTTAAAGTGTCTGCATGCACAAATGGATACCTCAGCTAGCTGACATTGAGCCCCGCAGATTATTTAGGAAGAGGTGGAGCAGATCTGTATCTTTGTACCAGTACCATGCATTATCCTGCAACTGACCCATAACTGGATGTGGATTATCTGCATACAGACAGACAGCAGCCTTATTATGCATCAAGTCATGCTACAGATAAGCCTTAACTTTGATGGACTTGACTTATTCATAGTGGATAACATGGAAACAAGTGAAATTTCCCTGTGATGCAGCATATGGAAGGGCTGTGCAGGAGATGCTTCTATCCTTTGAATACAGCTCAGCCCAGTTCTCCTGTTGGGGTCCCAGCAGTTACTGCTTTGTAAATCTGATTTTAACCCTACGAAGATGCCACAGCATTTGCAGTGGGAGTATCACTTCAGTGCTAACTGACAGTCAGGACAGGTTGTTAGCACTTAAAATGTGCGAGAGTTGGACAGGTGGGGTTTATTACTAGCTGCTCTACATGGCAGCATGTTTTCTGCTGCTCCTCAGTGTAGTTTGATTGGCTGTCTGGAAGCACTTGGCAGAACAAACTGCCTGGTTACGTCAGTAGATACTGAGTCTGCTGAGTCAAATCCTACCTTAGAAAGAGGAAATGAATATGAGAATTATATCATAGAATGGCTTTGGTTGGAAAGAACCATAAAGATCACCCAGTTCCAACCCTCTGCCATGAGCTGGTTCCCACCCAGTGGATCAGAGTGCCCAGAGTCCCATCTAGCCTGGGCTTGGTATAGGGAAGTATAAAAACCACTTGCCACTTCTTTTCTGGGTGCAGTGTGCTATCCTGTGTGTGATATCTTGTCTTCTCTGCAGAGGGAAGTAGGAAGTGTTGGTTTATCACAGTGCCCAGTAACAAATCTCACATAGTATACAGAGAATTCCTGATAGAAAATTTCCTCAGTCATCAAATGGCACTGTACTGACTGGTTTGCTGACATATATCTGCTTTTTGACTCCATTTCCTGCCGTGATGATCTGCCTAGTACCTGAAGAGACAGTAAATAACATTTGTACCCTGATCTTGCATTAAAAAAACAAAAACAAGCAAAAAACAAATAAAAAAAAAACAAAACAAGCACCTCTGTCCTGAATTGTTTTTGCAGAAGAAATAGCTTTCAGAAAGAAGAGGCTGTGCATTAAATTTATCCCTCGAGATTCTACAGAGGCAGCCATCTGTGATATCCGAATCCTGGGGAGATCTAAGCAAGCCCCTCCTCAGTACACGTTCATAGGGTAAGTAGCACTACTCCTGAAGCTGATCCCATATTTTCAGTTGTAGCAAGGCTAAGTGCCTTGTCTTCCTGTAATTACTAAGTGGGTATTTGTAAGAACTGGAAAGGTCCATGTGATTACATGTGTTACTGATTGTGATGTGGAAACTTGTTAACCTGGAGTCACTGAGCCTGGAGGAATGTTTAGACATTATATTGAAGGACGTGGTTTGGTGAGAACTGTTTGTGGATGGTTGGACTGGATGATCTTATAGGTCTTTTCTAGCCTTGGTGATTCTATGATTTTGTTGTTATTTTTTCAATAAAACTAGTTCCTGGTAAGAACTTGGCAGAGCTGTTTATGAAATTTACCCGTGCTCGAAGCTATGCACAGATGTGGCATTAATGTCTTCTGTGTTGACTACCCAGGGAGTTGAACAACATGGGCATTTGGTATCGGATGGGCAGAGTTCCACGCAACCATGAATCTTCACAGCCTGCTGCTCCTTCCCAAGCTCCATCTCCAACACCAGCTCCCAACCTGCCAAGGTGAGTTTTCTACTTTCCAGCTCTTTCTGCTTTGTGCAACGTGGCATGGTGGAATCAAGACCAGGGGCACTGCCTCAGTATGAATAACTGTGTGGTATATTTTGTAGTTTCAGTGTACATGTGAGTTACCCTGAAGGATGGGCCAGAACTGTAGTCAAGCTGATTTGTCTCCTTGACAAAAGAGAAGTATGCATACAATCTTTGATGGGTAGGGAGACGAGTTCTGCTCATTCTTCAAAATCAATCCACTCATGCTTCAAAGTAGTAGCCCTTTTTTGTTGTTTCTTGGACCCATCCATTCTGCTTCAGGTTTTCGGCTGACATTGTGTATGCAGAGCAGACTGTTCACTTGCAGTGAATGACAAGAGCAGCAGTTTTGGGCAGGCACTGGCATGGTGTCTGTCCAGGTTGTTTTCCCTGTTACACGGTATCTGTGTGTGTACAAATGCATGCACAAGTATACTTAACATATAATAGTAGTCCTGTAATGACAGCTTACTTGCTACATTTCTCTGGAGAAAACAGTGTTGTTAAGCAACAAACCAACCTAGACAGATGTTAAACTGAGCGATTTATACTCCTAGATTTGATGTGAAAGCACAGCCATGTAAGATAGGCTTCTACTGATGAGTCTGGTCACAGTGAACTGCTGCCCCAGCCATTGCCAGGGGTCAGCATGTTTTCTACAGATCCCTTTGTTTTTTTGCTTAGTAGAGCAAAATACATATTTTTGCATTAGGCATTTGGTGTACTGCAAGTATGTTTACAGTATGACAGTAACTGTTGAAAGCTGAAACATCAAAGGAGTCAACAAAGAGTAATTCCAGGGAAGTTGTATACAAAGGTCACAATCATTGCAGAGAATGATGCCTTTAAACTTCTTTGAACTGTCCCTGAAAAACCTATTGAGAATATTTATAAAGCAGGTGTGCATATTAGAGCCCTCACCTGCACCCCAGACTTAAATCTGCTGTCTTATGGTATCTTTTTGACTTCTCCAAAGAGTTTGGGTGCTTTTTTTCACCAAGAGGTTTGCTCAGTCACTGGCTGTGCCTCGGCCCCCTGCTTGCTGTCCTTCCTTGCCAGGTGCTGTGCAAGCAGAGATGCTTCCGTGTTTCTTGAACAGAAATGGAGGCAGAAGAGGTGAAGAGTCATCAGGCTTCTGAAAGCGTTTGCCTGTCTCACCAGGAGCTATTGCATTGTTTTGAAACACCACTGGTCATAAGCTATGTGTTGGTGAGGGCCTTGCATGATCAGAGGGAGAGATGTTCTGATTTGAGAGCACAGCTCTTCATTTTCTGTCTGCAGAAAATTCCTGCCTGGGCAAATTTCCACAATAAAAAGAAAAATTATCATAGAGAGAGAATGTCAGTGGCAGTCCTTAATCACTAAGTGTGGAAGGGTCACTTTATAGCTGAGTGGGGAAGGCTGCAGAACAGCTTCAGAGCTATTGGGAACAGGGCCAAAATTAGAGCTCAGAGCATCAGCAACAGTCTGAAAAGAAGTGTTTACAAGGCTTATATATTTTATAACCTCTTGTTGTACAGTTTATGGTTTACAATGGCTGCAAGGAAATTGGATCGGTTTTGTTTTACTTGCCAAATAAAGCAAATGTCAAAATAGTCAATATAAAATGTATTCTAATTTGGCTGAGTTAAAACAGCCAGTATGCAGTGGAATAATTGAATGTTACATTAATGCCTCCTAGTAAAAACCACCTGTCTGTTGCCAGCTCTGCTTCCTTGCCCACCATATGATTTAGAGATAACTTTTACACCACCAGCCTGATCATTCAAAGAATCTTTCATGTCTGTTTTTTACTCTGATTATTTATTATTCAATATATTTTTTAAGAAACAGAAATATATATAAGGGTGCACCCTGGAAATATTTCATTATTACGGGAAATGCGTGCTACTCGAGAAGCCTTTTCTAATACCATATCAGCAATGTAGTAAGTTACTCAAGTTTAATGTTTGTGGAAGTCACAGGTAACCTCTTATTTTTACATCACCATAGAGAGATGCGATTACAGCTGTAGCCAGTTTGCCGTTTTATTCTGTGTGGGTGAATTCTGACAGAGCAGCAATGAGTTGCTCTGCTACTGTGAGTGCTAAGATCAAACTGGTGAGCAGTGCAGAATGGAGCTCTGTGGAGATCTGGCTCCTAGGCCAGTCAGGTATTTATGCTGTTCTCTTCAGTTGCTGGCTAGCTTTATAAAACAACTTTAAATCAAAATGTTGTGCTTGAGTCCTTCTGAGCAAATGTTAACTCTGAGTGTAAACTAAACATGTATAAACTAAACATGAAAAACACAGCACTGAGCTTCTGCACAGCAAATGTGTCTGCTGGGCAGAGCTCCTTCCAGTGGGAGGTTTTAGTTTTTACACCAATAGTGTTTGCTCTGCTGGTCCTTGATGCAGGTTGCTGATGGCCGTCAATGGAGGCTCATCAGAGCTTTGTTCTGTGTCAGAAGTTTGACCTCTGCAGCTTGCTACTTGGCAGAACATTGCTTCCTTTCTGTGCCGAGGGGTATTATAGCTCACATCAGAGCTGCACAAGGGGAGGCTTTGTTTGATGTTCTTACTGGTCTGCGTGTGTTATTTTCTGGCCACTTCTTGGTGTTCCATACTGCAGGCATCTGTCTTGCTGGTCTCTAATGGATGCAGCAGCACATCCCAGCAAGGATGGCACACTGTGCTGTTCTGAGAGACATCAAGCTCCTTTACTGCCTTTTCTGTCCAAATCCCGTGACAGGCCCTTGGCATTCGTGGCAGCCTGGAGAAATGCCTTTGCAGACTCCTGTCCTGGAAAGCTGCTTCTAAAGAGCCGTTCCTGTTTACTTAAGTCACCCGTGAGTGCTCAGTGCGAGCACCCTCAGTTCCTCACACAGTGATGCATGCGGCCTCCAGTACTAATAATGCCAGTTCTGCATCTGACTGCATTTTTGGTACAGTGGATAATGCTCCCACAGGAGAGGTGCCAGTAACAGGCCATTCACCTGGCCTTTGGCATGCTTCTGTTTCCAGCCTGGAAGTCAGTGTCTGCAGCGTGCGTGTTGGGGCACTGCAGGAATACACAGCAACAGCATGTAAGCAGTGTCTCAGGGCTCAGACCCTCTGGCAGGGGGCTGCTGTGCAATGTCCCCTTATTCTCCAGTCCACTTGCAGCTGGATCACACCTGTGAGCCCGGCGCTGACCTCCTCTTGCTTTGCCCCACGACTCCCATGGCAGCTGCAGCTCCTGCGCTGTGTGCGGCCCTTCGGGAGCTGCTGAGCACCGCCAGCACCGCCGGGCTGCGGCCGTTTGTCAGCTGCGAGCAGATGTCAGTCAGCGCTGCTGAAGGCTGCTTCGCAGTGACAGACATAATTGCACTTAACTTCGTGTGTGGATGTTATCAATCTGTGACAAATACTTTGGGAAATGGAGCACTCTGATTGCGGATGATGTGTCACAGGCGTTCAATCTTCCTCTTGGAGAGACTGGGATTCAGTCACAACTTTTACTTGTTGATGTCAGGTTTTGAAAATGTCGGTTGTCACTGACCCCGCAGCCGCTCCGTCACGCCGTGCGCAGGGCTGTCGGCTGTCGGCTGCGGCAGCGAGGAGGAAGAGGCGCCGTTGTGCCCTGCGGCCATGGCGGGGCCTGGGCTGCTCCTGGCCTGCAGGGCGAGTCTGCAGCGAGGGGCCCAAAGTCTCCATCACCAAGCGGAGAAGTGAGGTTTTCAGATTGATTTATTAATGGTATTTGAACTTTGTCCTGTGGGCTTGGAAAGCAATCAGCGTGTGGCTGCCTGCTGCAGGATGATGATGTGCAAGAGGCGGCAGCTAATAAAGCAGCCGTGTGCCCTGGCTCAGTGGCACACCAGCCCCGCTCTGTGCGGTGGGGGAACTGCAGGCAAGGAGCCTCTGCTTCCCCTGGTTTGTAAGTAGCAACAACAGTATTTAGAAGTAAGAGTGTTAACTTTTTCTTGAAGACAATTTAGGACAGTTTTCTTAGAGACTCTGGAGGGGAGAAGGTTCTGAGGTTTCAGCACTTGCCTGTTCCAGTGAGAAGCACAGCCAGGACTTCAGGAAGCTGCCATGGAGCAAGGGCAGCCCTCCCTGGCAGCCTGGTAGCCGGGGTCTGCCTCCGATCATTCATCTAAATGAAACACAGCCGCATACAGAGCATTGGGTAGATGGCTTTGATTTGACTGGAAGCCATTCAGAAACCTGCCTGAGAGAGCTCCGTCAGTCCAGTCCCTCTACAAAGTCTTTCTTTCTGGGTGAAGATGCATTCTTCTGATAAGTTCTCTAGAGCTCTTTTGATGAAACTAATTTGCAGTTAATAAAATATATTCTTTCATTTGAATGCTCAGATCACTTGAATCGTGAAATTGAGCCAAATATTCTTGTTTTTAAATTATTTACCCTGTTTAAGACCAAGGATGGCATCACGGGCTGCAGATAAAAAGCAATGAGGCACGTGTTCAGTTGAACCTTGGAGGAAGTGTCTTGCACAGACCCGCTGCCGTAGCAGCAGTGAGAAGCCAACTGGAAGGCAGAAGTGTGGGATGTGCGCTGTGCGAGCCCGGACCCAGCGCCTCGTTTGCCTGGGTGAGCAGCACTGGCATGCACTGATCCAAAGTCTGCTTCCCATAAGGAATTTGCTGTGAAGCTACACTGACCGTATGGCTTGCATCCAACTCAGCTGGATGAAGATGTGCAAAAATTGGTTGCAGTCCAGTATGTTTTAGTGGCAGAAAACGATGATTAGGAAAAAATGTTTAAACGATATGAGTGGTTTCCAGGCACAAGATTCCCTTGCAGCACTTGAGAAAGAAGGACATTTTCTGCAGTTGGGAGAAGTATGATTAATTTAGCTGATTCTGAGGATGCATTGAAAAATTTTGGGGAGTGCTCTGAGTGAAGAGGCTTCAATATCCTTAGAATCATTTTTCTTTATAGAGCCCTGTTCCTGGTTTAGTAATATTCCTGAAGGCATGTTTTCTTTAGGGTATAGTGTAGGGTCATTAAATATGAACCAAAGGTATTCATTCAAAGAAGCTGTGTTCTCAGTTGTTAAATAAGCCCAATGGGGGAACTGAGCATTTTTTTTCCCTAAAACTTGAATGTTGTTTCCTATTTAATGTGATCTCTGCCACTGTTGATTTGTAATCTGTGCTTTCACCCCAAAGTGCATGTGGTTATGTTCAGATATTTCCTTCTTTAAATCAATCACTTTCACCATTTTCAAAAACACTTTTTGAGCTTATTGCTTTTAGTAAAGTGTTTGGACTGTCATTATTTATTACCGGCAAAGTGCTGACAATGTGCTCTTCCCAGATGAGTCTTTACAGGGGTATTTGCTGGGCACGGTGCGGGGCTGCATGCTGGTGGTGCGGGGCAGCGTGGGACTTGGCTTGGCGTGGCCCCGCGCTCTGCTCTGATTAATTTGGTGGAATTTAAAGTCCTAGCCCAGAAAACCTGTGCTGCACATAATGTATCTTTTTGGAGAATTTCTGCTGCTTTGCAGTTCCACCCTGCTGCTTCATTACCAAAGAGCTCACGGCCCCGAGGAGCACGGTGAGGGCTGCTCACTCAAAGGCTGTGCTGCTCTGCCCATGAGCTGCAGCTGGAGGGCTGAGAGTTCGGTGCCATCCTCTGCCCGT
The DNA here is from genome assembly GCA_035772895.1 of Perdix hodgsoniae. Classification (NCBI taxonomy): domain Eukaryota; kingdom Metazoa; phylum Chordata; class Aves; order Galliformes; family Phasianidae; genus Perdix; species Perdix hodgsoniae. The sequence continues at coordinate 494,461 of JAPSGF010000020.1, read as the reverse complement.
AACAGTTTAATGGACTACAGATCAGACTTTCAAGCAGCATAAATTAAGCTTGTTGGTCTTTTTCTGTTGTTTGGCAGCTGTTCCATCCTGGTTGCTTATAGCCTCTGATCTAAGTTAATCTCCGTACAGCGGAGCTGCAGCAGCTTCTTTCACGTCGAGCCGTACGTCCTGGCTGCCGGTCTGCGGGTTGTGCTCCGGTGCGGCTGCATGCAGCCCAGGGCTGTGGCTGTGGCTGTGGCTGTGGCTGTGGCTGTGGCTGTGGCTGTGGCTGTGGCTGTGGCTGTGGCAGGGCACGGGACGCCAAGCCCTGCAGTCCCAGGGTGCGGGCACGCCGTGTGCAGCGCGCTGCCTTGGGCAGGATGCAGGACGGGCCTCCTCCTCGCTGCTGAGAAAATGAAGTGCTTGAATGTGAAAGTGGAAAGAATCGCTCACTCCCTTTTTCATTCTCTCACGCGCTTGGGCTTTTATAAAATTTTAATCTGGCTCCACCAGTTCTCATTGATTTTTGGGAAACAGGATATTTTAGTAGGTTGGAATGAGATGAAATGCTTGCAAAGCCCATATGGTGCTTGTTTTAGGCAAAGGGTCAGCAAGGTTTTAGAAAGTATTTAAATATTTGGTTTACACGATTAGAATAGATTGTCTGGAATGGAGTCCATTACCCGAGGTGGTTCCTGCCGCGCAGTTTTGTTTTTCACTGCAGTTCTTTGGGATATGAGGTAGGTGTTCTGGCAGTGCGGGGCCTGAGCACAGTAAAAGTTAAGGGCTGTGAAGAAATGCTGTAGATGGGGTTCTGGACACCACCAGTGCCATAGGTGTCTGTTGTGGCGCTTTTTGTGAGCCACGGTTTGGAAAATCCATTCTGGTCAAGTGAGCAGTGGTGCAGATGGCCTCCGACCCTGCAGCGAGGCACCCACAGCGCATTGCTTAAAGTGGGCTTCTCTACCCACAGGCAAGGCTTTCGAATGGGACCGTGTTTCTTGAGAAGTGCAGCCCGACACTAATTTCTTGTAGGTGCTTTTGTCTTCAGCTTTGTATGTACTTAATCTTGCTGTCCTCGATCTTTCACAATCTTTGCATAATCCGTCCGCTAGGGAAGATAAGCTTTTTATTCTGGGCTGTTCTGTGGGGCTTTGCAGTGCCTGCAGCGCCGCTCTCAGGTTCGCCCATAGGCACTGCCTGAGAGGGGCATCAGCACGCAGTGCGGATCCGGGCCGAGTGGGGCGGCTTCCGAGCCGCTGCCTGATCCCTCTGCTGCCTTCGTCTCATCCAGTTGGAGACCAAACGCCTACCATTGTTCTTTTGCTACGTGTTGTTGATATTTTTATATGAATTATGGAGCATCCTTTGATATCTGGAATTTCCCCTTATGCTCTTTTGTTACTTTTTATGAGTACTTTCTCCCTAACTTCAAAAGCAGTTCATCACCTCCGCGCAGACAGTCCCTGATCGCTGCTTTGGAGCTGTTGGCCATTCCTGGACCTGTTTTATGTGTTCCTCTCTAGAAACATTAAAAAAGGGCCATGATGTATGCAGACCTCAGACCTCTACTTGCATCCAAAGAGCCTCTCATCACATGCTGCTTCTGGTGCTGCTGCATGTAGACGCTTTCTATTGGTTTAAAAAATAAAAAACTAAAAGTAAGAGAGCAGTTAAATCTAACCTGGCCTGAACTGTGGTGGTGTGGCTGTTTCTTCCTAAACTATCTGGAAATTACACATAGTGGGAAGGACACGTGTTTTTTATGCCTCTCCTAACCTGTGCAGGAGCACTGTGCGTTCCTGCAGTGGGCACTGCCTGCCCTCCTCTCCTCCTCCTGCTGCTGTGGGACAGCAACTCCGCACCCCCCGCTTGTGTGCAAAGGGAGGGCAGAAATCACTTTTTTGGTAGTCCAAAATGAAAAATAATTGGCACTAGGATAGTTCACGTGAGTTGCCATTCCTTGACATTAGAGATTCCACTGAAGTACTCATAATTACTGTTAATATCTTTCAGTGGAAACTTTCTCAGTGAGCGAGCACTGGCGAAGCAGCGTTTAACGGCATGCTGCTGGCATGATAAGAATGCAAATAAGCGTTATTAGCCTAATGATTCTGCTGTCACCGTGGCTGTGCAGCAGCAGTGTTGTGAATATGTCATGCAGCACCCGTGAATTTGGAAAGTGTGTCAAAACACAACTTCAATTAGTTTGCTCTAATTATGGCTCTAGAGAGTTCATAACTATATTGCTTCTCATTAAAAGGGGTTTTCTTAGATGGACACACACAGCACATGAAGGGCCGGCGTGGGAGGCAGGAGGGAGCCGGGGCTCCAGGAGCATCCCGGCACCCCGCAGTGCACAGCCCTGCCAGGGGCTCTGGGTACAGCCTTCCATTAGTTCCAAGAAACTGCCTTGGAACGTCCTTTGGCGCTGAGATGGAGGTCTGGGGAAGGTTTGCTCTGACAGAGGAGCAGGGCGGGTGGAGCCCTGCGGTGTGCAGGGGCAGCGTGGTGCCGTGGGCTCTGTCCCCCCGTGGTGTGCGCGCGTTCCGGCTCTGCAGCACGGGGAGGTGCTCCTGTGCTGGTAGGTGAGCAGCTGGTGAGGGGTTAAAGCAGTAATTGTTTCAATCTTTCAGGCTTTCCTCCCAGTTCTGTGGTAATTTGATGAAGAACTTCACCCTAATTAAATATTCAAATTAGGAATAAGTGTCAATATGGCTTCCCATTGCCTGGAATGATGATTAATTGTATTCAAAACTCTAGTGGCCGCTGTAATCTAAACCAAACCGTTGTTCTTGATTATTTCTGCAACGCATTTACCATGTTTTTGTTTTAAAATTTAAACTGGTAATTGATTTGCCATATGCCACAGAGCTGCACGTACTTTCACGATATGTGTTTAGGAACTTGGGGACCCTGTAATTGGGATTTTCTTGCTTTTCAATGGCAGCCTCTCCTTTTCCTTTCTTTTTTTTTTTTGTCTTCTACAATGCAAAATGATTTGGCTTTCGCAGTGCATAAGGAAAATGCATTATGCAGTCAACTTACTGGGTGGAAGTTATATCGATCTTGGCCAAAGTTTGCATTAATTTAAAAGAAATTAGATTTTGTGTCCCATTTTTTTCCCTACAGTGTCACGCTTTTAAAGTAGAGGAGGAGAGGGAGAGAACCGATCTCATTCCTTACCTCTGTCTCTCAGCCATGGCCCCACACAGCACAGCCAAGGAGAGGCGATGAAGCACCGCAGTGCTGCCCGGCTGGGAGCGGAGCGCCGCAGGCTGAGCCCCCGCACGGCGCTCGCATCATTACGGCTCTGGGCCGGCAGCAGTGCTGGGCTCGGCGCTTGGTGCTGGTTGGCCAGCAGGCACTGCACATACTGAAGGGTGGAGCCTCTTGCAGCAGGTGCTGCAGGGATGAACTTCTAAAATACTCTGCTTAGAAGCTGGCCTTTTCCAAATAGATCTGCTTTGCTTATGTGCAGAGTGTTTCCTGCTGCCTTGTTTAGCTACGACGAAAACCATCCGCAGTACCAGCAAGAGAATGTCAGAAGATCTTTCTGTTGGCTGTTCTGATGCCTCAGAAAGTGTTTTTGGATACTGCTATTAAAAGAAAAACAAAACGAACAAAAACCCGAACAAATGAGGAGCCTGCAGTGCCCGCAGGCAGCGCTCCTCTGGTTTATAGCACATCCATGACAAACTGCCTCTGCTGGCAGAGCCCCGCACGGATTCTGTTTTAACAGAATACTGTTAGCCAAATTTGAAAATATTTTCACACCATCTTTTTTGTTAGAAATAGCTCTGGGAAGAACAGTAAATTCAAACAGATTTTTGCTTTTTCTTATTTTATCCACGCTGTTCACCGTCGGCCACATCAAGATCTAAAAATGTGTGGTTCTTCACAAAATCTGCTTTCTTAGTAAGGCAGGCAGTTTCCAGATGATTTGCTCGAAAGATAAAACCCACTGACTGAGAACGTGGGTCTGATTCCTCCTGGACGATACCCAGGCTCCTGCAGCTGCAGCACAGAGCACGGGGCTCCCTGGCAGTGGGCAGTGCTGGGCACCCTGCAGGGGGGCAGCTCTGCTGGGTGAGGTGATGGCCACTGCCTTTGCATTTGTGCCAGACCGAGCCCTGCTATGAGCGTCGTCATTGCATGTGGCAATGTGATCCAGAAGATGAATGATAATGTTCTATAAAAATTCACGTGGACCTGAGATCAGTATTAGAAAAATGCAGGTTTGAGTTTCAGGGCACGCTCGCTGCTGCCTGAAGCGAGGGTGATGGGTAGCATTTGGCCGCTCTGCAGAGGGACAGGGAGCAGGCAGCCCACCTGGGGCACCACCTCAGCCAATGGGGGCATCTTCTGCTCTGCAGTAACTTTGTCTCCCTTTCTCTTCTTCAGGCATATCTCACTGACGCTTCCTGCTAGCTTTCGAGGCAAAAGTCACAGCAGCCGCCTGGACTTGGAGCACCAGCACTCAAACCTGTATGCCATATCAGGTAAGCTGGTGCATGCCGTGGTTTCTCTGCTTCTCAGTAACCAGAAGGTTAACGAAGTTAAAGCAGACTTGTTTGCATGAATGGCAGGTGGGTGGTGTCTGTGAAATGCTCCCCAGATCTGTGCAGGTGCCATTTAAGCATTGAACACCAGGAATGCAGAGGGACCACAAAACACCTGGGATGGAGTGTTGTTAGTAGTGAGCATTACAGACTGAGGAGATGGCGGCCATCAGGGAGGGATGCAGCTGCCCACAGTGGCTCCAGGTGAGAGCTCTGGTGAAAGCAGCACTGGCACAAATCTTGCTTCTCAGCTTTTTCATGACCTTCACTGGTGAGTTGTGTCAGACATCTCAGCACATGTCCTGGGAGGCTCACCCTGCATTGCAAGGATGAGTTTTCATACATGCAGTTCTTACCTATGTGCAACATACTTGTTAAAAACAAGTGATGTTAGGGCAAATTGGAAATCAGACGTGGAGATGAAGTTTGACGAAATTAGAATGAGATTAGAATACAGGTTGTTCTGCTTTTCTTTTAAGAACTGTGTGTTCTCTCTAGCTATGACACTCTCCATTTGCTAATCCAGGCTGGTATGCTAATGCTGGAGCTGGTGATAAGTTCCAGATGCTGATGTGGAACTGCCTATGAATATTTTTACTGGTTTTTATTTTTATGTAGTCTGTAGGGAAGATGTGTGTTTAAATAGCGTGCTGAGGCTCAAGCCCAAACCTCTACCTACGGGTGTATAGTTAATTTTTTTACTGTACTTCAGGACCATGTGGTGGGTTTGTATTGGAACTGAGTTCCCCTTTGAGCTGTCCCTGACAGATCTGCTCTTCTGGAAAGGTTCTACCTTGAAGTCTGTGATTCCTTGGAAGATGAGAGTGCTGAGAAGGACTGCAGCATGCTTCTGGGGCCCAGCACAGAGAGGCAGGGATACTCCACAGAGCTGCACTTCAGAGTCTCTCACTCCTGCAAGTGCTGAGAGCTCTGCACTCTGGAAACTATTCACAGAGCACAGCAAAAGGACTTTGGGCTCTGCAGGCTAAAGAAGAGTGTTAGGTGTAGCTGTTGCACACGAGTACATTTCACCTGCCTGTCCTCTTATGGGGCTATCTTTTACTCTACTTCAGCTAAGCAGTGCAGGAGATTTTTCCTTAAAATTAATTATTTTAATTAATAAGGACTTAAGGACTGTTACACCCGAACAAATATTGTTGTAGCCACAGTAGAAACCCACTTAGTAGCAGTTTTCTCTTTGTTACAACATTTTGCAAGGGGGGAAAAATACTTGCTTTAGACCTGACTGTCAAAATCTGATGAAAGTGAGCTCCATTCACCTGGCTGGAGTGGATTCTCAGGACAGCTTGGAAACCCAGAAGCAGCAGCAGTGGATTTGGTGGGCTGTACAGTAAGTACTGCTTGTACATGATCATAGAAGAGATGGTGGCAAAAATGTTCCATTCACAGGTCCTTTCCGTTAATAGTGAGTGACACTTCTTACATGGGAACATGGCACTAATGCATGTACCATAATCAAAGGGTTATTTAAGAGGTAATCTCTGACTGAAACTGCAGCTTCAGGTTCCTAAATAGACAGAATATAACAGTGGCATAATTCTTGTCAGTACTCGTTTTTCTTGTTACTTTCCTGCCCTAATAGATTTAGAAATGTAAGGGAAAGCATGTTCTGTTCTCATGCTCACGAGGCCATCCTGCACAGAGGATGGCAGAGCTGTGTTTTCTCTTCTGATACAGCATCAAAAGCACTGGTGGAGGCAGCGCTTCCGCTTGAGAGTTGCTGGGCATGGCTCTGCCTGTGGGACTGCCTCTGCTTGCAGTATGAGCAACCTGGAAAAACAACCTGCTCTGCAAATATCTGGAATGTCTTACAGGATGGTTATAGGCAAAGCAGGAAAAAGACCTACAAAACTGGGCATGGCATCAGTCCTCTGCGTTTGCACAAACACATTTCACTCAAAGTATATGGCTGGGTGTGTTCCCCCACACCGCGCTCCTCCGCCAGGCCTGTTGTTACACACTTGTTACACAAGTTGTTGTGCATGCTGTGGTGTAATGGCTATTGCAGCTGGGGGACAATTCTGAAGAAACGTTTCTGTCATGCGCAACATCCTTTGTGTTGGCAGGGATCTCCGTTTGCACCTCCTGACTGCTGCAGCCTTGTCAGCAGCTGCAATGAGGTGCTGGGACGATTCCCTCTGCGTACCTAAACCTTACCAGGCAGATTAACCCCAAGGCATGTGGTGGAAACCATTCAGAAGTTTCCTCTTGTGTAGGAGCAGTTTCTAGTCAGTCCCTTTTATCCGTGCTGCAGTGTTGGTGTCTCACTGCAGTGCCATGGCAACAGGAAATTTATGAGCGCTTCCGCACTGCTGCCCTGAATGCTCCCAGGGTTTGGGGGGTACCCGGCGGAGCAGGGGGTGGTGGGGAGTGGTGGGGAGCAGCCCTTGCTGATGTGCACCCGAGCTGCTGGCTCCCTCTCTTGGCTCCTAGCAAAATGGAAGGGCCCTGGTGCTGGCTGAAGGAAACAAAAGCCAGTATGGGCAGCCTCTTATCTCCTAGTCCTGGTGTCGCCTTGGTCTGAACTGTGGTAAGAAGGGGATAGGATATTTACAGAGAGAGCTGCAGGGGGGCTGTGCTGTGGGCTCAGCGTTATCCCGGCACGTGACGCTGGGGAGGACTCGGCCTGTTGTGGTGAGTGAGGGGAGCAGCCTGCCCTGTGTCTCACCAGAGGTGTTGGTAGAAATTGCCATATCCCCACAGGAACCGTCCTATACTCCTCTGTGCATATAATATGATCACTATTGCAAAGTTGGAGTCAAGGAAACAATGGTCCTGAAAGCAGTCATTACAGCTTTTGGTGTCATTTCCTGTCTTGGCAATTGATCACTGGGTGAGCGGGGGATGTCCTGGCTGCAGCACAGATGATGAACCTGCCCTTGGCAGGATGCTGAGGGCAGACCCACACCTCCCAGCCTGCAACGCAGAAGTGCTGCGGGAGGAGCTGCAGTAGACCTGATGCTGCTGGGATTGTGGTGCTGCGAGGAGCGCAGTGCTGAGGGCTGACTGGTGTAATATGCATGTTCCAATGGGCAGCAGCTGGAAGAAGAATATCCAGCTCTGGGCAGTCCTGTCAGCAGGCATTGCTTGGTATTTCACAGGACAGACTTTCTTCATGGCCTTTAGCTTAATTAAGATGTTGTTGGGACTACAGCCTGCCTTCATTTCAGGCTGTGGCATCATCCGGCTGCATACTGCTTTGCTTTATTGGAGCCGCGAGGATGGAGGGAGAAGGGAGCACTCAGAGGCAGCCACTGATGTTAACACATAAGGAAAATTCCTGAATGAAGTGAAAAATTATTTATAATAATGGTACTCAAATAGAAGGGAAATAAGTCACTTTAAGGGTATATAAATTTTTATGATAGTATATAAACAGCCATAGCTTGCCTTGTCTCCCATCTATCCCTGCAGAGAATGAGGGCAACATCTAGCATAAAGAAAAATATAATAAGAAAACAAAGAAATGAATGGGAAGAGCTGGAGGATTGATTGCTTGGTGTATTTGTATATCCTGATGTAAGAGGTGCTGCTGACAGGTGGCCAGGTTTCTTCTGTACAGAACCATGTGTGCGCTGTCAGGGCGGTGCGAGCAGCCTTGTTCCGATTGATGAATTGCCTGCTTCCTTGATTAAACCTTCCGTCACTTAAGAAACAAAAAGGCTGTGTTTGGATGGCAGAGTGGGACACGTCAAAAAAATCTGTCTGCTTTACCTTTGTGCAGATGTTGGGCACAGACTGTAACATGTATTATTAAAATGAATGTGGCATTTACTGTGCATTATTTCTTTCCTGGGAGAAAGGACCTGTAAATTATATGCTAATAATCAGCTTTAACCCTTTCAGAAACCAAGAGATGTAGCAGTGTGAATATTCCTGCAGGCCTTGCTAATTGGATGGTCCTTAATGCCACTGCAGCTCTCTGAAGTTAATCACAGTGTGTGTCAGGGCAGGATGCCACTGCCTTGAGAGTCTCACCTGCAGGAAGTGCTGTGCTGTGTGAGTGCCAGCGAGCAAAGCCTGGCGATGGATGTTGCGCTGCTGGGGCTGCGCCGGGGGCAGCGATGCAGGGCTGCTGGCAGGGCAGGCTGTGACCGCAGCTCCCAACTTCCTGCACCGCTCCAGGTTTGGTTTTGCTTGAGTTGCTCTGACCTGCAAGCTGGGCATACGTGACCAAGTTGCCATCTCGAGAAAAGAACTAGGGATGGAAGAAGTCCTTAACATTCCTTTCGGAGCACGTGGCTGGACGTTGTTGGACACCAGTTGCTGAGCTTGCAGAGTGAGGTTTCCACCTGCTCAGCCATGGGCTCTGTCTGGCACCGTGCCTCCTGCTGTGCAGTTCCTTGCTCATGGGGGGTGGGGGATGAGGCCCCTGCTGGCAGCGCCCTGGCTCTGCTGTGAGGCTTCCTGCTGCTGGCTCCTGAGTCCTGCTGCAGGGGGTTGTCTGTGGGTACTGCTGCCCGTTCTGACCGCCTCATGTACAAAGTCTGTGTGTACCTTCTGGAGTCTGATGCTCTCAGACTGCCAAGACAGAAATTGCATTGCATGAACTGCCTCATCAAAATGTGTGCGTACAAAATAATTAGAGCCTCTTTGACCAATCTTGTGTTTGAAACAAGGGCACAAATGTCCGAATGCTGCTCCAGCTGTCACCTGGGCAGGAACCTGACTTCCATCATGTCACCCTCTGCCTCTGCAGGTTGCTGCTCTGGCTTTGCCTGGAGATAACAAGGTGATCTGCTACCCTTGGATGTGACCGAGTTTCATTTATTTTGAGCATTTAAATACGGAAGCTGCACTGAAAAAAGAACACAAACAGAGCATGTTTCAAATGATCCTTGCTGCTTTGTGGCTTCTAGCCATGTCACTACTGCAGCCCCTCATGTGTGGCTTCTGGAGGAGCTGAGCTGTGCAAGGGGCAGGGCTGCATCATGGAGCTGCTGGGACTGGGGAGCCCAACCCCTGCAACACATGGAGGGTTTGGGAACATGCTGTGATGTGTAATGCAGAGCTCTGGAGGCAGCAGAGAATGGAAACTGCTGATAATGAGCTGGAAAAACATGAAAGCCAGTGAATTCCTGGAGGGAAAGAAAGTTACTTTCCTGTGTTGGATAATACTGATGTTAGCAAAAGGACTTGTCATTTTTTTATAGGTAGATTTCTTTGCAGGATTTATTTTACATGTTGCTCTTACACAGCGTGATTCCCTCCATGCTTTCTGAGCTCCATCTCTTACAGCAGGGCCCAGTTCTGCTTTCCTGTTCCAGACGGGGCCCACCAGCCCAGCCCCAGAGCACCACATGGCACACATCGCATAGAGGAAAAGTAGGGAGCGCTGTTTTTTTCTATATCAAGAAGTGGGAGAAAAGTTACAGGCCTTGCTACATTTCTGTGCCCATGTGTCAGCTTCTTTCTGGTTGCAAAATATCAGGTTATCCATGCTACAACTGCCACTTACTTCCCTTCAAGGTGCATTTTCTTTTAAAAGATACTGTATCTTTTATCTGGATGTAATGAGGACAGACGTTTTAATCAGAGGTTAGTCATTTATTTTTGCAAACTATTGTTTTCCTTCATCATTTTTGCAGATAATTAAATGGTTCGCTTGGCACAGTGTGTCTGCTTTATTAAAACAGGTAATTTTGAAAAAAAGAAAGATGGTATTTTTTGGTTCACTGCACAAGAATTGCTTTTATCTTCATCTTCCTGTGTAGTTTCTGGTAGCTCTGCAATCCCCTCCTATGTTGGAGCACTTCGGTACACCCAGCTCTGCTCTGCAGAGGGGAGGCCCTGTGCTACATTTTGCTGTCGATCCGGATTCCCAGTGCATTCGTTGCACTTCTTAAGAATCAGAGCAGAACTAAATTTATTTTTTGTGGCACTGAATTTTAATCAGAACGGTCCAAAAGCAGACAAGTTGTGACACAAGCTTTATTCTGAACTGAAACCTCTTTGCTGGGCTGGGATTAAAGTCAGCCCGTTCTCCTGCCCTGCAATTCCCAGTCTCTGGACTTAGAGAGCTGGATAATCATCAAAACACAAAAGGCTCTATTAATAACCAGCCGTGCGAGGAAACTGAAGGCTGATGTAAAGTGCTGCAGCTGCGTCTTCCAGGCAGGGAGATGTGGTGCTTAATGCTGTGTTTAATGGGATTCAGAGGAGTGTTTGTGGTGGGCTCAGCTCGGCTGCGCCTGTCGTGGTGGGGCAGGCACTGGGCTGAGCAGGCTCGGCCTGCATGCTGTGTTCTGCTTAACCTGGTCTGGTCCAGAGACGCATCCTTTGTCTTCTCCATCCATCCATGCATAGTGGTACAGGTGCAGGAGGTGTCGGCTGCGGCGCTGCTCTTTTCTGTGCCCATACGCCATTACCGACTGCTGCGGGAAGCGCTGCGCCTTCGGTCCGTTCTGTCCTGGGCTCTGCTGCATACCAGGGCCATGCGCCTGCTCCCGGGGTGCTGGTGGGGTCTGGCAGCTGCAGGATGGCAGTGGTGGTGCTGGGGGTCCCGTGGTGGTGCAGGATGGCAGTGGTGGTGCTGGGGGTCCCGTGGTGATGCCGGTACCCCGTGGCAGCGCAGCTCACAGCAGTTTCAGTGCAGTGCGACCTCCCGGCGCTGCGCCGTGTTTGTTTTGCTTTGCTGAGTGCCGTAGTTCCATTTTTTTTAAATAGGAAGCTGCTCTGTGGTTTGGATATTTAAACAGTTATTAACCGAATGACAATTAACAGATTGCACCGACAGATTTTCTTTTCAGAACCTCTGAAATCGAGTACAGTTTGCAAAACTATTGCGGCACAGTAATGACAATGAATTTTGATTTCCCGGAACTGATATTAGACTCCTTATTAAACTATGTGCATCTGCTTTTAATTTACTCCAAATAATTGGAAAATGCAATGAAGCTTTCCAATTAAAGCATGGCTTTATGCTGTTTAATAATACCCCCATAATATTATAGCTTACGAAGTGACAGGTGAGTTGGTGTATGAATAAAACATAAAGGCGGCAATAAGGGACAGAAAACCGGAGACAGTTGTTGGGGATTTTAAATGCTGGATGTAATTTGCATATATTAATCTCTTCTTTTCAGCCTTATCAGGCGTTCTTCAGTATTTGAAGTTAAAATAGCGTTGACAGGCGGGAGTACGCTTAGTTTTTTCAAGGATTTATTACTTGTATAATTTCTGATCTTTAATAAGCAGATATGACTGATCCTCATAGTTCTATAGAAATCGGTTAATTGTTCCAGATGGCGTGTACTGATTATGCAAAATTACTTTTCACACCATTTTTTTTTTCTGATGGAGTTTGGAGTAAAATTAAATTTTTTATAGCTTTCTTATCATGCTGTTTTACAGTGGTTTTCGCACAGAAGTTGAATTTAATCTACTATATTACATTGACCAGCAGAGTTATTCTAATGTAGCATTTTCTGATTTGACGAAGAATAATAGAACACATCGCTCATTGTTCGTTACTGTGCTGCTAATAAAAAGGCGTTCTAGTGCAGAAAACCAGGCTGTTATTTATGAAGAATGCCTGATTTGCACCGTTAAAAATGCAGAATTGTTACAGAGAGATGTTCCCTCGTTCGGATGGAAGACGCAGGCAGAACAAATAAAAACAGTCTCGTCGCTGCAGGTTCCCTCTGACGCCGAGGGTCTCAGGGCCTGCAGGGCAGCGCTGGGAGGTGTGTCCCCACCATCCGGGGATGGCCCTCAGCGGCGTCACTTCGCAGCCCTGCCGTGGGCCCATCCCTGTGTCAGAGCCACCCCAGCACCACGCTGTCCCCACCTGGGCCGCTCCCCCCCCGCTGCCCTGCAGGTGCGGTGGGGGGCCGAGGTGCAGACCCAGCCTGGGCCACCCCGTCCTGCTTCTGCTCCTCGCCAGCACGGCAGCCGCTGGTGAAGACGCAGCCTCGCGGTGAACGGAATGAAAATCCATGGTTAAGTTGGGAAAGTGGGAGGCAGCAAATGGACTTGGGAAAGAGTGCTTGTGGCTAACTGTAGAAAAAGTCGAGTAATTAACTCAGCCATTAGAAATCCCAGGATTTCTCTCATCTCCTGCGGAACAAGAACATTGTTTGTGTATACACTTTTATGTGTGTACAAATAATATATAGGAAAGCAAGTAACGGCATAAATCAGGAATGATTAGAAAATATTTGTTCTAATGAAGTAATGATTTGGTAGTAATGCTTTTCATCAGTGTAGCTTAAGGCTACATTAAGTGGACAGACTTTATATGGATTCTCTAATTTTAATCTCCAAAATGCTATCTAATGTCTCATTAAGACTTGCATATAATGTATCTTAAGTACAGTCATTAAATATAGTTTAGGGAGATTTATGTTCAGATATTGCTTAAAGATGTTTTAATAGGCCCATTTACTCTGATGATATTAATGAGCTCTTAGCACATATTAAGGTTCCAAAACTGGGAGCATTCCTCTCGCAGTGACAAAACGAGGACTGGGGCCCCGTGGCACAGCCGCGCTGGGGGCTGCAGTTGCCCCCAGGGCTGTGCTGCTGCGGGCTGGGAGGCACCCCGGTCTGTGTGTGGACTGCAGTAAATCATGAGGGCTTTTAAGGATTGAGGCAGGCACGGCCGTGATTCATACAGCCCGCAGTTTTGATCGTTTCAAGTCGGTGCAGGAATTGTAATTACGTTCAATACAAACTGCTTGTTCCCATATTGTCGCTTTGGTTCCAGCTCCGCAAGTCATTGCAAACAAAATTCTCCAGTTTCATCACTCGGCTCTTCTTAAAGAATCCTTCTGAGTTCAGAGACTTTTCTAATTACTAAATTGGTTTGTTAGGAGGAGATAATAGCAAATTTCTTCTTTTCGTAATTGGACACTTCTTCCCTGTGGGCTAATGTATGCTCAGCACTCGCATGCACAATAAGCCGTGCTTTTGAGAAGCCATAACTAGCTAATAAGTGCCGCGGTGTCATCAGAGAGTAATGGTTTGCTGATTAGCATAATTAATGACAAATGGTGGTGTGGAGCTGGCGGATTGGTTTAGCAGATGATGAATGTGTTGCAGCCGCCGCTGAATCCTGCCAAAGTCCCCTGGCTGCCAGCCGCCCGCTGCCGGCGGCCAGAGCCCTGTGGCTGGGCTGGCACAGGGCATGGGCACAGCCCTGAGCGCGGCCGTCCCGCTGCAGCACAGCGCTGAGCGCCCAGGGCAGCTGATGCACTGCAGGGAGCCGAGTCAGGCACTCTGTGGAGGGCGGGAGGGAGCTGCCCCTGTCCGCCCGTGCTGCGAGATGGCTGCGTTTTTCTGGGACTTGATTAATCAGCGCTAATTTGCATTCGCACATGAGGCTGATAAAAATGGAGTTACCTTTTCACCTTTAAAGGGGAGGAGGGATTATTTCTGGGTTGTATCTTTTTTAAGTGGTAAGCAACTCTTTTACCAATAAGGATGAAAATACTTAATTTGCATTAGCAAAAGAAGCTAATTATTATATAGTTAATTAGCATCTGGAAATGAGGATTATCTTAATTACAAAGCACAATTTCCTTAATAGCTACAAAACTGTAAGTTTGATCTGTGTGGAGATTGGTGACTATTATTATGTAATTAGTGATCATATTAATGGTGCAGTGTATTTAGATATAATTTGCATATGCAAATGAAATTTACCCGATAGAAATATGTGGCTCGGATAATGGCTCTGAGCATTTAAAGACTGAATTACATCTGGAGGTGAGGTCCCGGCCAGCTGCATGGCACCACTGTGCCCCCAGCCCCGGCTCAGCCGCACTGCAGCTGCCGACAGCTGGGCACCGCCTCGTGCAGCACCGCCCTGCACAGCCCTGCACCGCCGCGCTGCACGCCGTGCTGGCTGCAGGACTGGTGCCTCCTGCAGTAGCAGCCCCTCCCCTCTGTTTTTACAAAAAGCCGCACATATGTCAGCTAAGGGGAATCAAAGCTTGCAGGGCCAGAGTCCCTAACAAAAGGCATTGTGTTGCTTTACTGTGCCCTGGTCCCAACCTGCAGTACTGCAAATGCCTGAGGTGCCAAGAATGTGAGTGCTGGAGGAAGCAGTCTGCCCCAAGCAGGATGTTTCTCTCATCAAGGGGGGAAATTTACAGCCACAGCCAGGGAACACTGCAGCCATTGTGGGTGCCTCCTCAGATGCTTTTTGCAACTGCTGACCCCAGCCTGAGTTGTGCACGCTGGCACTGGTGTCAGCCTGCTGCGGCCCCACAGGCTCTGCTGCCTTCAGTCGGAGCTGGAGGTGATGGAGCCGTGTCTGTGTTTTCTTCAGAGCACGGCCCCGCTGTGCTGCTCAGAGCTGTGTGAGCGCCCCACGCTGTATCAGCTCTGCTCTAATTAATTAAGGGCTGTTGCTTGGGAGCAGCACGTGCTTAGGTGTAAGCTTTGAAGTTCAGTATGTTGCGGAGACTTCAAAGGAGACATTTTATTAAAAAATAATAAAATCAAGAGCTCTCAAACACTCACGATCCGAAGAGCTCGTTTGAAGTTGCTCCATGCTGGCGGTGTGGGGCAGCTGCAGCACCCAGGTACCATTAGCTATTACCATGCAGTGCTTAACCTTCGTGTTATTTAAAGAGAGAAAATAATCAAAGCCAGGAGTATTGCTCAAGTGTTTTCAGGGCTTGATCTAGCAGTACAGAACTAATTGTGTTGTGTCGTGAGTTATGCAGGAAATAGAGAAAATCAAGGCTGACAATCAAATTAGACAAAATGTTAATTTATTCCAGGTCTGTTTTTGAATCAATGTCATTCAGGATGAACAGAAAAGCTGTGGCTACTTGCATTGCCACAACTGCTGTCCGTGGTGAGCTGACCATCCTGGGGAGCTCCAGGCTGCGCTGTGGCCTGAGGTGCCTCGTGCTGGGGCCGTTCCCTGGGCCGCAAACAGAGCTGGAGATGCTCCTGGAGCACGGCGGTGGGCTGCTCGGTGCTGTTGTCTCTCCCCTGAGGTTTGGCTGTCACAGTGCTCTGGAGATGAGCGGCGGTGCTGCTCCGTCTGGCACGTGGCACACACGCTGTACTGTTCAGGCTGCTCTTTACATGGCTGTGTACAGAAGAGCAGGAGTAGGAGGCGTAGCTGTACATCGTGGAGGGAGCAGCTCGTTCTGGATGGCTCGCGCCCTCCTTGCAGGCTGCTTTTCTCCGCACTTGTGAGCAACTTTCCTTGGGGCTGAGACCACAGCGTTCCTCAGCTCTCAGCATCCTGCACAGTTCTGCACATGGGTGCAGGCACCGAGCTGTGCTGTGGTGTGTAGTATGTAGTAGCAATGCATCCAGGGCTGTGTGCTTTCCTGTGGGTTGTGGAAGCGGTTATTAGTGTTTAATTTCCAGTGCAGTGCATGAAAGTATTTTGTTATTCAGTTATTTTAATATTTTTAAGACCAGCAAGTGAAAACTCAAGTGTAAAAGAGCATGCAGAAACAGCAGTGAAGATAGCCAGAGCTACGGAAGCGCGTGGAGAGGATGTGAGGAGGGTCGGAGGGCTGTGCCGTGTCCCCATGGCTGAGCGGTGAGGAGCCGGCACTGCCGCAGAGTGCACACCCAGCAGCACGGCAGCTATTTGTCTGCACCCAGGAGCTAAATATGACAATGTTAGCATTTTTCATTTCCCTGACGTTACCATTAATAAAGCAATGATCCAAAAGCAGCTTTGCTGAGTCTGTTCTTTATGCTTCCATCACTCATGACTAGATAATTTCACACAGGATCGTTTTTAAATTAAATGACGATAAAAGTGCTCTGCTGTCCTGTGTTCACTAGTTCATAGAAGTCTATCAAGTCATTAATGTGTCATGACAAACTGCTAGTTGGATTCAAGAGTAATTAATTATTTGCATAAATAACAGGTTGGATTTGGAGCCTTGCGCAGAGCGCTGGGCGCTGGGCCGGCTGCGGGTGGACGGAGCTCCGCCGCTCGCTGTGCTCCACGGCCTTCGGCAGGGGCTGCTTCAAGAAACCATCTGATCACTGGAGATTTCAATGAACAATGATACAGATTTTCATAATCACCATTAATCACCACATATTTTTCAAGATAATTATAGCAATTATTATTTAGATTCCTCTTTTATGTGCACATTGTGGAAAAGAACAAGTGCTTATTACGCCGGGTAGTGTAGAGAACTACAGTCTGAAGTTCTTTGTCATCCAGAAACTCATTATGTTAACTGATGCTGTCTGTGAAAGTTCGTCAGCATGTTTAAATGAGGGTAGCATTGGCAGGTCTGATTATTTAAATCTGGTAGCTTTGCTAAAAATATAGTTATTCTAGAAAGATGAATTACTAATTTGACAACCGCGATTTAGTTGGAGTCTGCAGCACAGAAGGCGGCATCTGCCGTGTGCTCGGAGCGGGTGACGGTGCTCCTCGGGGCACAGCTCGTGTCCACAGCCAGGAGGGGCTGTGGGCCGCGTGGCCCCGCAGTGGGCTGATGGACTCCTTGGGAGTTTGGGCTCAGCGCTTCTGGCCGTGGGCTCTTTGGGCACCTTTCTGATTCCAGCAGACGAGCTAATTGGTTGTGACCTTCAGGGAGGAGCTGTTCCTCAGAGACAGTAAACGGCGCTGACATTTTTCTTTCTGAGATCCCTGTCTGTTTTCTTCTGGCTTTGAGAGTGGTGCGGGCAGCTCCCCGATCTGTTGCAGATGTAATTCCATGGAGGGGAGAAGCCATCCGGGCGCAGTGCCGCGGTTCTTGGCAGGCCCTCCCCCCGCCTGCCTGCCCCAGCATAGCAGCGCATGGCCGGCTCTGCCCAGCTGTGGGCACTCAGCAGCACCAGCCATCACTGCCCGCCGCAGCACGGCGTGCGTAGGTGCCGTGCGTCCTGCCTGGCTGTGCGGAGCTGCTGGGCGAGCCGCTTGCCTTCTGCCTTTTCCTTGCCGTGAGATGGGTCTGCCGTGCCAGCTCCTGTGCACACGCCCTGCGCGTTGGGACTGCGGCATTAATAACACGCTTCCATGCATCATGCCATTTTTAAGTATGATCGTTAGGATAAAGGGCATATACTTAATTACAAGCCTGCTTAATTACAGCTCTGTTGAAGCTCGTTTGTTTGGGAGAGTGCTAATTGTGCTGCTGGGCCCTTGGCACGCCCTGCATTCAGCTGCTCCGGCAGGGCGCAGGGCGCAGGGCAGCGCGGCTCCTCCTGCAGACCGCCGCACCAACGCCGGCGTGAGCCATCAGAGCAGCTTCTGTTGGGGGAACGGATGCAGATGGTCTTTCAGGTTCAGAACTTTCCAGGGTTTTGTGACGCTGCTTTTCATCTGTTTCCTTTTGTTTCATGAAATACCGTGGCTGCCACATAACACCTTTGATAATGATCTCAGTGGACTGGGGTTTTTTTTTTTGTTCTCATTTGGCTCGGTTCTTTAAGTCAAAAATAGAGTGTGAGATGCTAGGTGTTCTTAAGTGACTCATTAAATCACTAACGTAATAACTCGCTGGTGTTGATGGCAGCTAGGAAACAGCAAGTGGGGAGATGCGGGCTTCGAGGGTGCAGATGCTTTGTGAAAGAAAACCCTATTTGAGGATTACTGGAGGGCATTTCAGGGGTTAAACTTGGTCTGGCTGAAGTTTTTATTTCTTTAAGAGCTGAAACTTAAAGGTGTAACTGACACAAAGCGTGTGTGTCTGGGGCTGCTCTCTGCCTTAGAAATGTGCCCTTTTCAGTCTTGTGTGGAAATTGCTGAGATGCGTGCTTCAGAAGTAAGTGGCTCACTTGTACTGACATATCTTGTGGGAGGATTTTTGTGAAGTTTCCAAGGCGGTGATAACAAGACAGGAACACTGAGCGTCACTGCATTATCAGAGAAGAATATACAAGACATTAAAATAGAAGAAATCCTCTTAATATCATGAAGGTGGTGCTGCAGAGAGCACCTGGCACAGTGACTTGTCCATGTGCCTGTCCTCTGCTTCCCTGATCTCTGTCCCCAGAGGCCATTCGTGTTTTGTTTCAGCTCTGTTTCTTGCTGCCAGATCTTGAGCGATGACAGCCAGGCAAGGGAAGGGGCTGGCAGTAGTTCTGCCCAGGTAGCAGTATTTACAGCTTTGCATTTGGACGGTGAAGGTTACCTGAACCAGGTATTTTCCTTTTCCTCTTGCTAGGACACCAAGTTAGCTCAGATGGATCACTGAGGTACTGGTAAATAAATATCTGTCCTTTTAGAGTGTTTGTTTTGCATTGCAAACACCATCCTGCTTTGGCATCTGGGCCACGTTGGAACCAAACGTAAAACTGAGGCCATGAAATTGTGTGCGGGTAGAGCAGGGAGGGTTCATCGAGCTCCGGGCTTTGTATGGACAAACCCAGTTGTGTCTTGAATGGAAACTGCTGGGAGATGGGAGGGAGAAATGATTGGTAGTAACTTCCATGGAGCATCAGTCAGATGTCGTTGCCATGTACACTTGGTATGTTTTTGTGAGTGTGAAGTTGCACACCAGAAGTGAGCTCGAAAAGTAACATCTTTGCTTGTTTTGTCCCTTACAGCAATGGATGGAGTGCCTTTCATGATCTCAGAGAAGTTTGCCTGTGCTCCTGAAGGGGTGAGTTGTCTTCATTCTTATTCCCATGTCCATAGTTCGTCTGTTTGTGGGGAGTGGTCACAAGGCATCAACACAAACTGCCTACTTCTGGGAGCTGATCTCTGGGAGCCCATATCCTGCTGAGCTGTAGGGCAGGAGCAGCCTAGGGCCAGGTCTGCACAGGAGCTGACTTCTCCCAGGAGAGGAAGGTTTAACACCATTAAAATGGGAGTGGCAGCATGGCTTCAGGCACTGGAAACACCTTTTATTTCTTACTAGAGATTTTAAAGAAAGCTGCGAATTCTCGTCTACCACATTTATATTGCTACTGATGCAGCATCACAGAAGTCAGCCTCACAGGTTCCATTGTGCACCCTGAAGCTTAGGTCAGAGATAGCAGTGCGACACCAGCTCAGGCGCTGTGCCCATGGCGGGGCCAGGCTTCTTCTTCCCACTGCCTCACCTGAGGCGTGATGCCGGGAGCACCACCACTTCTTCTTCTGCCCTAAAATCAAGCGCAGTTGGCATCGCCCGGGCCTGCCAGTGCTGTTGAATCACTGTGAGCACTGGTGGCTGCACGTGGAGCTGCGGAGCTGCGGCTGACCCAAGATAGCAGGGTTGCCATGGCTACGTTGGAGGAAATCCAATTCCGACGTGAAAATGTGCCATTGTGTTTACCAATTCCAGCCTGGAAAGTTTAGAGAGGTGCTTGAGTCCTAATGACACCACAGCTGGACCTCTGCGGGGCGCCAGGAGCAGGAACAGCAATAGAAAAACGATTCTAGTGTTCCTGTTGCCCTCTGGCTTGAGAGAGTATTTAAGTCAGAGCATCTCAGTCGCAGCGGCAGAGCAGAGAGGTCCCCACACACAGCACGGCGGCACAGGCAGGGCATCCCCACACACAGCACATCTGGGCCCTGCGGGTGCTGGTCAGCACCACGTCCTGCAGGTCATGGCAGTCCCACAGCACTGACCGGAGTTGGGCTGGAACTCAGAAGCCCTGAGAGCCTAATGCATCCCATTACCAGTTCTTTAATCCATCTAATCACTAAAACAGTATCTCTTTTAAAGTCAGTTTATGAGAAGCTGTTACAGCAAATGCAGAGCCGTCAGCTGTGTCTGATTTTTCCCACCATGCTCCTGCTTCATGCATCCTTTTTCTCGCTGACACAACCTGTGTGTGCAGCCGGATGCAGTTTTTCTCATCCATTGCTCTCTGCAAGGGTTGTTGATGGGCCATTATTCCCAGAAAGCTGGGTCCCCTGTTGCAAGGACAAGTACAGAGAGATTAGGCTGTGCTAATCCTCCCTTCAGATCCTTTAGACACCATTGCCACCATATGGTCACTTTGTCCACGGCTTTCCCCGCCCGTGCCACTCACACCGATGTGCTGCGGCCGAACAAAGTCTGTGGGCAGTGCAGGGTATGTGCTGAGGGCAGCGAGGTGGCTGAAGATTGAACTATCTGAAGTGATGCAGTGATGAGTGTCAGCTGCCCCCACTTAGGGAGAAAGGCATTAGAGCTGTTATCCCTAAACCAGCTTCTGCTTCTTCACTCTTCTGGTGCACCAAGAAATAGGATTATGCATGCGCTCACAGATGGTGCCTCTAAATCTCTGGTGATAGAATCTTTGCTGACTTTAAACAAAACGAAAACAAAGCAGTAGAAAAAAGCAACAAACTAAATTGGACATTTGTTTCTTTTTTTTCCCCCACAGATGCAGCCAGTTGATCTCTTGGGCATCACAATCAAAACCCTTGCAGAAATTGAAAAGGAGGTAGGTCCCCAGCCATGCACTGAGCAAAAGCTGTATGAGATCTGTGCTTATTTGTTTGCAAGATCCTCTGCCCTGTGGCAAAGCTCTCATCTTTCCCAAGCCACTTTTTATGGATGAAGTCAGTGTTGAGTCAAATAGTTAATATGGAATTAGAAACATTTGTGAGTTGTGCCTACTGAATCTTTAGGTATTGAATCTAGTGGCAAAGTCTGCTGCCCTTCATTTAGTTCCGGATGTCTCTCTTATTTAATCTTTCTTTCTTATTATCAGAATGCATTGCCTCTGTGCATCCTTGCTTACAAACACCTCTGCCATGCACACTGTCAGGGTTAAACGCTGTGCTGGGAGCACCGGGGCTGGCACCTGCTGGCTTTCCTCACGCCCTCCTGATCCATTGCAGGCTATGTATTTTTCAGAGTAATGAAAAGTCTAATTATGCAGCCCATATTCCTTGATGAAGTATCTTGTCTGCACATAGATAGCTGCAAATATAAATATTGCGAATTTCTGCATGACTTTATTTCCCTTGCAAGCAATAGCACCATTACAGCAAATCTTCTGGATTTCCAGAGCAGCAAGAATGTTTTCCCTGGAGCTAGATGCCTTGCAAAAAGTATTCCCAGAGAATTCCAAGAGTTATTGTTCTCTGTCGCCACGTTTGCAGATGTTTGCACCCATCCTCCAACTGCACAGCGAGCTAAATGAAAAGACCCCACCCCTTCAGGAGAATCAGGGAAAAGAGGTGCCCGTTCTGTTCTGCACACTCAGGCTGTGTCTGGAGCCAGGCTCTCGCTGTACCAGGCCCAGGAACTGCACGGCAGTTGTGTGTGAGCACGTAGTGAAACCCAGAGAGAGCAGAGGCTGAAGATGCTTGGTTTTATGATGAGGGCACAGTTTGCCCGTGGCCACTTCAATGCATGCGTGGCAGTGAGGAGCAGAAGCCCCCGCAGCACTGCTGCCGTCTCCTTGCAGAACTGCAGCGAGTTGTGCTGGCTGGTCCTCGTGTTCCGGGCAGGGAAACTTCCCTGTGTGAGCGTCAGGCCGGCCAGGCGGGCTGCGCACGGCGCAGCAGCAGGGCTGTGCTGGGCTGTGCTGGGCTGTGCTGGGCTGTGCTGGGCTGTGC
>JAPSGF010000020.1:348844-465910 GCA_035772895.1 Perdix hodgsoniae | reverse complement strand
CGCCGAGCGGGACGCGGCTCCCGGCCCCGCCGCTCCGGCCCCGCCCCGCCCCGCCCCCGTTCGCCCCGCTCCGCGCGTCGGACCTCGCGACCCTTCGGCGGCTGCCGCGGCGGCGTCCCCACGTGAGTATGCTGCTCGGACGGCGGGCGGGCGGCGGCCTCCCGCTGCTCCCGATCCCGCGTCCCCTGCTGCGGGACGGCCACAGAACGGCCGGCTGTAGCGAGGCGCCGCGCGGCCGGCTGCCGGCTCGCAGACGGCCGGGATCGCGCGGCAGCGAGCCCCGAGAAGGAAAAAGACTCCGCCGTCGGCAGCGGGCCCGGGCCCGGCCGCGGTGCTCGGCGGCGGCCCCGCCGACGTGAGCGCAGGGCGGCTCCGCCGCAGCCGCGAGCGGCCCGGGCTGAGATCCCCGTTCGTGCCCCGGGCGCCTGGGGCCGGGGCCTCTCGCTCCGGCCGCGCTACGCCTCTCCCCGGCAGCCGGCAAACGGAGGTCGCGCGGAGCGCGGCGGCGCTGCGGCTCCTCTGCTGTGCGCGGCCACGTCGAGTGACGGACGGCCCGGCTGGACCGAGCGCGGCACGGCCGGCCCCCGTGCGCCGCGCCGAGCCCTGCTGACGGGTGGATGCTGCTGACGCCTGCGGCGTGGAGCAGGTCTCTCATTTTTGCCTCATAGCTGCTAAAACAAGAGGCGTGCCCGCGCCCTTCGCCACTCTGGAGGGAAGCACTGGACTCTGGCGTAGCGCAGGATGAGAGCTGATGCGTAAAGCTGACCTCAGCCTCCTCGTGAGCTCGCTCCAGAGTTGAATGCATGCCTTGGAAAAGTCTGTTGCTGTAATAAGTTATTGAGAAATGCCTATGTGACTCTGTGCTGCTTTTTCAAGTTTCTGCTGTAGAACAAAGCTACATCATGGCAGCAAAAATGGCAGTTTTTAAGTGTGTTAAAATGTACAACTTTTTGTATTGTAAATAATGATGACCTAACTCCATTGAAATGCAATTGCCATAGTAACAAGTAACAGTATTGCCGCTCTCTGTCTGGGTCACCTGTATGCCCTGACCTGCTTTGCACTGCGTTTGATGGATCTTGTATTTTCTAGTTGGATGCAATGGTGACTAATGATAGGTTTTGTACTGTCAGCTTGTATTTTTTATCTGTACATATGTAAAGCATTTCTTGTCCAAAGACTCATTTCTGGTTTTAAGGCACCATATCGTATTGCTGAGATAATGAGCACAAAATACCTTAATATTCAGGATAGTCTGATTCCAGTTCTTCGCTTCAACTTCTTCCAGTCAGGTAATCATTTTCTAAAACTGCCTCTGTAAAGCAAGGCTGTGTGATTTGAAAGCACAGGCAGATTCAGTTGCAGGTGTGTTGTAATTTGGTCAAAAGAATTAAAGCTATTTCATTTGCATCGGCTCAGGAGGTTTGAGTGACCCCCTGGAAGCGCTCATTTACTTGAAGGTTGCAGCACCATTTGTAGTTCTTATTTATCCTGCAAGAAAGCAAAGCCAGACCTCACTGCCAAGCTTCACAAAGGCTAGATTGATGATGCCGACATCGACAAATGAACACACCATGGCAGCCTGGTCATTTGGCTCAGGTTCACTTGAAGTTCAAATCCACTCTATGCTGTAGTAGTATGCCCATATCATCCATCTTTTGTCGTTCTGTGTTTCTGCTTGTAATTTGTCCTGTAGTTTTTCTGTGGCATCCATTCATAGCTTCTCCTGTAGTACAGTGGATGCTGCAGGCAGGTGGAAGCTGGCTGCGCTCCTCATCGCTTTGGGACAGCGGAGCTACGGACAGCCAGCGTTCCCCGTTGCTGGTGGCAGGGGAGCGAGGGCTGTGGAGACAGTGCCAAGCTTGAGGGTCAGCTTTTGCTACCAGGAGATGGGCACGTATCTGGAAGAGCACCTTGCCCACCACCTCTCCACGTGCCGAGGGCAGCACCGACCGCACAGCGGCGCGGAGCAGCTTTGGGCACTGCCAGGCTCTGATCTGCGGGACTCTCCCTGAGGGTGTCTCGGGGAAACAGGCATGCAGCACTGAGTCCCTTCCCGTGAAATGTAGCCTAGAGCAGATGAAACTTGTGCTTTTGTATAGCTTAGCCTACTCAAGTAGTAAGTTCAGCTTTCTCCTCAGCGACCTACAAGAAACACTGGATGGCTCAAAATGCTGACAGGACAGGCAGCTGGCACAAGCATCTAAGAAATCTTCAGGATATATTTGTATAGTTGGTTCTCCTCTCTTCTCTTACAGGCTTACACTAGCCTAGCAAATCTACTGAAGGGGTGCGTCTTCAAATAAGTTTGGAAGATAGAATAGTTTGGGTCTCTGCAGTGTTTCTGCACCGTGGCACTGCAATGATAGCTGTTCCTGAAAGTATGAAAAGTAACTGCAGTTCTCTCTGTATGAGCACAGTAGGGATGTCCTGAGCACTGAAGGCCAGTTGTGCTCTCAGCCACGCTAACCAGTCTAACAAACTGTTGGCATTTCCAAAGGGAGAGAGCTCAGAGTCTCTCCTTCAAAGCGTGGTGTGATACAGCACAGCTTGGCTGGTTTTGTGTGTCATTTTTGCGATCCACTGATTTTTGGAAGCTTTCTTGCTGCACCTCTGCATCCCCGGACAGTGGGTACCAGACCAGTATTTCCACAGGCAGTTTTTTGCTGTTCTGTAACTTTTGTACTCTCAGTAGCTCATTGCAAGGCTGGTCCTTGCATCCTTGCAGCGATATGCTGGAGCCCGCACAAGCATCTCCACATCTTCCTCCCTCCTGGTCCAGTATGCAGTGTGCTGGCATTGCCCAGGGAGTCAGTGTTCAGGCAGCCTGATAACCGGTGTTTTCTGGCTGAAGAGAAGCATACAGGGAGGGGATGCGTCAGCAGACGGCAACAGAAGTGGATTTGCAGAGCTTCGCCAGATGTGTTTGGCTACCTTGTCTGTCTTTCTAGAACAAAACTAGATACCAGCTAGCTTAATGTTGTGGCTGATGGAGAAGTTAGTTTGCCGAATTATCCGCCAGATTTGTATCTCTGCAAGAAATAGAAAAGCAGCAGAGGTTTACTCACTGTACAGTATACCTTCTGATGTGAATTGGTAGTGGCGTGCTGCCTCCTGGATTTCCCTCAGCAAAGAGCATACTGAGGTGACTCATGGACTATCCAGGACAGACAGTGATGTCTAATGTGTTAATTATGGAAAGGCAAGATATTAGTGCAGAAAGTAATATAGTGTGAACTTTGTGATCAAGTGTGAACAGACCTAGCAGATGTCTTCCTGTGGGAGTGTTTCATAGCTGTAGTTTGTAGAAATGAGCTTTGTCAGACTTTTCTCCTTTGGCTGTCACTGCCGTTATCGCGACGTTTGTAGGAGAGGGGTTCCCTGGGGGCCTCCTATGCAGTAGGACGGTTTGTTAGTCTGGAACCTGGGGTTTTTTGGCGTGCTCACCTGGTGGCACCTGGCAGGGCTGCTGCAGCTCTCCTTGCCCCTTTCCCAAGAGGGCACAAACAGCTGTATAAAATGGAGTCTGCAGCACGTGGCTTACCGGTGTCTTTAAAAAGGGAAAAAGATCATGTCCCTGCTGTGCTCACCCCACAGCAAAGCAGCGGTGCTGGCTGAGCGAGGGCCTGGCGATGGAGTTCCAGCCCCACGGCCACTGTGCCCCACTGCCCTCCTCCCCCTGCGTGCCTGCATCAACTCGGCCCCAGCCTTGGCCAACGAAGATCCCGGCGCTGGGGCACCGCGCGGGGTCGGTGTTCGCTGTTCTGAGCCATAAAGCCAGCAGCAGCTGCAGGTTGGGAGGGTGCTGCCTGCTAAAGGAAAGGCTCGGTGAGGTGCTGCTCGCTTCATTTAGTGCAGGTTTGGGTATTTTTTGTCAGTTATTGTAAAATTGTTCCCAAACAGCCACAGTTTTAAATGCCATCTTACAAATGGAGGAGAGAAACCTCTTACGCAGTTGGAAAGTGTTGTTTTGAGATGCTATGCATTGTGTTGGGTTATTGAAAACAAATTTACTGTGCATTAATCTAATGAATGTTACTACCTTTTATATTTATTTTAGATGACTCTCCTGTATTTTACAAAGGGAAGTTTCATTGTGTGATAACAATCTGTACTCTTAATATAATTTGTTAAATAAAATCTGTTTTAATTGTTTTATTCTCTGTTTTATATATGTGTTAATTTTGGAGCTTAAGAAGCTTACAGTGCCACAACTCCTGCTCACGGGAGCAGAAGCACTCGGCCCTGGGACCGGTCCTCTGCTTTTGGCTCCTCACCATCACCACACTGGCCTCTTTGGATCCCAAATCTGGAGTTAGACTGTGTCAGGAGGGATAAACGGCAGTCAGTGCTATTCTGAACTCCGCTGCAATGCAGCGGTTTTAACTGTAGCACCTGGAACTATTTCTATTTCTTGGTAAGATTACAGGTTAGTTTGATGCAAGTAATGTTTTCTTACAGTAGACTTTGCCTTCAGTGTAGCGTTTGGCTCAATACCATGATGAAAACTTGTTCAGGAGTCAGAACGGTAGAAGGGTCGCATTCTAAGTGAATAAGGAGCTGGGTTTCTGGCCAGGTGGACGTTTCCAGAAACATCCCACACTGGTGAGTTTTCTCACCTCCCCACCCCATGATTTTGAGGAAGTTGAAGAAAATAGAAGATCCTCATGAAGGTAATTAGCTTTTGTTAGTGTTGGTTTTTATCCTTGTAAACCGATCGGAAACGTCTGCTAAATTCTATGCTGCAAAGTCAAAAAATCAGAAGTCAGAATATCTTGACTTCAGCATTTTCTGGAGGGGAAAGGACCACGCATGGCAAATACACTGCTGCACATTGCAAGTGTGAGTGGCAATGAGTTCAGTACAAGAGCTGCAGACAGAGTCAGCGGAACAACTCATTTATCCTCTGTGAGGTGCTCAGGCAGGGCCAGGAGCAGCTGGCATCGCAGCAGTGTGCAGCAGGTGACAGCAGCGTGCAGCCTGAGCACAGCATGCAGCTTGTGGGACCGCAGGGCTCCTTGCTGCTACAGCCGCAGTCCCCATCTGCAGTGACCTGATAGCGGGGAGGGCCCTGGGCCTCGAGGCAGGGCCTTCTCTTGGAGGTGCTCAGCAGTGGCTCCCCGTAGTTTCGGGGCTTGGTGCTGGCACAGCATTGGGGTTTGGTGCTGGCGCAGAGGTTCTGGTCGCTGTGCGTGGGCTCAGAACAGCCCCGCTGGGCTCAGGGCTCCTTGGTCTCATTTTTTACAAATATTATAAACTGGGATTCTGCAGAAATAAACAGGGTTTTATAATCAGCTCTGAAATACGGCTGTGTTTTAAGAGAGGCAGTTAAGGGTGGATGTGTGAGTTACAGGGAAGGTGCCGTCTTTTACGACCCACGCTCTGCACTGTGTGGCCCTGCTTCGTGCTCTCTTCGTCAAGTGCTGCTGCTGGCGAGCGATTTAAGAGCAGCAGGGGAATGTGACTGGGAAGGCTGCAGCTCCAGTACCACCGTCAGCGTGGTCTGCAGGGCAGGGCTGCTCCCGCAGCGGGGAAAAGGCTCAGTGCGAGGCAGGATGGGGACAGGATGATGTCCAGCATGGGGATGGTGCAGGCAGCAGTGCAGGCAGTGCACAGCAGGGGCAGAGCTGCTCTGTTGCTTGCGCAGGGGGTCCTGGCCCCATGGATCCCAGCCCCGGTGGTCCTGGCAGCTCTCTCCCTTTTGCAGGCACCCCTGGGGGCAAAATGGACTTCTTGATGGGGGAGAGGTTCATGTCACACCGTTAGAACTCAAGTTTGTTATTCATTCTGCTGTTATTTTTCTGAACTTGACTCAGTGGTGGTGCACACTGTGACCTCTGGCATCTTTTCTCACCCCAGCCAATATCCCCATCTCACATACTTTGAGTGCCCTTTGAATTAAAGGAGATTAATTCCCAAGTTCCCGACATGCTCTTCAGGCACATGTTTTTATAACCTCCTAAAGCAAGTGCCCCTGGTTCCACCAAACCAGGTCAGCTTTATGCTGCAGGCACTGGGAGCTACCACTGGCCCCCAGAAGGAGAGCCCCCACTGCACCCACCCACGGCCTTCCTGCTGGCTGGGGATGCAGCAGGCATAGGCTGGCAGCAGCCGTGGGCTCTGATGTCACAGGCTGCTGGGCTTTGTGCTGCTGTGGCTTTTGTTGTTGTTTGTTTTCTTTGCCTCTTCTCCCTCCTACAGCTTCAAGAATTAACTCGCCCTGGGAATTTCTCCAAATCCTTTCCCTTCTTCGAAGTGATGGATAAGCCGTGTAACTGATTGCCGTGGCCTCGGAGACGGTAAACATCTTCTGCAGCTCAAAATGAAACTTTCTCACTCCTTGGTTAATGAGTGTTGAAAGAAGCATAAATAGAAATAACACAGGATTTCCATGACTAACAGGATGACCGCATCAGTGAATGTTGTTGGGGTTAAAAATGACTCAGCTTTTGCTTCCCCAGGGTATGATGTTTTATCCCGCGGCAGGAAGGGCTGCCAGCAGCACTTTGAAAGTCTGGCAGAGCCGCCACGGCTTGGATCGTGAACTGGGAAGTGTTTGAATGCACTGGGAAAAAAAGGAAAGTCCTGAACTCTGCTCCATGTGTGCAGATTTTGCGAAGATAAAGGAGCCCACAGCTTTATCCAGCCATGCTGACTCTTTTCTTTTCCAAAGCCTTTTCAGATGTTTTCACTTTTCTGCTTGCTTTGTTGAAAGATGTAAAAATTTAAGACAACCACAAAGTAAACATTTCAAAACTTTCTATTCTGAAAATTAGCGACATTTTCAAAATCCCCCAAATTCTGTTTCTGCGTGATCCGAAATGAAGATGTTTGGCATTTCTTTGGTTGGCAGCAGGATTTTGTTTGCTGATAACCTTTCTTCTATTTTTCCAAGAAAACAGATCGGTTATTCAGTAGAAACACCAGATAAGTCGATGTCTTGTCAAAATAAAGCAGGTTTTCCTTATTAGAGTGAAATAGTAATGAACTCATCTGCTTCCAATATTTATAAAGAGTAGAGAAGCCCATTAATTCTACTGCTTGTGAATAAAACCATCTGTGATTTCTTTCCATTTGATGTGTTTTGGTTTTAA
This sequence comes from Perdix hodgsoniae, assembly GCA_035772895.1. Classification (NCBI taxonomy): domain Eukaryota; kingdom Metazoa; phylum Chordata; class Aves; order Galliformes; family Phasianidae; genus Perdix; species Perdix hodgsoniae. The sequence goes on along the minus strand of JAPSGF010000020.1, from coordinate 458,816 downwards.
TATACATTTTTCACAAATAAGTGTAGGGATTTTTTGTGAAAATGTCACATTCGGAATCTCATAAAGAAGGAACGCAAAGAGGGGGAAACGAAATGTTTTGTTAGCTAAGTAATTTCTCACCTTGTGCAGAGAACAAAATTCATGCCAACTTTAACACATTAGGCGACAGAATTACATGTTCGGCTCTAATGCGATCCATGACATGTAACGAGGCAAATAGAGTATGTTTGGAAGTTTGTTTTCCTTCGGGAATCACACAGGACATTTAACCTAATCTGTCCTGACACTTGAATTATAACATTATGAGCTTCTTCAGGGAAGCAAAATGGTAGGTGCCACTTCTTAAAGCCAAGCAGAAATTAACGAAGCGGGCGACGCGTCGGGGAAGAAGGGCTGATGGCGGCGCGGTGCTCTGCGGCCGGGGCTCCCAGGCTGCAGCTCTCGCCTGTGCCATGGCACACTTCTACCAGAGGCAAAATCTGACCTCTAGAATCATGCTCCATTAAACCAGAACGTGAGAACGCCCCACGTGGGACCGCTTTGTAGTTTGACTCGCGAGTGTCGGATCTTAAATTAAAATGAGTATTCACCCAGCTCTGCCCCGCTTTTTTACAGCCTTCCCCCAGCCTGTACTGCAGAGGCAGCTCCGTGTCACGGTTTCCAGAAGCACTCCCGCAGCGCAGAGCAGTGCTGTGCAGCTCCCTCGGCCCTGCCAGCCACCCCCCGCCCCACGGACCCCCGCGGGGCCTGCAGGGCTCTGCCGTCCGTGGGACCCTCAGCAGAGCTCTGATGGCGCTGGGCTGAGCGCGGTGTGATGCAGTGAGGCTGCGCTGCAGGTGGTGCAGCGATCGGAATGCTTGTGGGCAGAGCGGCGCTGTGAGTCCCTCTGTGTTACCTCTCCTGCTGCTGAACAAAGCGCATCTTCGTTGTTTTTTGTACCTTGTTTTTTTTTTCTTTTTCCCAATCATCAATAAAATGTTACTTTGGATAAATTAAATAAAGCTTTTCTTGGAAGGTGAAGCCACAGATCACAGCAGTGCTGGGTGCACCTTCTGCATGGTGCTTTCAGCTGCAGCCAGAGGCAAGGTGCTGCCGACCTGCGTGGCTGCTCCCACGCACACGGGGATGTGAGCACTGGCACAGACAGAAGATGCTGTCCGGCTGCCGTGCACCCCTCGTGCTGCGCCTCTGCCCAGCCTGCACCACTCTGCTGTTTCCACAGCTGTTGGCTCCTCGGTGTGGCAAAGGCCAACCACAGGTAAGCGAGTGTTTGTCTCTTGGGAGAGTTTTCAGACCTATGAGCAGCAGCTGAGCCCGCCACTCTCCTTCGTGCAGTTTGTGCTTTTATTGTTTAAATGAAGCTTTCAGCTGCCTGGACTTCAACTGTACCAAAATTCAGTGTACTAATGGAAGGGTCTGGATGTGCTTCATTGGATATCTCATTCCTGTTTGGATACAGGGACAGCGTCTTGCAGAATGCGCCGCACTGCCAGAGCTGCAGCCGCTGCTGGCCGTGGGCGCTTCCTCCCCCATGGCCCCACGCTCAGCCCCATCCGTGCGGGGCTGGCGGTGCCGCTGGGGGCGCCTCGCGAGCGCCGCGTTGCTGCCCTGCAGCCGTCGGGGGCTCTGCCACGTCTGAGCCGGCGCCGTGCCGCCGCCCCCAGCTGTGCGGCACACAGGGGTGGCTCTTCTGAGGTGGTGCTGGAGGGTGGGCGCAGTGCCCACAGGGGCGATGAAGCACGAAGGAAACGGAGGCGGGGGCTGAGGCACCGCGGGGTCACGTTAGGCCACCTTCTGCCAGGGGAGCGCTCCCAGCAGGAGTGCCAGGACAGGCCTTGCCCAGACTGCAGCCGGGAGCCCTGCGCCGCGACGTGCCGCAGTCCTGTGGCAGGGCTATGCGCTCACTTGGGCGATGGATGGAGGGACAGCCGCAGTGCTCCCTGCGAGACATGAGGAAGGCCAGTAGAAGGGCCGTGCTGGGTCCAGCTAAGCACTGAGGGCATGGGTTGCATTTCCTGTGACCGAGTTGTACCTGAATGGCTCAGAGGTTTTATGCTCGCCCACAACCCCTGGCAGCTGCAGACAGGAGCCAGCTGATGGACTCAAAGATCTCAATGCAAACTTTTTGCCTGTTCTACCTCTGAATTCCATTTTCTGCCCAAATGCCTACTTGTATGAAACTTGTAGGAACTTAATTATCCTTGAGACTTCTGCTTCTCTATGAAATCTGGTTCAAATCAGTTTAAAAAAGAGTTCAAAGTCGTTGGGCAGGCTGGGCAGACAGACAAGCACGCAGGGATCACAGGAGCCTTGTTTTTGTAGGAAACGAGATTAAAAAGATCCCACGGCAGCACGGAGCTCCGTTGGTGCACCCCCAGCAGCGCCGGGTGTGGGGCTCAGCTCGGCACAGCCGCACTCAGACCGGGAGCTTCAGCCTCAGCCTGACTGCCGCTCCCAGCTGGACGCGGACTCGGAGCATCCCTGCCCTCCCTGCAGTGCAGACCTGCACCTAATTTCTTCTGAAAAGGGCCCTGAGGAAGCCAGCAGATGTTAGCATTAAAGCACTGAGTATCAGCAGCTCCCAAGATATTGTCAGTTCGTTAATGAGCTGATCAAACTGTGGAAAACGAGGGGTTTCCCAGCCTCCTATTAAGGAAAATAAGACCTCCAAGGTTAAAAGACTTCTTTTAAACTGCACCAGGTTTATAGGTTGCCAAACGCTCTTTAATCAGTTTGTTCTTAGAAGGCCCTTGCTGTCCAGGCACAGGAATGGGTGTTATCCCAACCGGTCCCCAGAAGGAAACTCAGCCGCTCCGTGCTGACATTTTGCTTGCCAATGTCTTCTTAACCATTCCCTGCAGTTATTGCAAATATTTGGTGAATTCTCTGCATATCCCTGCCAGCAGCTCTGCCTGCAGACTTCTGCTGATTTGTGAATTACTGTTTCCCCATTTGAAAGTTCAGCTCATTTGCCTATCAACACGTTTGTATTGTTTGGCAACCGCTGCATCTCAGAGGTTTCCCAGGGCTGCAGAAGACACAAATGCGTAAGTGAGAAATGGCCTTGAACCAGAGACTGCTTGTATCTCTTCTCTGCACCATCTCACTCCTGAACCACTCCTGTGTCGGGGGATGCACCAGCTCAGCTCAGACAAAAGCAATGGGAAATGGGAGCCCAGTCCATCGGGTCTCTTGCTTCGTGCTACATTATCTGGAAACTCCCTTGGGGTTGTTCAGCTGCAGGGATATTTAGGATTTAGACAGTGGTGCTGATGAGATTAGAGCAGCTAGGAGTGTAGGAGAACCGTTTGTTATTTCTGTAGTTCAGCAGAAGATCACAGCTTGCCTTAAAGGCACATTACCACTGCTGCCACGTGAATCAGGTCCAAGGCCTGGCCAGGACAAACCCTCATCTAAGGAGGCTTCATTGTATCTGAGAAGTAATTAGGTAAATGGCTACGGAGAAATGATCAGACAAAGAGAATACGGAGAAGGCTCATTTTTATCCCCTCCATCTACTCACTGATATGAGGAATACAAAGAGGAAAATAACAAACATCCATGCAGGCAGTGTTTGTGCAGCAGTGCTGGTGTGGCCCCGGCCCAGGGAGCACCTCCACACGGGGCAGCAACGCACAGCACTGCAGCTCAGTGAGCACCAGGGACAGTTGTTTCTGCACAGATGGATTTATGCCATCAGATAAGCAGTGACTGCTGTAAATATGTCTTTTGCTATGCAACACTGAGGAAGGGACACAAAGATAAATTAACCCTGAAATAGAGCGCATGATTTTAGAGATGAAAAGGACTGTGCGTCTCTGTTGTGTTTCAGTTAGTTATGTCTAAGGGTATCTCCTGAGCTGCAGTTCCATGGAACATTTCTGACATTACCAATCATTTTGATCATTACCTGTGTCATTCACTGAAACTTTACAGGCACCAATAGACAAACAGCTGCCAAATTGTGCCTCAGCATCCAAGAAAAACCACTTGCATCCTGCCTGCCCAGCCCTGCGCCTTCCCCTGCTCTGCCCCAGGTGGGCTCCTCCCTGCTGCACAGAGCAGGACCCCCTGGCTGTGCCCTGGCAGTGCTGGGGAGCAGAGCCTGGAGCCCAGCAGTGGTTCGTCAGCCTTCTGTCTGAGGCCACCATGGAACCAATGGGCCCCAGCTGAACCAGGAACACTGATAGCCAGCAGGTGTCCTTCTGTGTTCTGGATCATTTGTGATGGCTTCAAACTATGACACGTAATAAAGAAACAAAAAACCTCAAAGAACATCTGGGAAACAACCCGAAGAGCTGAGCTCCAGGCCTGTCATGGCAGAGGGCGCTGACACACGTGCCAGGATTGCTGCGGTGCCAGCACACACCAGGCCCACCAGGTGCGTGTGGCCAGGCTGGGTTCGTTAAGTAAAAACTGAAAAAAAAGCTGTCCTCTGGGCGGGAGGATAGAAAGTTCATTTGCCCTCATCTATTTCAGGTGTGGAGCCAATTAGCAGCCATTTGCACGATGGCTGTGTTAGAGCTGCTGCTTTCTTCCAAACTGTGAGTATCAGTTCTATTTTTTTATCTTTAAAAGTGACTTTGAAATTAGCCTGGAATTCTTCAGGAAGAGGCAAAGGCTGTGCTGGTTTGGGTTAGATTGTTTTGTTAAATCTCAAAAAACCTGTTTTTCATTAAAGGAAGTGCATTGGCTTCTGGGGAAATGGCCGAAGACCTTTCCCCTTCCTGGTGTTCAGAGCATTGTGCGTGTTTGAATTTGATTTTGTTTTCCATTTAAGCATTTGAAGCTTGGCTGCCTTCTTGCTTCTGTGAAACTTGGAGTGCGTTGAGGAGATGGATGTTTGCTGCAGGCTGTGAGAGCCCTGGCTCTGTGGGATCTTAGGGATCTTTAGCAGCCCAAGAGGGTTGAGCAAATGGGCGCTGGGGGGGAAGGCAGTTTGCCTGGGAAATGTTGAACGGTTGTTGGTGGAACAGAAATCTTGCTATGTGAGTTAGTGAAGGTAGAGTGATTTTACTGCTTAATGTTTGATTGTCTGCCTTTTCCCCCTCAGTACAGCAGCTTGTGCTTGCCCTGATTTCGAGTAGTGATGCTTCTGGGTGCCCATGGTCAAATCTATGAACTCTTCTAGAAGCAAGCGTTCATCTTGCTGCGTGAATCCCCCTCAGTGCCAGTGGCATTCCTGCTGGGTTTCGCCTGGGCTGAAGAAGTCATGTTGGCTCTTTAAATATCTGGAGGCCAAATGAGCTGTGTGTGCTTGAATGGACGTGCAGCAGTCTGGTACCGAATTGTGTAAAAGAAGCCAAAGACAGTGATTCTTCATGGAGCTTTCATCGTGCCGTGGGGCTCCGCACCATGGGCCGTTCCAGGAGGTAGAAGCAAGGAGCTCTGCCAGGCACAGGGCTGCCTCAGGCAGGAGTTTCTTCCCTGTGGGCTCTGAGTAGAACTGGTGGATGCACCGCTCTGTGCTCTGCTGTTCTTTGGGCACTGGCTCTTGGCTGGATAGCTTGTGCTTTGGCCTCTCTTAGGCACTTTCATTCGTAAGCCATGGATTTTAGGTGGAATGTTCTACAGAATTTCTGTTATGAGGGATGTGAAGCAGGAGAGAGAAGTGTGAACTTCACTGCTGAGTATAGGAAAGCTCTCCCTGTGCGCGGCTGGGAGCAACGCAGGGGCTGCTGCTGATGTCCTCCTGGTGGCCGTGCTGCAGCCCTGCGTGCTGCGGAGCACGGATGCTGTGGCAGCTGTATCTGTGCGCTCCACTGGTGCTGTGCTGTGCGCTCCAGACACAAATCCATGGCAAGTTTTTGGCCAACATAAATCTGAAAGGGATTGGAGTTCTTGCATTCCGTGTTGCAGCCCCACATGTTGTTATGGCTCTGTGTAACTGTTATGGCACTGAAAGCTTAGAGAACACAAAGGTGCCTCGTGGAACTGAAGAGGGCACAAGGTGTGGGGAAAAAGAGCTGCTTTGGGAGAGGGAGTGCTACAACTGGAGAGAGAAGATGCCTCTGTGCTGAGGTAGCTCAGGTTTTGTTGGGCTTTTTGGTCCTTTGAGGGTTGCTTTCTTTGGTTGCTGTGTTGGATGTTGTTTGGGTCGTGTGTTCCTGTAGGGCTTTTTTGTTGGAGCTCTTTTTTTTTTTTTTTTTTTTTTGTCTTATGATAACACCAAAAGGAAACCAGTGCAACTTCAGGCAAATTGGAAACAGGCCTGAGTATTGGACTTTACATTGATGGTACTCAGGTATTAATCCATTAAAGTAATCAAAAGAGCTTAAATAAGAATCTGAAGGCTGCAATATATATGTCAATGAACAAGCTGTAAAACTTCCTGAAAAGGTGATTTCAAAGCCATATTGCCCAAGCTTGGCAAATTGCATATTTAATTATTTTGTCAGTCCCTCTTTCTACTCTAATCTTTTGGTGAAATACCTTTAGACATATGAAATCAGTTAAGATAATTAGGGTATGATGGAATTAGGTGTGACTTGATTTTTAAGAAAGATACCATCCTCTGCCTCGGTATAAAATGTGTGCAGACCCCAAAAGCGAGACTGTATTGTGATGTTTTCTTTTCTATAAAGATCAAAGGTCTCCAGCCCCTTTCAAGATGCTTGCAGAATTTGTTTCCTAATTATCTCACATTTACTTATGTGTGTGCTGGGACATCAGAGTTAACTCTTTGATTGTAAAGATGAGATGGACCATCATCCAGATGACCGCAGCTGAGGCCTCCATCTCCAAACTGTTTTTCAGGTTCCCCGGCTCCACTAATTCTCACGTCCCGTTTTAAAACACGGCGATGAGGTGTTGTGTTTGCTTTATTTAATACCCGCTCCTCTACAGCAAAGATTTGTTTTTCCTCGGTAAGAGTTTACACCTTCATTAATATCCTTTATGAGTTTACGTGCTCTTCACAAGCAATAGTAAACTATTGGGGCTTTGATTTGTCTGCGGGTCGGAGCTGTTTTCGCCAAACCTTTATGATCTTTCCATGATGTGGTGCCTGAGTTTCTTCAGGAGAAATTTCTATAAAAGTTTTGAAATTAGAATTTTTTGGCTCACTTCATTGATTTTACTTTCCCCCCATCTAGAGAGGAATAAAAGAGCGACAGACACACAGAAATGTGAAAACAGGCTGTAAGGTTTGCAGTTCCAGTTGTGAAGTTACAAAAATAAAGTTGATTAGAATAGCATGAAATCTATAAAATAAAGAGTAAAAGGTTTATAGGGGAAGTCTAATATGAAACATTTTTAAACAATGTGTTTTATTTACTTTTTATACATTTCCTTTCTCGTATTCTTTTGAACTTTTTTGAATCTTCTCATATGTTTCCTAATTACATTTGCCTCTCCGACTCCTGTCGGTGTTGTTTGCCATTGTACTGATGGGGCTGATGGTTATTTCCCCCCCCCCCCCCCCGCTGAAAAACAAAGATGCCGACCTGGGCTTATCGGGGGGAATGTTCGGGGGGAAAAAGAGAGGACAACGCACGGCAGAACTCAGAGATGGCGAATACCGGAGCGGCCCCGCGGTGGGCTAACGGTGACCCGTCCGCTCGGAGCTCCGAGCCGGGCAGCGCCGCCGTGCCGTTCTGGAGCCGCCCGCAGCGCGGAGCCGCTCGGCTCTGCCCGCCCTGCGCGCCGCGGTCCCCCCCGCCGCGACAAAACCGCTCCTCTGCGCCCGGAGCCGCGGCACGTGGAGCGGCGGGCGACGCTCGGTGGTCCCGCAGAGGTTCCTAAGGACGCCTGTAGTCTCGCGCTGCCCTCCGAAGGAGCCCCTCGGAGCGCGGCGTTGTCCGCGTTCCGCCCGCGCTGCGCTGCGCGCCCCGCCGTTGCTGTGAGCGCTGCCCGGCGCGGTGCGGAGTGCGGCCGCACGGCGGCACATCGCGTTCCAACGCTGCGTTTCGCGGCGCTGTTTTTTCTCTCCGCAGGGCGTTTCTCCGCAACTCACCGTTTTAATCCTTGCTCTCCTTTTTTTGTTTGTTTTTGTTGTTGTTGTTCAGCTGGAACGCTTTTGCTGTCTGGTTAGCATTTAGTGACACGGGAATCTACAATTCTCTTCGCCCTCTGCATTAGCAACGGTTTTATTTACTCCGTAATGAGGTACAAACTTTTGTTCCCACCCCACGGAGCTGAGTCGTTCCGTGATGTTTGCCATGATCTGTGATTCTGGTGACATCCCCGGTGGGTTTTTACACGATGTGCCCATCCGGAAGGTGTCAGCCAAATGTTGTGGGTGTAATTCTAATTCACAAACAAAACAAAATCTAAAACTTCTCTGATGCTCACAGAGCTTTTCTGAGCTTAAATACTTCAGTAGTATCCAGTGTTCAGTAGTTCAGTGTTAGTAAAACTCTCAGATGGTGCTGTAAACGATCACCTGTACATCCTGGAGTAGTCAGAGCATTAAAGATGACAGTTTTTGAAAACTGAACCACATAAATCCAAAATGGAAAAGGTCCTTTAGAGACGGTCCCAGCAGAGGTCAAACATCTCTCCTAAGCGTTTTGGGGGTGGTTTTAAGTGCGCTCAGGTTTGTTATGAGTGGAAGGTGATCTCCTGGTGTGTGGCAGGTTGGTGCCTGGCTGTGCCGCTGCCCCTCAGCAAAGTGCTTCTGGGCCGTGGGAAATGATGGTGGGGCAGCTTCAGAGCGAGGTGCTTGATCTCATCCTCAATCAAAGGCTTTTCCAATCTGAGCTGCTGAGATCTGCAGGGCCATTTTTCCAACTGCTGCCCCTTCGCTGGGGAGCAGGTGCTCTATTGATGAACTTCTGTAAATTCTGAAGCAAACTTGGAACTCTTCAGATGCAAAATATTATTGCCTCAAGTGGTGATACAGAGCATCCAACCTTCTGTTCTCTGCGTTCTCCTTCAGATGTACCCATCTGTCCTGCAGGAGAGGGCAGGTCCCTGCTGGTGGCATCCCAAGAGTCCTGGCAGAAAGAGCAGAGCCAGAAATGAGATTGCTGCAGCCTGGGTGCACCACAGTGCTGTTAGATTGGGGTTCTCTCAAAATCCCTTTAATGACTGTGCTAATTAAAAAATCAGTGATTTTCAGTAAGCTTCTGTAAAAACTGTGGAAGCATCTTTGTTCAAATGCTTTTTGAAAATAAGCAGCTCTCAAAATTGGAGCTCCCAGAGCAAAGGTATCCTCGTTGTGATACCTCCGGTCTGTCAGTGCTGGTAACAATTGTTAGACTTTACATTTAATTCTAAACAGGTTAATAAAATACATTAATTCCATGTTGAGTCTTACACAGATAATTCCAGTGGAAGAAAAGGAGGAATTCCATGCCTTATTTTGCTCATATCTCAGTGTTTAAGTGATGGAGCGCGCAGCAGTCAGAGTATTTGGGTACGGCTCCCCCACGCCTGTCTGTCCCAGTGCTGAGGTGCAGCTCTGTGGGGTTGGGGCGGTGCGGAGGGCTGCAGACAGGTGCACAAACACTGCCCCTTTGAGGTGCTACCTGCTCTTTACTGGACGTTTATTGCAAGTCGATGCAATTTCACAAAGCACCTGCATGCAATAAAAACCTATTACATGTGTGAGGCCTTAAGGAAATTAACGGTTCCTCCCTAGGGATGCATATTTTGTTAAGATGTTTATTACAGATGAAGTGGTCCTGGGGTAAAACATTAACAAGTTGTAGAGTGATAAAAGGAATTTTATCATTTCTCAGTGACATAAATAGGAAGAAACCTTTAACTAAATCTATAAAATTCCTGATTCCTAATGAATTTGCTTTAACTATTTATTAACTGGCTGGACCCATTCACGCTGCCATTTGCTTTTTCTTTTCTTTCTTGCAACTTCTTTCTGTCCACTTTTCCTTCAGATCTGTCTGGGATCTGCTCTGGGCTCCGCTACCCAGAAAAGAAACTTCACCTCTGTATTGGCTTAAAAATAATAATAATTCTCCCTTGTGAGTTTAAGGCAAAGCCATAAAACTCTGTAATCAGTGTGATAGTGATTTTCATCACTGAGTGTGACCTTAACATTCTGTACTGTTGTCGTAATGTCAGCTCATACCACTTAAGTCACGCGTTACATTTTTAGATTCAGAGTGGTAACTTATGTTTTTTAGTTACTTTTAGAAATGCAAATTCTTTTTCAATGCCATATTAACAGAGTTTGTCTGTGTGCCATTATTAGAGATGAAAGCGGAGAACACTGGCTTTGGACTAAGAATGCTCAATCTAATTGAATTATATGAATGTAGTTAAATGTCTACTTCAGAAAGGCTATATTCACTTTCAAGATTAGTTACTCCAAGAGTTAATGGGCTATTTAAACAACATAGTCCAAGAGCCAAACACAGGTGGGCTGTGTTAATAACTTTATTTAAACCGTTTTTTCCCCTTTTGAGAGGCACAAGCCATCCATTAATGCATTCATTAGAGTTTATGGCATAGTTCTGCTTTTCTCCTAATGACACTATCCAGACTCAAACTTGCTCAGCTAATTTAGCCCAGCTGCCCTTTGCCTCTCAGCAACAGGTCTCCTGTTCTTTGGTCAAACGTGCTGAAGTGTCACGATGATTGGTTTTTGGTCATTGCTGCTCTTTGCAACATTCTTTTGTGTATTCTCTGAATCACAATTTACTTTTTCTCCCATGTATTTTTGCTGAAAAGTTTGTGTAAAGCAGCTGTTGGAGGGGGCAGTGCAGAGCCATCCCCTGCTTGCTGCAGCATTGCATTCCAATGTGATTGAACATAGCGCTTTATTGCTTTACTCTGACCAAACAAGCTCACGGGTTTTAATATCCAGTTCTGCCAAAGGTATTTGTAGCAGTTCCTTGCAACTGCAGCATCTAAGCTTTGCCTTGACTTTTCAGTTCTAAATCCAATCTAAAAATGCTTTTTACTGATGTCATTACAGCTGTAAAATATATAACTGAGGACAGCAGTGCCTGTTTCTCACAGTAGCTGTGGCGCAGGTAACCTGTATATGTTTAGCAACGAATTCCCCAGGTGCCAATGAACATCACAGTGAATAAGAATGGCCAGTGTGTCACTCAGAAATTAGCAGACAGAAACTATGTGGGTGGATTAGAATCTGCACGGTCAGCTGCTGACACTAGCAGGGCTTTTTGGAGCACTTTTTCAGTTTGGGGCTGGCATGCACAAAGTTCCAAGGATTCTGTGCTAGCTGTGGGCTTCCAGCCTGAAACGCCACTGCTGAGTTGTGCAAATTGGGAGAGCTGTCTGCACCACTGCTGGGTGAAGTGCTGGATGAGCGTCATGCTAAACCACTGCCTTAAGGTTCACCCGGCTGTGTCACACAGCATGACACGGGGCATTCAGTTCACGTTCAAATTCATCTGTTAAAACTGAAGCTAAAGTCTATTGCAGAAAGGCAGACTGGAGAGAAGCATGCCAGGTCTCTGAGGTGCTCTGCCCAGGTCCTGCCCGCCTCTCTCCATCCACTGCAGCACCAAACCCCTCTCTGAAGCAGAGTGGCAGTACCTGGATGCCAGGCTTCTCCTGCCATGAGTAAGTTAAAATGGCTGTGGGATGGGGGGCTCCCCAGAGCGGGGAAGGTGGCAATAGAGAGGACCAGGAGCCTCGAGCCTCTCGCTGGTGCTCCTGTTCACATCCGTGCAGTTCCAGGGAGTTTTGTGCCCAGAGCCGGGTCTTTTCTGCTATGCAAGACAGAAATGGTTCATTAGAGAGTTGCTGCTAAGGCTGTGGAGGAGAGGCAGAGCCTGAATGTGCACAGGTCTCACCACCTGTAAACCTGCTGGGGAGGGAATCTTCACCTTCAGCGCTGATGAACTGAACGTTTCCATACATCTTCATTTTGGGTGGTCTCCATTTTGTCTTTGATTTACACAATTTTTACATTTTTTTCTGGAAAACTATTTTGTGCTGCTCATAACTCATTCAAAGTCCCTTTTCATCCCTTGTCCCAGGGTTCCATCTGCATGGAGGAATGCCCATGTGGGTGTCAAATGTTTGGAGGAAGACTTTTGGGTAAGGAGCAGAAGCTTTTTGGTTGTGCAGTGGTTAGAAACGTGCACAGTGAGCACTGTATGGGGCAGGGCAGGCATGCTCAGCCCATACCTGGGCTCCCACTGCACAGTAGGCACCAGATAGCACCATGGTGCTGTAGTGACCTCATAGAATGGATGCAGGGAACCCTATGAGAACAGATCTGTCATCCATGAGTTCTCCTGCAACTTGTTCTCCATAATTCCTGCTAAGCATTTGAAGGCATTTTCTCCTTTTTGGTACTTTGTTGTGAATTGCTTTATTACTCTGAGGAGCTTGTCTGGCACCGGGAGCAGACAGCCATACTGCTGATGCTGCTCTGATGCAAAGCATCTGAAAGCAATTGCAGCACAAGTTAGGTTTTGTCACTCTGCCCAGTTAATGAGTTCCTCCTCCCTGTGCCAAGATCCTTATTTCTAGCAGTGAGAGATGGTATAATTGTGCTCCTTTTGGGAAGTACCATGAGTTGTAGCAGCACAGGTGATACTCTCAGCTGGAGGGCCAGGTGAGAGCTGTGAGATTGCCCAGCAGCATCAGTTGAGCCCTCAGTGACATCCCAAGACACTGTTTCTAAGACTGCAATACTCAGAAATTGGAAAGTGCTTTATAATTAACACCTGGGACAGACGCTGATGGTGCAGCAATCCCTGTCAGGCATTAGGGCAGCCCTGTAGGAGCTGTACCTGTGTGTGAGCTGGCTGGGGGGCCTCGTGCTGCATCCGCCCTGCAGCACAGAGCTACGGCATCCCCATTGTCTGCAGATTGTGTACACAGAGACTGAAATGAGAAGTAAATGCCATGGGAGGATTACTTGCTTTTCTCAGCTGCAAGGCAGAGCAGAGGCAGTTGGTACCAGAGGATCTGTTTCTCACTAAATTCTGTTTGTAAATGTTTGTGGTCCGTGAAAATGTTGTTTATTGTTGCCATTATGCCACTGCAATATTTAGTGCATGTCCTGCTGTATTTACTGGTGGTGTTGTGTGCGTGTGCTGGAAGTGAGGCTGGGAGGCGGCGGCGGCTGCAGCCTCTGCTGTGTGCGGCGGTGCTCTGAGCCCTCCCTCCTTCCAGAGAAGGGCACGCTGCAGGATGCAGGCAGTGTTACCAGGGGTTACCTGCAATCTTCTCCTATTCCTTTGACATTTGGCAGGCTTCATATAGGCGAGTGAATTCCCTATGTACTCTGCAATAATGTAACGATTAGTGATTGCTCTCAGCAGGTTTGGATGTGAAAACTGGCCCCGCAGAAAGGAGAGCAGATTGGACAGGCATCAACAATGTGTCTGGGCGAATTGGAGCAGGATGGCAGGGTGGAAACATCGCGTGACCCTGACGCTTTCATCTGCAGTAGCAGTGAAAGAGTTAATACATTAGTTAAAATGATTTTTAGCATGAGTCTGAGCTGGGGCTGACAATCCATCATTCATAACTCTTTGGAAACCTGTAGCTTAATTCTTTTCTTTTTATTTCATGATTTACAGAATATTACACCAACTGCAAGCACTTTGCAGTCAGGCTTTTATTGTACGTTGCGAAGTGAAGAATTATGGTACAGGATTCACAGCAAGTAAATGTGTTCTGGTGTTTATGCATCCTTTTTATCTTCTGCCCCATCCAGAGCTTGTCCACTGCTTGCAGCAGCGACTCCTGCCAGGTACAGCAGCGAGCAGTGCTGCAGCAGCTTTGCTGTTGCATTTGAGATGTGGAACGCTGGGCGGAGAGGAGGAGGTGCTGCACTCCATGCAGAGCAGCTGTTCCTGTGCTCCCTGTGCATCAGCCAGCGGGTGCATTGTGGGCATCTCCATGGTGTTGGGGTGAGGACCAGCACCACAACGGGTGCAGGCCAGCACTGGCGCTGGTTGGAGCTTGAGGTGAACGTCCTGCTCTCAGCAAGGAGTGGGCTGCTGGAAAGAGCATGTTTTGGGCTGGCTGGAGGCTGAGGAGCTCCCTCGTGCAGCATCCTGCTGGTCAGCTCCAGGGATGGATCCCTCCCAGGGCACTGCAGGTTGCCATTCTGAGAATGTTGTTAGGGGTGGTCCATTCTCCAAAAAGCACTCAGGTGCCTCTAGGGCAGCTCTCCTCAGTTCTGGAAGAACAACGGCAATGAGGGATAATTTTTCATTATGGACAAAAGAATTATGAGGTACAAACGAGTGTGCCCAAGAAGATTAATAAATTACTTGGGATTAGCGTCAGTGATGGGTAGCTCTGTGTGCGCCGCGCTGGCCTGGCAGGACAGAGGGATCCTGCGCAGTGTTTGTCGCAGATCAGAAACACTATAACCCCTTGACAGATGCCACGTAGATCTTCATTTCCAAATTCACCCATCTGAGAAACATCTGTGTGCTTAGGCTGGCAAATCTCAAGGAATGCTCTGCCAAGCAGCCGGCTTCCGCTTTTATAGCTCTGTAATCCTCGCTTGGGATTCCTCCTTTAAAAAGAATGGATGCATGCGCAGCTCTCTGGGAAAGCTGTGTAGGCCCGGGAGAAGTCTGTGAAGAAAAGATTCATGGCACGATCAAAAAGAACCCAGGCTTTTACAGACAGGGCTCACCGGGTGCTTTGAGTGGTTGTAAGTAAAAGGAGGAGGGAAGGAATTAAAGAGCCGAGCACGAGGGCTGCGTGAGGCACCGCCGCGGTGCGCGCTGCTCCTCGCTGCACGGCAGCTGCAGTGTGGTCACAGCCGTGGGCACCGTGGTGCGGGGCTGTCAGTGAGATGCAGGCCGGGCCTGGAGCAACGTGGGGGCAGTTTGGGATCTGATGTGCAGGGATTGTCAACTGCAGAATTTCTTCCGAGGAGCTTGCAGTGGTTTGGTCATCTCATGTGACACAACTGCAGAGCTGGTGGTGTCCACCCCCCCGGCCCGCAAAACCCAGCAGCCGCCTGAAGCACTCACACCGCAGGGATCTGTGTCTCGGGGCACCAGACCCTCCTCCCAGCAAATGCTGTTTGTTCCTCCCGGCACTGTGACGTCCCAGGTAGTGCAGCTACCAGCAGGTGCACGTTCCTGCAGCCTCTGCACGCTGCACCCACATCTGCACTGTTTGCAGGTTGCTACTCTATTACTTCAGGGGTAAATATTCCTGCTGCTTTTGTGGAAAAGAGCCCTCTACTCCCAGCCTCCCTCTACTGTTGGCACACAGTGGTCCAGAAGTCCAGAAGTTCTTTCTGGAACCTAATTGCAGTTGTGCTGACAGCCCTGCAGCGACCACCCAACTGCTCAGAGACAGCTATTGGTATTTGAGCACAGAAGCCAGCGCTGTTACCAGAGCCAGGCAGCAATGTGCTGGCATGGGGCAGGCCTGGGCTGGGAGCTCCGTCCCCGGGAGCTGCAGGGACAGTGTCCACACAGAGGAGCGGCCATGGCTTGCCATGTGCTGCTGAGCAGCTTTGTCATCATTTTCATGTCCCCGCTTTGCTTCCTCCCCTTGGCAGCCTGTGGGTGAATTCTCTCCATACCACTTTGTTCTGTGGCCTTTATGTGCGCGCCTCCACCTCCTCCAGTGCCACGGGTTCCTGAGCTGGTTATAAAACAGGGCCTGGTTCTCCTGGGGATTTTGATTTTGGAGCAATTCTGGGAAGGGAGGAGACTCTGGATTTCCCATACCCAATCCACAGCAGTCACCAGGGGGTTTATGCTATTGGTTTTTGTTTTATTTGGAGAAGTATCAATGGCCTAAGGGCTGCCCCAATTTTTTCCATTTGTGCAGGCAAAAAAAAATTGATGAGGAGAAGCAGAAACGCCCACAGCACCCTCAGGGCTGAAGATCTTTCATAGGAAATTGTTGTTTTCAGACAGATGAAAGCAAATCCCTTTCATTTTTTTGTAAGCACATGCACGGAAACAAAAATAGCAGCTCAGGTGTGCTGATGTTTTCCCCTTGAACCCAAGCTCTGTCTTGGTGGAGCTTGCTCTCATCTAGTTGAAGTGAGAGCCTAAAAAAGACCAGGAACACATTCTGTCTTTCTAAACGCTCCCCGGCTGCTCCCAGAGCGCAGTGGGACTCAGCAGAGCCACTTCTGCCCATCGAGGTGGCAGCTGCAGCCACTGCCCTGCGCCTGGCAGACCCTCCTGTCATCCCCTGGTCATGCCTGAGCACCCACTCCATGCTGGTTTCCCTCCTGCCGATGAGGAAGACAGTGTGTTTTCTTAACATTTGAGGGCATGATTTATGAACAACCACTAATGCGCCTTTAACCTCTTTTTTCGTTGTTTAAATTTCAAATTTTTGGATGCAAACTCCTTAAATCAGTTCAATATGCTCTGAAGGACTTTGCTAGAATTTGGGTTGAATTGCTTCCAAATGGAAATATAACACACGCACACACAAAAAAAGCATGTCAGTAATTTTAATTGAATCTACTGTGTGTATACTCTTAAATAATTGAAGTGTTTCCAATACTTGCTGGATGCTTCAGCTTGGCAGCGATTTGGGTACAAGCATAGAAATGGCAGAATATAGAAAAACTGTGCATAGTGTTTCATGAGGGATTTACTTGTGACTTAATTGAGATTTCTGTAAAGCCGTGCAGAACTTTGGCAGTGGAACTGGAACCCAGGTGAGCTGCGCAGGGCACTGCTGTGAGGTTTGGTGCTACGTAGGAGGCACTGAGGTTCTGGATGAGAATTGGGCAAAGTTCCCTGATCTCACAGATTCTGCTTTTGAATGTTGGTGTTGATTTCCAGCTTGATGCACACAACCAAATCTGAGGGCACTGAGCGCAACCCCAACGTCACACAAAACTTTCCATACTTGAAGAGCAACGTGTTATATTCATGCAAACTTCTGTTTAATTTTTGTCATGGGGCTTCAGTACTAAAATTTGTATTCAGAATTAATCTCACTCTAAAAGCAGTAGGAAAACTTCATCCTCCCACTGTATATTTCCTTATTTTCCCCTTCTTCAACTCTTAGGAGGGGAAGAGAAACTGTCTCTTTTCTTTCTTTTTAATCTGAGGATTAATCTCTGGTCTGATTTATGTTCCAACGTTTAGATGAATAAAGACAAGTGGTTGGAAGTTGTTCTTAGGAATCATAAAATCTCAGGGCAGGAAAGGCGTCTGCAATGTTAACCAGTGAGGAAGGAAACGTTACTTTCAAACTTGGTTAAATGTGAGTGTAGCCCTGGGTCAGGGTGCAGCCTTCCCACCAGTGCTGACTGTGGCAGCTTTCCTGGGATGAGAGTGGAAGTCTGAGTCACTGGTAGGAGGCTGCTGCTGTGTTGCTGTACCTATTTCTTTGATTTTAACAACCTCAGATGTGAAATCCAGATTTCAGGCCAATTTCTGCTTGTCTCAACATATTTCATACCATGTTCTTTTCAGTAGGCTTCTAGTATGCACAAAATAAATGAAGTTTGGCTCCAATGGTGTGTTTGCTATGCAAAGCTATAGAAAAACAATGGCATGGTTATTTCTCATCTTACTGCAGCACTTTGTACTGTTATCCATGCTCAGCATCCCACAATTACGCTGTGTTCAGATTTCCAGCAGATATACCAGTGCTGCCAGAACCCCTGTGACACTACAGTAAAGGAACTGGAGGCACCATAATGAATTAGAATGTTGCTTTCTGGGATATGGAGTAGATCCGCTCTTTGGACAGCAGACAATATCCATTTCTAGAGTGTGCAATGTCTACACAGTGGCATGCCTGCTAAAGCACGTGAATAAAGGCATCCCAGCAGTTCTTCCATTGTTTCTGGCTAGAAAGAAGGCACGAGGCATGCTGTATACCACAGTGAAACACACACATACATCCGTTTTCCACACCAACTTTAGGAATACCACCTGCTCTTGCAACAGTTAATTCATTAGATTTCATGGCACATCGGCACATGTGTTATTCAATCTTTTCGTGTCCGTAAGGAGTCTGCAACCCAAACAATCAGCAAAGCATGCAAACTATGTGCGTGGGGAAGATGTGGAGGAAAGAGGGAAAAAAATGGAATTTCCACTGGCTGCACCTCTCATATCCAGAGCACATTGCACAGGATAAGGGTCTAACAAAGTGCAGGGCATGCAGCCTTACTCTCAGCAGCTCATGCCTTGGCTTTGTCCTCTTATCCACATGGCTGCAGCAAGTCATCATCTCAGACAGCGTTGTCAGAGCTTCTGAGGCTGTAAGAATTGCGGTTTGTGCTCTTTTTATTTCCAGTTGTTGGTGCACTTCCTCTCTCCCCAACCTTGAGGTCAGATCCTAACAAGGTCTAGAAAGGATAAAGGGCACAGTTCAGGCTGACTGGGGCAGCAGCAGTCAAGCGAGTTAAAGACAGAAACCTTCCTGCAGATGCAGCAGGGCAAACTGCAGACAAAGAACTTTCCTTCAACTTCGGAAAGGAATTGCATTTGAAGCCGGGGGGCATCCACAGGCATGTGTATGGCAGCGCTCCTGCACAGCCTCAGTTCTGCTCTCAGCTGCTCTGGGTGTTCATGTCCCAGCTCCAGCCCTGCCCTTAGCACCTTGCATTTGCTCTTATGCATGCTGCATTGAGTAGATACAACTGCCTCAGTGTGTCTTCCTGCATCCTGAGCTTCAGGAGTGGAAGAACAGTCCAGATTTGGCCAGGAATTACTGGTGTGGGAACACTTCTGCTTGGGTTGTTGACATGTTTCCAATGAATAATTAGGAGATTTCCAGTATCCAGGAGAGTGTTTGACTCCTTTTATAATTCCAGACTGGCCTCTGAGCCGAAGGAATCAGATAAAATGTGGTGACATTGGGGAATGCTTTTAAAAACCACTTTCCCTTCTTGCATGCTGAACATACAACTGCATTACAAGCACCAGCGGTGTGGTGGTCTTTCAAAAGACATCTCAGTAAGTAGCCCTGAACAAAAACATAACGAAATCCTCTTCATCTCTCTGTTAAATCCTTCCTGCTTTTGTCTGCTTTGTGCCCAGCTGCCTCCCTGGTGCTGGTAGCGGTTTCTGAGTGGCTGCAGTCCCGTGCATGGTGTGGGGATGGCTGTCCCCATGTGACCCTGATCCACGAGGCAGTGCAGCCCACAGCTCCGCTGCTCCCCAGGCTGTGCGCTTTGTGCTCAGCCCCAGCAGTAGCACAGCACCACTGGCACGAAGGTCGTTTGCCACGTTCTAGGTAATGCTGGCTGCCAGCCCACGCTGCAGCTGCTGGGCTGCAAGAAGCCCCTTGTGCCGTTCCATTAGGTGGTGGGACCCTTACAGTGCTGGCACAGTGTTCAGCGTGGGGTGCAGCAGTGACTGCTGCCGTGCCCTGAGCTCAGGATGGCTGTCACTCCTTTTCTCTCACTGTGTGTCCAAAGGTGCAGAAACACAGAGGCAGCTCTGCCCAGTGCCTGCAGGCCCCCGTCCTGCCTCACAGCTTCTGGGTTTGGGATTTTTCTGTCTCAGACATACAGGACATTTGCTTCATATAATTGATTGTCCCTGCGGTGCAAACATCCAAGAGGAAATAAATAGCTTAAAAGGTGCATAATGTCTGGGAAGCGTTTGCTGTGCTCTGATCTCTGGGGAGCAGCCTGATTTCCTGAGCATGCTCTGCATGTACCACTTCTGACAGCTCGCAGTGTTTCTCCAAGCCATTTGCCCATTGCATACAGAACCCACTTCAAGCCTGAAATAAAGTTACCAATGTTTTCTAGTATTTTTTTTATTAACCACCTCTACCGTCTTATAATTTAAAGCACCTGTCCATTTAGATTTTTCCTTCTGACCTACTAAATAACCCTGCATGATACATACAATGAAACTAATGGCTTTTGGATGATGTTGTTGAAAACTAGCTTATGAAAAGTGAGTTGAATGAACCACACTGCAGGAAATCTTTTCATACCCCTTGGAAAACCAAGCTGGAACACCTTTCTGCTTTGGCGTGTAGAGCCGAATTCTTAAATAATTATCACTCACTTTGCACTTGAAAAATGAGGACTGTCTTGTGATTTCTCAGCACTGCTGGTGTCACTGCCCTCCCTTCCCATGGCATTCTGTGAGGAATGCCAGAGCCTTTGCACACACAGGTGCATAGTGAAGCCAGGAGCACTCGCCTACCAAGTACAGATCTGTGCAAAGTGGCTGCCCGTCTCCTTCTGCTCCACTTGCTCTTGTTCTTACACAAATACTGATCTTTGTCGTGGTGTAGGGTGTTGTTTTTTTGGTTTTTTGGTTTTTGGTTGTTTTTTTTTTTTGTCCTTACTTTTCAAGGAGAAATGAATAATTTCTTCTCAGCTACAGCAAAAGCAGCTTTGTTTTCACTCATTATTTCTTAACTCTCCATGAATCCTTCAATCACGATGTTGGCAACCTAATGAGAAGGGCCAGGTGGAGTTACACTGTTGTGGTGGTTTGGGGTGTTTTCAGTGGAGGTTTCCAGAGGGATGGGCTCCGGCAGGTGGGAATGCAGTGGGAGCTGTTGCCCCTGAGATGCCTCAGCTCTGCACAGCCTTCTGCTGGATGGGGCAACTGCAGCAGCCCAGGTCTGAATGGGGCTGTGTGGGTTCATCTGTCCCTGTGTTGCTCCATGAGGGACAGAAATGCTGGAACAACCCTTCCCAGCCACACTGGAGCAGCTGTGTGCTGCTGAGTGCTACGAGTGCTAACGCTGCTGCAATGGCTTCCCTGGGTGCAGAACGGCCTGAAGCTGCTGTGAGGGCAAGTGGTGACAGCCTCAGTGGTGACCAATTTACAGAGGTGAAATTCCCCTGTACAGCTACAGAGAGAGCGCATCTTACTCCCAAAATGAAATGTGCAAATAATCTGTTGCCAACCCAAAGTTATGCGATGCTTTGCTGCTGTCAGGCAGCCATCCTGAGGGATCTCCTGCAGTTTCCCCACAGCAGCAATGAGCTCTGAGTGTAGGGAGTGGAAATGGGCATTGGTGAGTGCAGAGTGCGGTAGGATTTCCTTCAGCTGTCATCTGCCCTGGGCTCCTCTGTCACACAGACACTGCTGGTTCTTGTCCATGGGACACAATTACAGATAGGGCTTTGTTTGCAGAATATTTTGTCTTCATTCTCTATGATTGGACATTGCATTTGCAACAGAACTTTTGAAAATAGGCAATACCAGAAATGTATTTTTGGTTTGGTATGCTTTGTTGTTTTTTGTTTGTTTGTTTGTTTGTTTGTTTTTCCAGAAGGAACTCTTGCTGAAAATAATTTTGTTGTGGAAGATGTCAGTTCTGATTGGGTTTTTTGTGATTTCCTTTAGAAAAAGGACTTTCGCTGCCCACAAGTGATACCTCCTGTAACTGTGCCCACACGTCCCACAGAGCCCCCTGTGAGCTCAGGGGTGGCTGCCAGAGGGGCTGCCACCACGGGAGGGGATGGTCTCCATCAGCGGGCTGGAGGGGTTTACGCACATGGGAGCCGTTCTTAGTAACAGTGTGGGATAGCACAGCCCATAGTGGGTTGCAGGTTGAGGTTACGTACAGCTCTGTGATTCTGTCTGTGCACCATCAGTGACATCCATTTCTGGATTGAATGCAGCGTGAAGTGCAGGTAAGTCAGACATTAAGGTGGCCATACGTAGCACGCTCTGCAGGAAAACAGTCAAAAGGAGAAGAGCCTGGGATAAAGTAACTACGAATGCTCGCAGGCTGGCCAAAACAGAGACCTCAAAGAAATGTTTGTGCTCAGAGAGAGCTCCCAAGGCTGTAAGAAATACCCTACTCAGCACAGGACGGTGGTTGATTATTTTTGCCCCCTTTTTAAGCAAGGCCTTTGGCTGCCTGAAGGGTCAGTGCCACCCTTCAGCTGCATGCTTTCCCTCGCGACGCGTGGAGCTGCCCCTGAGCACTGCATCCGGGAGCAGGACAGAGCCAGGGGAGTCCTGCTGCTGTCCCAGGGCTGAGGCTGGGGGGAGCAGCAGTTTCTGTGCTTCAGCCCCAGCAGAGATCCGCTCGAGGTTGGCAGAGCCTGGTGCTCAAGCAGTGCCCAACAGCAGAGGGGCTGGGCAGGCACCCATGGCCAGAGCTGAGCTCACATTAGCGAGGAGGTTTTGGTTGTTAGTGGAAAACCACCTCTGCTGTAAGCTAGCTGGGGGTTGTTAGTTACATCCTGGCAAGGGCCTGCCACAGGCCTCTGAGATTTGTCACAGCGAGTAAGGAAAAGATGGTTCGAGAGTTAGGTAATGATGTGCACTGAGAATTGGAGACTGCAGAGATAAAAGGCAACTGGTAGCAAAGCACAAAGACTGACACCACTTAAAAGGGCAGGAGAAGTAAAATGGCTAGACACATCATAGCTTTAATAGGAAACACATGAGAGATGTTGATCAGAGAATGCTGGCAAACAGATGAGGTCTCTGAAAAAAAAAAAAAAAGAGGAAACAGAAAACAAGATGGAAAGATAAAATTTCAAAGCAAGCCCTAAATGGGTAGCAGTTCCAGCTAATAGGAAGACCTGTAGTGATTTTGCCAAGTAGTACAGAGAAGTTGATGATCATTAACATATTGATAAATTTATTATCAGACAATTCAGTCCTGTCAATTTCAATTTCTTCTGAGAGAGCGAGGTCGTTTCTTAAGGTTACTAAAATTACGTGAATCCCTAAAACAACAAATCCTCACTGTTTGCTTTCTGTACACCAACTCTTCAGGAGTTGAGGGTGACCGTCAGAGCACCACGAGCCCCATTGCCGTGGGCTGCAGCCCCACGAGCAATGCAGGGTGAGGGCTGCGCCGCATTGGGCCCCGCTCAGGACCAGGGAAGCCCTCAGCTCGGCACCACTGCACCGTAAGAGGGAAGAAAAGCTGAACTTCACCAATCCTATCTGCTCCTGCCACCACCCGGAGAGCTGCTCTTGCGTTTTCCGGTTGCATTGAGAGGGATTTCCAGGCTCTAAGGCTGAAGCAGAGTTGTTCACAGGCAGGGAGTTACAAATTTGCAACTTAGTGCCAGAAAGATGCGCACAAAAGGCAGAAACTGCAATGAAAAGGGGAGAGCTGCAGAGGAGGCATACGGCTGCACCAAGCACTGCACATGGGCACAGCGCAGCCCAGGCAGCACCACGGGAGGGCTGGCACATTTGCTTTATGGTGTTTGATATACCTTGAATTTTTTTGTCATTAATTATTCATGCCTCGCACTATGTTTTACAGTGAAGCTCTGCCACATCCTAAAACTAAAAATAATCCTCTTACATTTTTAATCAGGCTTCATTATGAATGGCAGATGCTGGAAGCTGAAGTGAAAATCATCATCAGTTGTGTTTATTGGCTAAATTCCTGCTACACTCAAAGCCTGAGAAAAATCAAACGGGTTTGACAGCTGGTGGAATGAAAGGGGAGGATAAATCTTACCCTGGCAACATCATTACCATGAGCCCTTGAGCTCGAAGAGGCATCGCTTTCACCCAGAGCGCTGCTGTGCTGTGAGGGGCTGCAGCCGTGGCACCCACTGGGCAGCAGGTGCTGCAGATGCTGTGCATGCCTGCACTCCTCGTGCTGCCGCACGGGCAAAGCTCTCATGTTCTGCTCCCAGAGTGGCTGCCAGGTCCCCCTGCAGCCCCGTGGAGCTCCAGAGGTGCAGAGAGCCCTTAAGCTGCTCGTTCACTCCTTGCTTTGCAACAGGCTGCTCTCGCTGCCTGTAGGGAATGCGCAGCCAATGTGCCCATGTGGCACTGGGTAGAGGTGCGTGGCCACGCTGGTCCACACGTGCAGGGCAGAACGCGCCGCACTGTGCGGTGCCGGGCTGTAGCCAGCCCCAGGTGAGGACAGCCATGCCCTCAGCCTCATGCTCAGCTCCAGCACCCTCCCGAAGGCAGTGGCGGTCCATATCTCCACCATCGGGGCAGCAGGACGATTTCCCAGTAATTCAAGTACAGAAAGATAAAGTTTCAGCTAACTTGTTAACCTGATTGGTGAGCACTAACTCCGGTGTCGCATTTCACCCCCACATAATTGGGGAATTATGATTCGCATTCATTCCCTCTTCACCTGCGGGTCAGAGGTCCGCGGCGTGTCCTGCAGCATTTGCACAGCTGTTTCGAGGTAACGTTCATGCCTCTCGTCCCTGGGAGCCGCTGGGGCGCAGCGCTTCACCGCGTCGCACCCAGAGAGCGCAGCGCCGTCGGAGCGCGTTCCTTATCGCAGCGGCTGTGTGACACTGGGAAGCTTTCTCCACTTTTTGTGATGTGTATTTCATGGGTCTGTATTGCTTGAAGGCGGTCTCTCTGTGAATCACATTCCTGAAAAGAACACTGAATAAAAAAAATATGTCTGAGTTCAAAACGCAGAGTTACAGAAAAATCCTGTTTCACCACCAGAGGTTTGCAGATTGTTATAGGGGTCTGTTTTCACTTGATTTCACACCATGCAGATTTACTATGTTACAGTGAAATACAGGGGTAAAATAATTCCACAAATGAGCAATGTAATTTGTTTATAATGCAATATTCTGCATCTACAGAAATTAGCATGTAGCAGTTAAGATATTAGATTTATCTTTTTAACTGTAATGTAGCCCAAATTCTGGCATTTTTCACAAAAAGAGATTTGCCCACAAAGGGCAGTAGGAAGCACAGCACTCTGCTCCTACCTGTTGGCCCATGCGGCCAGCAGTGCCACAGGAGGGGCAGAAGACCTCAGGCTCAGCCCTCACTGCATCTGCACTTCTCAGTGCCAGCTAGGAAAATGCTTTGCCTTGTTGCCAACAGTGCCAAGAGCTCTTGGCTTTGTGATAGACCATGTAGAGGAGCAGAGAAGAGTCAGCCCATCAGCCCACAGCTCTGACATTTATGTTTATAGGTTAGCAAAGGAAACCGATCTTTTTGCTTATACCGCAACCAAGCATTTCACCAGCAGCATTCAGCACAGCAGCAGTGTTCCCCAGATTTGGTTCCCTCAGGTTTAGGCCCTCTTGGCTTTGCCCTGGAATGGCCCGGCACTCTGGCTGTAGTCTTCACTCTGACACACGTGGCTGCCCCTGCTCGGGCTGTGGGGACTGCAGGGCCCCAAACCACAGGAAGCAGCACCCAAAGAAGTCTGGTTTTCTGAAACCAAAGGTATTCCCATGTCTTTGTCTCCTGGATGTATGTTTCCCATTCATTCAGTTTCCTTCTCAGTCATGTCTGAGCCCTGAGCAGTTCTTAGCCAGTGTCTCCTGCTCAAATGATGCTGCTTGATTTCCAAGACGCATTTTAGCTGAGCTTTGAATTCTCTTGCTTTGGGATGCAGATGAGGAGGCCCACAGGTTAGATTGGCCCTGACATACCATCACTGCAGCATAAGCCCTGCTGCCTCCTGAGCATGAACTCCTGCCATCCCTCCCAGCCCTTATGGTAACGGCTCAAAGACAGAGTGAAAACTCTTCCTGGACAATGTGCACACGAGATGCCTCCTACCCACATGCTGCCAAATGCTTTGGTGCTGAGCAGCCTGTGCTGGAAATGGACTTTAGCCAGGTGAATGGAGATGAGGTTGGCAGAGAAAAAGCTGTATTTGCAAACTTGAGTATTTTGCTAACGATGAGAAGTACCAGAGCTCCATGCTGGGAGCAGCCCGGGCTGCCCGTGGTGCAGGAGGGCACGAAGCCCTGCAGCGAGCAGCCACGTGGGTCCTCTGTTTGCAGTGGGGCTCTGCACTGAGTCACGGTGTAGACAATGTGTAAACTGTTGGGAAAGAAGAAAATGATTTCGGGTTGAGCGCTTTGTCTGAACTTTGTCCTTTTCTCAAGCAAAAGAAAATATTATTTCACCCTTTAAAGAGCCACACATAATAAGAGGCAAAATGTCAAGACCAATGTTGATATAAACCCCCAAGGAAAACAAACATCTATGTGGCTTCTCCAAAAGGTCTCACTTCCTCACCCCTCTCCCCTAGTTTAAACAGATTCAGTAACAGAGGAGGAAGGGAGTGCAGGCTCCTCCCTCCTGGCTGAGGGTCCCGTGCACAGACCTGGCCCTGCCGCCCCCCAGGCACACAGTGCTGGGCACAGAGCCCCCCACACCAAGGACCCCAAACCACACCGTGCACAGAGCAGAACCCCAGGCCACACCTCACCTCAGAGTGCAGCGCAGACTGCAGCAGGAGCATGAGTGCCTTTTGCTGCTCAGCAACACAGGTGTTTACTGGGGTGCCGATGTAAAACATCCTCAGATGTTCTGGGGTCTTCCCTCACCAGAGCAGTGGGCATGCTGAAATCAACAAGCTCTCACCAATTTGCATCTGTTGACTTTTTCAGAGAGTTACATAGGATTAGAGTTGGTTGTCTGCTAGCACCAGAAACTGAATGTATGATTCTATGTAGAATCCTTTTTTTCTTATATTATCTTTAATAAGAGCAGCATTGAATTCTGAGGCAATCAGGAAGGTGTGCTGCAAGTAAGGAGGATCTGGACCTGTTCACCAGGACCTGCAGCAGAACAGAGCAGCCCTGCAGCTGGAGGTATCTCCGTCCTGCAGACAGGTGCAGCTGGAAGGGTGCAGGGCAATGGGCCCTGTGCACAGTGATGGGAGGACAGTCACATCCACACCCACACCCACACTGTCTGAGCCTGCTGCAGAGACAAAGCTGTTGGCTGTGAGAGCAGGGATTGGCCTTGTGGGAGAAGGCTGAGGTAAAATGAGAGCACAGCAGGACCGAGGTACAGACCGGGGAACACCCCCTTGGGATGCTGAGTGTGCACAGGCAGGAAGCAGCTTGGAACTGGGGATATCCTTGGATGTTTAAGCATGTAAAACTTCAAGTCCATGGAATCAAGGATTGACATCTTCCATTGCCAGGTCTGAGCTATAGCCTGTAGTTATTAAACAGGTGTCTGAATAGGAGTAACTGTGCCACTAATAGTGGCATTGGCTCCCTGAGCTGCAGGTTGGTTTGCCCAGCAGCATGGGCATAGCCCTGCTTCCCACTGCAGGTCTTCACTGCTCCTTTTGGCCTCATCCCTTCCTTTCAACCCTGCTCTCCTTGGTGCATTGGTACTGCAGAGGGCCTGCATTTAAGTGACTCTTATGTCATCAGTGAGGACAAGTTCAAGCCATCACAAAGCTACTCAGTATTTTAGCCTGAAATGTAAAATTCCCAACAATGGTGCTGCTACCAGCAAGCACAGGCACAGTAATTCCCACCCATAGCAGCAATAACTGTCACATGGTGCCACACAAAGTACAGAAATTAATAATTAAAAGCCTTGAACAGGCTTTGGAAGAGCTGCATTATTATGTGCATCAGAAGCAGGATAAATCACAAGTAATTCAGAAGTATATTCCCAGGTTCACTCATAACCATCATGGTATTTGGAGTCCCTTTGGGAGCAATAAACGACATAGAGACCATACTATAAAAATAAACATGAACTTAAGTGGTAAGGATTCATTTAAACCAAAAGGGAAAAGACTTTGCTATTCATGCTATCAGTTTAACATAAGTAGAGCAAGTTTCACCTTGGAGCACGTGCCCAGTGCTTGGAGAAGGGGACGGCAGCAGAGGAACTGGCTGCCAGTGGCTGCTTCTGTTCAAAGCTCTGTGCCCTGAGAACAACTGTGTGTGACTCAGGTCCCCATGCTTACATCTAGTACTGCTAGTGCTGCTAGTGCTCCAAGGGCAGGAGGCAAACTTCAGCATTTATACTGATTTCACTGATTCTAAGCCAGCTGAATGGATTTTAGAAGCTTGATATTGAACCTTTTTTTTTCCCCAAATAAGAGCTTCATCATTTTGCTCCCAAAATCTTGCTCAGGTTTAAATGAGGACAGGTTTTCCAATCTGACATTCCTTTTTTCCCATAGCAAAAATAAAGTTATAACATTCTGCAGCACAGACCAACCAAATAATAATTTAATAATAATGAATAAAATGTAAAATTCTATCACCTGTTCACTCAGTTCGCATGGGAGGGGCACACCTTGGATCCACACTCAGGTTCTTAGCAAAAAGAATTAACTCAGAGTGGAGGGGAAGGCAGTGCCAGAACGTGAGAGCAGACCTGCATGTGCATCGAGGGAGAATCGCGCAGAGCTGGAGCCAAGGAGCCTCGCAAGCCTCCCTCCGGCAGATCACCGAGCAGCGCTCAGTTCAGGGCGGATTCTGGCCGGCCGAGGGCTCGGTGCGGCTCTGGCCTCGTGTGCACTCTTGGCTGCTTCTGCCCACAAAACTGCCTTTCCTCAGATCTTAACTGCATCTTGCCTCTGATCTCAGGCTCCTCCTTACAGGCTCCATTTCAACTGGCTTTATAAATAAATACAATTCCAATGTGTGGTCTCATGGTGGATTATTGAACTGGCTCCAAAATGCTTTTCAGCAGTATGAAGCTAACTTTCCTCTGGGTTATCAGTCTCACCTCACACTTGTTTTACTTGATGTAAAACCCCGCAGGGTAAACACACACAAGCACTTGTCTTTCCCTTGATAGAACCTTTTTCTAATCTCTCGAAGAAATAACGTTGAAATTATTATTGATGTAAGGCAGAGCACAGTGCGCGCAGCGCGGCAGCTACGTGCAGTCTGCTGTAGGAACAGTAGATGGAGCTAAGGGAGAAAAGAAAGAGCAGTGCGTGCTCCTCCCGTGGTGCGGGTTCAGCTCTTGCTTTGACCTGATTGGGAAAAAGAATTCCTCATGTCGTTTTTTAAGCTTTGAATGTAGTACAGGAAATAGCTCTGTGCCGCTCTGCTGGCTCTATGACCGATGGCAAACAGTGACTTCTGGAACAGGAAAGACTCGTAGCCAGCCCAGCCAGCAGGGTGAGGAATGCAGAGTATGGCAATAGGGCAGTGGTATTGTTTTTCTGGGAAGTGAAAGATGGGGAGAGCAATCTTTGAGGACAGCAGTAGCGTTCTGAGCACTGAAGTAGCTGTTCCCCATCAGGGGGCCCTACAAGGTTATTCAGCCGGGCTTTTGTGACCCTTGAGCTTGCTGTGACCAACTCAGGATGCAGACAGCAGATCCAGAATCAATGCCATCATTGACAGTCACAGTGCCTCCCTGGAGAAGGCAACTTCTTGAGAGTGATAGCAGCAGGTACAGCAGAGCTGAGGATTATCCTCTTAAAATGCACATATTTGCAATGGAGACGTTCAATTTGAACAAACGGAACCATCTGAGGTTGATGAATGGTAACTCAAAATTAAGTAATCCTGGGCTGCAGAATTTACCAAGCTGTGTTGTGCAGGAAGTGTCCTCAGCAAGTCCTTGTTTTGAAAGGCTTGGAGCATAAGAATATGAAGCTGAGAATTCTTAATACTGCTTGCATTGGTGAAAATGCTCTCATGCAAATTTATACTCCAAAGTCATCCATCATCTCTGTCAACTTTTCTGATGTCTGATAACCTTTTCTAACATTAGGGCTGTGGTTTAATTTGACTGTGCCTTTAAAACAGTGTTAGTCTTTTAATATATTAACCATACAAAAACATCAGACAGGAACCCAGAATGAGCAGACGGTACCAGCATTCAGCATGGACAGTACAGGGATTAAAAGCAAGAAAAGTACAGCTGTGATGCCCAACTGCCCGTATGCCTCTTCTTTTCCATTTCCCAGTCTCCCTCTCTTACCTCCAGGCCCTGGGATTCCCAAGAGGCAGCCTCTGTAGTAATGACAGAAGCAAAGAAGGCATTCTGTATCTCTGCCTCCTCAGCAACCCCCATTTCCAAAGCACCCACCTCACCGAGTAGCAGACCCCCATTCCCCATAGTTTTCTTTTTACTGTTGACATACGTAAAAAAACTTTTCTTGTTATATTTTACCTCCTTTGCCAGATTAAATTCCAGGTGGGCGTTAGCCTTCCTCATTGCATCCCTACAGGCCCTGACAGTGTTCCGACATTCTTCCCACATGGACAGGCCCTTTTCCCACATTTCTTGGACCTTCTTCTTCCCTTTGAGTTTATCCACGAGCTCCTTGCTCACCCATGCTGCTCTTCTGCTTACTTTCCCTGATTTCTTACTCTTACGGATGCATCAATCTGCGGCTTGGAAGCTGCAGGGCACTGGGAATCTCACCGCAGTTTGTTAAAGGCACTGTTATTGGTGCTGAAATGGTAAAGGACAAAAGAGACAGTGTTAAATCCTGCCTGTGATTCAAGGAAGCTGAGAATCTCTCTTTGTTTGATGTCTCTAGCTATTTTTAGCTCTCGCTGAAAGTAGTTCTTACAAGTGCTGTTCACTTCATACAGTGCTGCTTTCCTGCGGTCAGCAAGGAATCTCCTCCCTGCATGTCCCCGAGCCATTCTGCATGCTGCGTGATGAATGATGGCAGAGCAAAACAAGGTGTAGCTTGGTGTGGGCCTTATTCTTTCTGTATGTGTTTTATTTTCAGCATCTGAAACTTAAAATCTTACCAGGAACATTTTGGATTTAAAAATACAGAAAGACTATAACCTCCTGTTATTCCTGTTATTTTCTCTGCTGTTACTTTTCTCCCTTCCTGAGGCCATATCGTGGATCATAAGGGCAGCATCACTCAGTGGCTTGGAAATTTGAGGCACAGGCTGATGAGCACGTCCTCATTGTCACAGGGCATGTGACAGTTTCTACACCGTTACTCTATGATTTCTGATACAAACAGATGTTCTATGGAGGTTTTGGAGAATATTCGATCTATGGGATTAAATGAATAGTTCCTATTGAATCTACTAGGGCAGATGCATTGGGCCCTTTTGCTGTGTGCATTCTGGTGGTGGAAGAGTAATACCCAGGTAGGAAGGAACTTGTCCTTCCCTTTTGTTGTTCCCCAATGGCCTCTGCTGAGCTGTGTGCCCCACTCTTATCAGGTTCTGGTCTGTATGCCGGAGATGACTGCTGAAACAATCCTAACCTGCTGATGCAAATAGGGTGCAATGCAAATGCTCTATTTCTCTGAAAATGTTAGGCAGCAAACAAAAGTAGAGTAGAAGGATGTTTTTTAAAAGCCCTCCAAAAATTTCAGCCTGTTTCACAGTCCTTTACTGCAAACAATTTTTGTCCGTAGTGCTCAAATGCAAGTGGTGCTTTACAGTTATAATTATCCAAATGTTCTACACTTAACGTGTAAGTATTAAATCCTCGTAAATAGTGCTGTCGGGTCTATTTGATTTGAATTGTTTTGTTGTTAAACAAAACAAGCACTATATTTAAATTGATTTCCCTTGCAGTTCCGCTGATCAGCTTTTCTTTTATTTTTATTTTTATATTTTAACGACAAAGAGAAAAGTACATCCATCCTATACAGCAGGCAACAGCCAAAATAAAAGCACATCAAATGAGCTTATTTAAACAGACATACTCATAAAAAGTTAATGAGATATCAAATAATTACAGGAAAAGGCTGAAGTCCAGCTCTGTGTGGAGTCTAAAGGTCTGAACTGTATTTAAGACCGATCAAATAAAATGTGCATTGATGGTATAACGCCAAGGCTCTATCATCAGTGACACATCCATTTTTTTTCAAGGACAATAAACTTTAATAGGCTAGAGGAGCTGCATCCAAATCCCATAAAATGCCCTGTCATTGGACGTGCAGAAGAGACTAAAACTGGCTTTATGTTCAAAATATTACCCTGCTGTGGTTTTGCTCATCACACTTCTATTTTGATGCAGGAGCTAAGTAACATATTACATTATAGTGTTTTAAATGAGTGTTTCTACTACAGGAGCAAACACAGCCTTGTCATCTGCAAACAAATGTTGTTTGTTCAGCTAAGTGGTGGTGCTGGTGGATCCGTGTCCCAGGGCTTTCTCAGCAGCTCTCCCTGACATGAGAGGTGATCCCCAGCAGCAGCAGGAAGAGGGCTCAAGTCTGGGGGAGGGGCGGGCGGTCACTGCAGGGTTTGGGCTGCTTCTGCCCCGTTATCCCTGCTGGGCGGTAGTGCAGTCTGTTGGCTTGGTGAAAGCTTAAGGGATGAAGGACTTTGGTGCACCCAAGGTGCATCTCGAGATGCGGATGCTCTGCGGAGCACAGCAGAGCTGTGCGCTCTTCAAGGTGCGGACAGGAGAGACCTGCTCTGCCTGTGCTTGTGGGTACACACGGATACGGGGCGTCCCAGGCTGGGAGGAGTCAGAGTATTCCTGTACAGCATGGAGGGATCTGGCTCGGGCACCAGGCCAACCATGAGTGCAAGTGCCAATGTTTGTGCTGGCTCTGTGGCTGGGGTTGCCCTTTCCTTCTCTTTTGGGCTGCACTAATTCCATATAGGATGTTCAGCAGAGAAATTGGGCTTTTCTCTGGCTCTGTGCACACGCTGAAGTAATGTTTTCTTCCAGAGGTTCAGAAGGTACTTCTAGCAGCAAAGGAAAGCAGACAAATGGCACCAAATGGTATCCTCTGCTTTAGCAGCTAGGAATAAAAACAGAGAGCATTTTAAGATCTCTAAACTGCTCTTGTGATAATGTTAAAGGTACACGGAGGATTTTTAACAAGTCACTTTAGCGGTGGGAAAATGGATTTCCTTTCGCTGATTTAAACACTCCGGTCAGCCTTCTTGTCTCCACCTGCTGGTAAAGAGAAGCCCATCTGCAGCTCTCGGCCGCGCGGTGCTGCAGGCGCTGGGTTGCCATTTCAGGTTTCACTCCACGTTAAAGGTCTGACTGATGTTATTTGCACACAGCAAACTCTGTAGATATTCAAGGTATACTGGGATTGTAGAATGGAGCCTGGAATGTATATGTTGGCAGAAGCTCCTTTGTGAGTATTTCACTGCAGTGAAAGTAATGCTGTAATGCAGTCCTCCTTTTTCTTAAAGATGCCTGTATCATTTTAGAATATATAAACAACTCTTAAACTGTTTTCCCTGAGCACCAGCAGGATTAGAACAGCAGTTTCAGAGGTGAAAGGCCTGTAATTAATACAGCATGCCAATCAAATCCCATCAGTGAAACACATTTCATTAATATTTGTTTTTTCTCTGTTGAATTGCGTTCTAAACACTATAGCAGTTCACATCTGTCTTTCATAGAACAATTGTAATTGAAATTAAAATTTTAGTTTTTCTAAGGTAATTCTATTTTAGGAGTGTACATTCTTGCTGGTGGGTGTATGATGTCTTCAGCTGTATATTTCAAAGCACTGAAAGCTCTATTTGATCAATAGCAACTGCTTAGTTTGTCTTTCGCCTGATAAAAGGAAACAAAATGTTTCCCTGAAAATTCCTCTCCACCTTTACCATGTTTGGACTCCTGTCTCCTGCCTCTTCCCAGCCCTTTCCCAGTATTTAAACACAGGCAACTTCAGCCCGTCTCCATCACACCCTCTCCATCTCTTTGCTGGGTTCTGAGGCTGGAGCCGGGCTGTGTGTGGCAGATAATAATACCATTCCCTCCAGAAGAGTCCTGGTGTCCTCACAGCCGCCCTCAGGTGATGAATTCAGAATGACAGCGATTGCTTCAGAGAGCAATGACTGCGTTGGCAACAAAAGATTTCCCAACAAGATGTTGGTCAAACAACTTTTCTCCATTTTGTCTGACAAAGGAAGGTTGAAAGTTCAAACTCAGACAGGCTTTACAGTTTCCTATTTAAACAGCGACATTAATATCTTATAGAATCATAAAATCATTAAAGTCGGAAGATCAGCTAAGATCAGCTGTCCACCTCCCAGCAGTACTCAGTCGTGCCCCGCAGCACCGCCTCTTCTTCAACACTTCCACAGGCAGCGACTCCCTGGACAGTCCGTTCCAGTGCTTCCTACTATCAGATTTTACCGATGAACCACACTTTTTCTTAGTATCTTTGATTGCAACTCCTTTCCACACAAAGCCAAGGAGAGGAATTTCAAACAGAAAGCACCGGGACAAAAGCCTCCTGAATGCAAATGTTGCAAGCTCCTCCGTGTGTGACCAGCTTACAATCTACTAATTGAGGTCTGATGCTTTCCTCGTGCTTTGCTGTGAAATTACTCCAAAGTGATACAGTGAGTATGAGCCCTGATCCTGCCACTTCTTCAGCTTCACAGCTGAGGAAAACAGGGCATGGGAGTGCCTTTAATGCACTCTATTGGCCTCCTGAGTAATCTTATAACTGTCGTATTAAAAAAAAAATAATAAAAAAAGTAACAACAAGGCGATATTCTCAGTCTTATCCCACTTTTTTTATAAGCTATGGGTTCATTCCCTGACACCGGTAAAAAGGCGCTCACGCGAGCTGCTGTTTGGGAGCCGCAGCCCCGCTCCGCTGTCGGAGCCCCGCGGCACCGCGCGGCTGCTGCTCGGTGTGCCGGGAACGGGAACGGGAACGGGAACGGGAACGGGAACGGGAACGGGAACGGGAACGGGAACGGGAACGGGAACGGGGCAGGCAGTGCTGGGGCAGCGCGGAGCTCCCGTCCCCCCACCGGCCCTGCGGTGCTCTGAGAGCTCCGCGCTCTGCGCTCAGGGCCGTTGAAGCGCCGCTGCGGTGGCTGCCGGGCCGGGCGAAGCGTTCCGAGGGCGCTCGGACTCTTCGGAGACATCTTTTTCCACCTGAGGGTAATAATCCCGTTCATTTAAGCACAACGTGGCATCCAAATTTAGAAGTGTAAACACCTTAATCTATTGTCTTATGTGACAAGCTTCTGAGCCTGAGCTTTTAATTTTGATTTTTCTCTCCTAATTCGAGCTTTCCGAAAACAACGCCGAGGGTTGAAAAGGCGTTTACCTCCGTGTGGCCGAACGCCTGAGCAAATCAGAACTCCTCCTATGGAGTCACTGCTTCAGAAGTGCGGGATGGGCGCTGCGGGGACGGCTCACTGCCGCCCGCGCCCGCAGGTGAAGCGAATCGCGACCCAACGCGTTCGCGTCTGCGGGGATGGCATGGAAAAGTCGCCTTGAAGTTCTCCATTCCCTGTTTCAGTTCACCGCTTTTTAACGCAGGTTAAAAGGGTGCTCTAAATTTGTGGTGAATGTGTGTTCTACTGCACAGCTATCGTACAACGGGATCCCCCCTTCGGACACACCCCGGCTATTACACAAATACTGAACTCCACAATATTTGAGGTTCCGGGAAATCTCCGGGGGAAAACAAAAGACAAAGTCGGGCTCTGAGCCGCGTTTTCCACTGACCTCTGCTCGTTCTCGGTTTTCTGCCTGCAGAGCTGCACTGGAGTGTACGATAAAGCCACATCTACAGCAAAAGAAGAAAAAAGAAAGAAAGAAAAAAAAAAAGGAAAAAAGGAGAAAGGAAAAAAAAAAGGGGGGGCCGGGGGGGGGGAAGAAAGAAAGAAAGAAAGAAAGAAAGCAGGCAGATCCCATGCACTCCTCCATTTTTACCAAAAATAAGAATGCTAAAATTACGAGGGGAGCAAATCTGTAGTGCGATACGTGTCAAAGTGGTTCATCTGCAATTGTCTCAGTGAGGCTAAAGGTGAAAGTGTTTATTGTTCACGATAACCTTTGAGCCCTGGGATCAGAGGATTTCTTTTAGGAAAACACCTTTCAAAGAGATCACTCTTCAATCAGCTGCCACAGCCGGCTTTACGCACGCTTACTATTTCTCGTTATCTGGGAATGTAAGCGCTGTGCTCACTGACAACGGATTGAAAATCACCGCATTCTCCCAACACGGGACAGAATGAGGACGGACCGCAGTTCGGCACGAGCAGCTCTCTTTCAAAAACTACCGAGCCGGTGCGGGGCGATCGAAGCCCTGACTTCTAATAAAGACCTCCGAGGGCCGCTCCGAGTCTCGTCTTGCCAGTATGCAGCGTGTCAGATAAACACAGACATGCAAGGGAAAGCGACAGGACAAGAAAATGATGCCAGAAGAGCCTGCAGCTTCGTGCGCATCTTTAGAGTGATCAGCTGGCATCAGGTGAGAACATGTCAGTTGTGGAATTACATCACACAACTGCTCTTCATGACAAACTGCCGGCGTTGTGTGGTGCGGATCTTGGGAACGGGAGCCTGTAAGCGAACCGCATCTGAAATGAGAGCGACGGGAGCGGCTCTGCGGAGCTCAGCGCTGCAGTGCGGAGCACGGAGAGGGCAGCGCACCCGGAGCACTTCTCCCGGTTTGGGAGATTTGCTTTAGCGTTACTCTGCGTTCTGTGTGGCACACACACACTCCAGTGATTTCCTTCCCTCTTGTCGTACCGTGCTTGGAGTCCCGAAGCAAATATTTCCACCACTGCATTCTTTAATGACAGTGCAGTAATCACTAATATAAACCAGAAAGGAACTCTCAGCTCTGCTATTCCAGGGAATTCTCAGGCTGGCGAGGTTAACAGCGTTACTTATTCACACTGTTTCTGATATCTCCCCATTTAATGTGGTCGTTTTCTATTTACAGAGCTGGTGCGGGAGATTCGAAGCAAAAAGACCCTGACTATGTAACGTAACAAAACTACCTACTGATGATTGTGTTTGCTGATAACTATTAATATCGTACGTGAAAAGATAAACTATCTCGCATGCAAATCCCTCTCCTTTTTCTGTCTGCTCTCGGTCTTTATTTTGTATTATTCCCTTTGGGAAGGAACAAGCAGAGCAGGAGCACCACGAGGTCGCCTGCTGCAGCCGTGCAAAGCGGGTGCCCCGTCGAGCCGTGAACAGCGCCGGGCCGAACTCCGGCAGTGAACCGCGGGCGCGGAGCCGGGAACCCTCGGAGGGCTTCGGCCACGCACCGGCCGCGGCTCCTCTCTCGGTTTCCCACGGAAGGTGCGCGGCTCTTATGAAGTCCCATCGTTCAGGGAAGAGAGTGGCCGACGGCGGTCGGGATCCGCGCTCCCTTCGGCGAGGCGGCAGGAGACGTTGGTCGTAGGCAAGCGGCTGCTCAGCCTGGCCAGAAAACGATTTTTCGTTGTTGGATTTCGTTCGCTCCTGAAAATGGGCTTTTATTAGATTTGTCGATTAAACGTACAAATGTGACCCCGCAGTGCGTCCGCAAAGCAGAGGAGCGGGCAGCTCTGTCCTTTCCAGGTGAGCCGCCTGCCCTCCCGTCCCGACTGAGCAGAGCCGTCGGAGTCCCCGGCGCTGCCTGCAGCCCGGGCCGGAGCGAGGATTTCTGTGCGGACGGAGCGCACCGCGCGTACCGAGCTGCGGGCTGCCCGCAGGGGCTTTCCCGGCTCAGCGATTCCCGGCGCTGCCCCCGAGGTCCCGGCGGCTCGGCTCGGCCCGGTTCCGCGGGCAGCGCTGGTCCCGCGCCCCCTCCCGGGCAGCCCCACGCACCTGCCGATCTGCCGGGAAAATAAAAGCGGAAGATTCGGGGTACACTCATTCCTCCTTGCGGCTGCGGGGCACCTCGGCCTTCTTGCGCGGCGCGGCGCACTCCGCCGGACTTCTGGTGCGGTTTCCGCCGGTGCGGAAGGCGCGGCTCTGCGGAGCGTGTCATGGCTGGTAACCGTGCGTGCGCTGCCTCGTCGGTGACCGACGGCTGCGGAGCATTCGAGACCGACGGCTCCGGCAGCAAGCCCAGCGCTGGGCTCGATGCACACACGGCGATACGGGCACCTGCCGAGCCCCGCCAGCAGGAGCCCACCGGGCCCGGCACGGCCGTCGCCTCACCACCAGCCCGTTGGGCTGCGGAATTCCTGGGGCCGCGCCGAGGGCCCGAGGGGGAGCGCGGGCAATTCGGACCCGTCCCGCAACCCCAGGGCAGCGGTCGCCCGCCCCCGTACCCCCCCTCCCCCGCCGGTCGGCGGCCCAGCAGATGAAAGACTGCGCTCCAGGCGCGCCCCGCGCCGCAGGTCCCCCCCCACCCCCCCGGGTGCACATGTCAGAGTTCACAGACCTGGCTGCTGCCTTTACAACGCTGAGCTGTAAAAGAGCGGATATTAAACCCGTATAATGGATCCAACTCCAAGGAGAGGTTAAATTTCCCAGTGAAATGAAGGTATTTGCCCTGAACTGAGAAAAGGACCCCCGCCCTCCCCCGGGCTGGGAAACGCGCGGAGCCATCAGAACTCGGCGGTAAACTCTGCCCCCAGCCCTGCACCTGGCACCGGCCGCCGCCGGACCACATGTGCGCGCCACGCCGCTGCCAGCCGGGCTCAGCCCGTCCCGTCGGGCTCCATCGCTCCCACTCTGTCCCCGCTCGGGGGTGCCCGGGAGGGCGAGTGCGGATTGATGGTGGGGGCCAGGATCGGCCGGGACGAGGTCGGGGTCCGGCTCGGTGTGATGTGAGCGGGGACCGGAGCCGGGAGAACGTGTTGGGACGCGGGCACGTTTTCCGCCGCCACCGCTTCTGGGCTCCGAGCTCAGCCTCTGTCCGGTGCCGGGCCAGACACGACAGCCCCTTCTCAGCGCGGCCGCTGGCGGGCGGGGCAGCGCCTGGGGCAGAGGGGCGCGGGATGCGGACCCTCAAGCGCCGGGGATGCCTGGGAAACTTCGAGGCCGGGTCGGAAGAGGCCGAGATGCCTCATACGCGGCCCCGTGAGAGGGTAAACCCCGTCCCTGAGGTTCCGGCGCCGGGCGAGCCTCCTGCCTGCGGCGCGGGGAAAGCAGCGCGGGGCCGCGCCTGTCGCCGGACCGGGCCGATTGCGAAGGGCTGACTTGGCGCTTCCCGCGGACCCGTGCCCGCGACGGCGGGGAGAGAAGGCTGCGGAGCGGCTCCGCGCCGAGCCGGGACCGCCCCGACGGGCCCCGGGGCCGCCGTTCCTTCGGGCGGGCGGAGGGTCCGAGGCCTGCGGCGCTCAGCAATGCGGGAGGCGTTCCGCTGGCGGGGAGAGGACGCTGGGCCCGGCTCCGTCTGCCACGCTACCCTCAAAAATCCACTTTAAAAAGATGAAGGCGCATGCAAATGCGTGGCGCCTTCTTGCTTGTGCCTTTAATCATGGTAAATTGACTCTCGTTCCTCCAGGCCCCCCGAAAATACACACAGCGCGCACCGCACCTCGGCGGGGCTGGAACTCCCAGCGCGCCGCTCACTCGCACGCACCGGGACCTGCCCGGGGCAAACTGGCGCTGCGCGGCCCCGTGCGATGCCGCTTCCTCAGCAATTTTCCTACCCAAAAGCTGCCGAGAAAGGAACAACAGAGATAGCATCGGGCTGCCTATATCAAAGAGATCCCGCTTAATTAAAGCGGCGGCGCGGTGCTCTCCGTCTTCCCCACGGCGCGGCCCGAACCGCGCTCTGCCGACGGTTCTCGCAGCCCTCGGGTGGGGCCCTCTGACAGCCCGCGGGGCGCCGGCCCCGGCCCCCCTCCTTCTGCCCTACGGGCACCGGGCGTCCCCGCCGCCGCCCCCCACCTGCTGCCGGGGCTGCGGCCCGAGCCCCGGGAAGGGGTGGCTTCGAGGCGCGGGGAGGCACCGCATTCTGCGCAGAGATCATTTGTTTGTGCCACCGAGCGGCAGCCCGGTAATTTATTGTTATTGTTAGCAGTAACTACACTTTGCGGCGCGCTTACATTTATCCTTCCGAGGGAGGCAGCGCGGGCTACATCCGTCAGCGCCGGGCACACCCGCCAGCCGCTCCGAGTGGCCCCGCAGTGCGCTGAGAAAAAGAGGGCGGACGGCAGAGCGGCTCAGAGCCGCAGGGCCCGACGGGGCGGCTCGGGGACTCCGCGGGCTCCCTCGCTGTCGGTGCCCAGGCCGCAGCTGCCCCCGCTGGGACCGCCCCGCAGCGGGATGCTCCCCGCGCAGCGATGGTCGATACCGAAGCCGTGCGGGGTGCGCAGCGCCGCTGCGAGGGGAGAAAAAAACAAAGAAAGCCGCCGAACCCCGCAGCCCCATCACGGTCCGCGCGTCGCACGGCCGTGGCAACGGGGACGAGCGGCGCGGGCCGCTCCGCACGGGGCAGCCCCGGGATCGCGTCCGCCGACCACGGGAGTCCCCAGCTCGCCTCGCCCCGGCTGACCCCGGTCCGCTCCCGGCCCCTCAGCTCCCTCTGCGCTCCGGGTCGTGCCTCCACGCGCCGGCAGGGGGCAGGCTGCGCTCGGGGCCGGGTCGGGCCGGGCCGGGCCGGGCCGGGCCGGGCCGCGGAGGGATCGTCGCCTCCAGCGGCCGCGGGAAGCTCACCCGCAGTCGGGGCCCACGACCGCCGCTCGTGAGGCCGCCCGCACTGCCGGCGCGGCCAACTCCCGTCCCGCGGGGATCCCCCCCCGAGCCCCCGGGGCCGCCCGCCTGCCCGCCCTCAACCGGGAACTCAGCAGAACACGCGAACGCGGACGGGCCGCACGCTCCAGAACGCGCGGACATCCGCACAGCCGCCCGGGGACCGCGAGCTTAAGGCGGAAAAATCGCGGAGCTCGTCTGTCTCCGTCCCTTCGAGTAACGCGGGGCCCCACGCTGTCCCGGACGCGCACAGCGCCGAGCGGAGCGGTTCCGCCCGGGGTCCGACTACGGCCCGGAGCGGCGCTTCGCGCGGGGCTGCGGCGGCCGCGGAGCTCCCGTGGTGGCCGCAGCTCTGCGCCGCTTCTCTCCTCTCCGCCGCCTCGTTCGGGAAACACGGAGCTGTGTTTGGCCGCTGCGCTCTCCAAATTAAAACAAAACACCTCAAAACAAAAAGATTTGTCTTGCAAATAAATGCCGAATT
Source organism: Perdix hodgsoniae (assembly GCA_035772895.1). Lineage (NCBI taxonomy): Eukaryota > Metazoa > Chordata > Aves > Galliformes > Phasianidae > Perdix > Perdix hodgsoniae. The sequence goes on along the minus strand of JAPSGF010000020.1, from coordinate 418,493 downwards.
AGAAGCAAGCCGCGGGAGGTGGGGCTGCGGGGCTCGGCTTGGTTTTATTTCTGTGATGGTTTTGCGCGTGGGTGTCTTAATTGTATTTTGTTTTTTCGTTAAAAGCACTCTGGAAACCGAAGGTAACACCTCATCGAATGGCTCTCGGGGCAGCGGGCGGGGATGGGAGCAGCCGGCGCGAGGGAACCCATCTTTAGGGCGATATTTGTGAGTGAAAGCCGAAGAACAAATATGGAATGGATCCCGGGGGTACAAGGATGTTGAATTCCCGCTCCGCTCCTCACGGCCCCGCCGCACGATCGCTTCTCTATTTTCGTTTTTTTTTTTTTTTTGTTTGTTCCTTTTTATTTTTTCTTTTTTTTTTTTATGAGAATTTATGAAAACTATTGCGGAGAGGAAAGTAGGGCTCCGATTGTCCTCGTAATCGTAAGAGATAGACTGAGGGAAGCCCGTTCTGGTGGAGAAACTAAATCCTTACACGAAAATAAGGAGGTAACGCAGAAAATTAGTGTACATGAGATGCTTTTCTCTTCTCCGATTGAAGTCTGAAATTTAAGTAGCTTTTATCTTGATCTCAGAATTGAATAATCGTATATTATTTTTTCAGCATTAGTTACAAAGGTTTTCAGATTTATAATGTCCCAAATAAAAATAAAATAGGCTCTATCACTTAAAATCCTTCCCAAAATATTTGACTAAATCACGAATTTCACTCAGAGCTGTTTCTGCACGAGCAGAAAGAGGCTTTATCTTAAGACCCAGAAAAAGACGCATTAAGTAATTCAGGTTAACACTTGTCCTGCTTATTAAATATCAACATTTGAGGAGCATTACAAAATAAACTCTCTTCCTTCAGCGGGGTCACAGCACAGCACGGGTCACATTAAGAATCCCGCGCGGAATCTTTTCCAGATTTTTATTTCCTCAGATTTAAATTTTAACAGTATCAGCAGAGAAACAAAAACGAAAGGAAAGCGCGAGCCCCGGGAGCTCGGGAGGTCGATGTCCCGCGTGCGGAGATCTGTGCGTCTCGCTATTCGTGGATCGGTTCCGAACAAGAAAACAGAAGAGCGCGATATATTAAAATATGCGTGTGTGTTGTTTTTTTTTTTCCTCACATGCATATCGTGTGCAAATATACGCATTGTGTATATAAACACGGAGCATCTACGCGTTACAGTACTTTTGCATTTAAGAGTACGAAAAAGCACAGCACGTCCGAAGCCTTCGGCACGAAGCATTATGTACGAAGGGCGCAAGGAGCCCCCCGGGCACAGCGCGGCCGCTCCACCACCCTCAGCCCCAGGCGGTGCCGCCGGGGGATCGCGGGGCCGCCAGGCGCTCCCTCGGGCCGGGCCGCTCCGTGGGCAGCGCGGAGCTTCGAGCCGGGAGCGGCTCTCAGCTCCGGGCCGGCGCGGACCCGGGCGGCAGCGGCGAGGCGACTCCGGCCCCTCCAGGTGCCAGCGCGGGGATCGGGCTCCCGCTCGAGGGCTGCCCGTCGTGGTCGGGCCCTGCCGCCACCTGCCCGCGCCCGGCCGGGGGACGCCAGAAGCGGGGGAAGCGGCGCAGCTACGTACCGCTGGGCAGGAGCCAGGAGCCGCCGTCGGGTCGCGCCGCCGGCTCTCGGCTGCCGCCCGGCCGGACACGGCACGGCGGAGCTGAGGCTCGGGGCTGCGGGCGCCGCTCCGCCGCGCTCCTTGGCGGCCGCACTCTCTCCTCCCGGTCCCCGATCCCCGGCCCCGGGCGCGCTCCGGCTCCGCACCCGGTCTGCGCCCCGCGGCCGAGCAGAAGCGAGCCGGGCCAGTCCGCCCCGGGGTGCGCGAAGCCCGCCTGCCCCGCGCCCCGGGCGCCGCCGCGCTTCGGGGGCTCCGGGGGCCCGCCGGGGCCAGGGCACTATTTGACGTCGAGGAGACGGATCACCGCGGCGCAGCGATACTGCGCGCACCAATGGAGTTCAAATGTCAGCAAGTTTGAGGAGGGGTGAGGCGCCGGGGGGTGTGTTCCTCCGCCGCGGCCCCTGCTCTAAACGGCGCGGCTCCTCGGGACGCCGCATGGCACAGGGGCTGCGGAGCGCCGGGAAGCCCCGCCGCCGCCCGGCCCCACCGCTCCGCCCGGCCCGGCCCCGGGAGGGCCCTCCTGCGGGCGTGGGGCTCGGCGCTGCCGGGAGCAGGTGACACCGCGGCCGCCCCGCGCCGTGTGCGCGGCGATGTGCGCGCCCGTGTAGCGCGGCCGCCCCATGGGCACGGCGCCGGCTCGTTCCTCTGCCCCCCGTCTCTGGAAGCGCCGGCAGGAAGCGCGCCTCATGTCTCCCAGATAAAAGTAAAAGCGCTCCCTCCTCCTGGCAACGCAGCGCCCCGCGCTCGGCCCGACGCGGGGTGCGCGGCCCCGCAGTCCCCGGCTCCCCCGCTCCGCCGCCCCATATGGACATCGCCTCGGGCCCCGAGTCCTTGGAGAGGTGCTTCCCGCGCGGCCCGACGGACTGCGCCAAGATGCTGGACGGCATCAAGATGGAAGATCACCCGCTGCGCTCGGGTCCGGCCACGCTCGGAGTGTTACTGGGTGAGTCCCGCTCGCTCCTCGGCCGAGCCCCAGAGGAGACGCTCCGCGGCTCCGCGCCGTCCCGGGCTGCGCCGTGCGGGGCTGACCGCGGGCTGCAGGCGCGGGACCGAGTGACACTTCGGGGCGCGCGCCGGGAGCGGCCGCTCCGCGCGGTGCTGCCGAGCTCGGGGCCGGGGCCGGGGCCGTCCCGCCGCCTCACGCCGCGCTTTGCCGTTCGCAGGGTCGGAGTGCCCGCACCAGGCCGTGTGCGAAGGCTGCCAGAGGCCCATCTCGGATCGCTTTCTGATGAGGGTGAACGAGTCCTCCTGGCACGAGGAGTGTTTGCAGTGCGCGGTGTGTCAGCAAGCCCTCACCACCAGCTGCTACTTCCGGGACCGAAAGCTCTACTGCAAACAGGACTACCAACAGTAAGAGCACCGTGCGCCCGGCGCGGCGCGGCTCGGCGGCGCGGCTCGGCCCGGCCCGGAGGAGCGCCGCGAGGCTCCGAGCGGACGCCCAAAGCGCCGCGGAAACGGGGCAGCGCCCGGGGCTGCCGAGGGCGGCGGGGACCCCAGCGCCGGGGCGGAGCGGCCGCCGGGAAATGAGGGCTGCGCTGAAATAACGCGGAGTCCAAACGTCCTCGCGGTTGGACCCGCTGCGCTCCGCGGAGCCGTCGGAGGGGGCAACTCGTTGCGGCCCGCCCGGCTGTCCGCACGCGGCCTTCGGGGGCATCGTCGCGGGGAGCCGGGCCGGTGGGCTCCGTCCGCCCGAGGCCGAGATCCGTCCCGTAGCCGCCCGGGGCGCCGGCGCTGCCTGGGACGGCCCCGGGAGCCGCGTCCCTCCCGCCGCGCCCGGGCGCCGAGCCGGCCGGGAGGAGCCCGGAGGAGCCGCGTGCGGGCGGCGAGCTCCGAGGTGACCGCGCGGAGCCGTCGGGGCGCATCTGCCCGGCGGACGGGGAGCGGGCGCGGGGCCGTGCGGGTTGTGCGGGGGTGAGCGGGGCCGTGCCCGCAGGGGCTGGCGCCGACCGTGGCACCGCGGCCGGGCGGGGTAGGAGGAGCCCGGCGCTGCCTCCTTCCTCGCGGGCCCGGGCGCTCCCCGCGCTTTATTTTATTTACACTTTGTCCCCAAAATGTCAGGCTTTGTCGGGAAAGCGGCCCCCCGCCGTGCCGTGTCCTTGTGCGGAGACAGAGCTCCGGCCCTGCGTGGTGTTTGTCCTCCCCTGCAGAAGCCCACTTCATGCTTGTCACCGAAATTGAGGATCCTTTTTGTGCCGGGAGGGGGATGAACATGGGCACTTCAATCACTAGGACATAATATGGCTCTGCTAGAAGTCTGGCAACAAACAAAGAACAACAACTATTGGTTTGCATCAACTTTTGTCAGGCATTCAGCAGGCTTCCAGAAAGGCCTGAAGTGGCTTAGTGGCAACAATGTGCATTTCATAGCTACAGCATGAAAATCCATCTCCATGGAAACTGGTAGTAAATGCTAACATGACATGCTGAGTATAAATATTGTTAGGGTTATAACTCTTGTATAAATGGCCCAGATAAATGTCCCCCTGTTTAGGAATTACAACAAAACGTGTTATTTCATACTGCAGCCCTTACCAGCATGCTATTAAAGAATCTTCCACGGGCCCGGGTACTTCACATGAAAGTAAACCAGATTTCTCCGCTGCTCTGCCGCAGTCCTGCCGTTGTGGGGCTGAGGCTTTAGCAGTATTTGTGTTTTCTCGGGCTGCTATTAGGGGAACGTCTCCACATCCTTCGCGTTTGGCTTCTACACAAAATAAAACACACCGTAGTGGCTCTAGTGGGAGGCCAGTGAAACTTCTGCCATTGCCAAGGCAATATTACCTTAGGAACTTTTCTTAATGGAGAAGGAATTTAAAATAGCTGTTAGTCTACCTGAAAAACATACAAACAAAGGGCATTATTTGGCAATATAAATATTTGTGCTTATAAACAAATGTATCACTTCAGCCCTATCTTTAGTTTTTATAAAAATAAGGATAACATTTTCTAAGTCAAACAGCAAGGTGATGGGAGTATTGCTGTGGGCGGAGAGAAACTTCTTTGACTGCAAATAGAAATGTAACTTCTTCAGAAATTTCTGTGTTATCAAAGGGGTCCGATTGTTTAGGGGGAAGCGGGGTAAGCAGGCTGACGAGCAATAAAAAGATATCAACATGTTGGCCTTTGTTGCATCCCAGCACCTAGTGTGACATTACATGGTGGCCTGCTGTGTGTGCCCCCAAGGACTGACAGCAGAAGGAGCTCATGGAGAGGGGAGGGGAGACACGGTGCATCCAAATTTGTTTTCTCTGAAATTTTATTAGCCCGAAAGAGCAAACATTGACGTCGCTTGCGTGCTTTTCTTCTCCGCAGTGTTTTAGACATGGAGAAACCGTCTTTTGCTGAAGTACAAAAGAGCTATAAAGACACGCGGGCTGCTTCCACAGCGGCACGATGCAGGCGATGGGTTTTGTCAGTGCGGAGGAGTGCAGCAGCAGCGGCTGCTCAGCCATCTCCTGCTCACAGCCGTCCCAGAGCGGCAGCTCCGCGCTGCCCGGTGCTGAGCGGCGCGCCAGGGTGCGGAGCTGGGACGGTGTCAGTGCAGAAGGGCAGTGTCAGAAACATCAGGTGCTTTCTGTTACTTGAGTCCTGTTTAGAGATCTCTGGAAAAAAATAGAAGAGGGAGAATAAAGATTACTGAAATATCTTAGTTGCTGAAATGTACTTTAAATAGATTTTCTGTATGTAGTAATGTAATTTAAAGGTCAGATTTCTCCAGAACTCCCAGGACTGTAATCAAGTGCTGTGTGTGTATCTTTGGAAAGCTGCTGTCTCGTCTTTCTAATGAAAGCAAGCTTCTGATGGGTCAGATATCAGACCTTAAACCTTTCACTGGGTCAGAAACAATTCCTGCCCATCCTGGGATGAGGGCATTTGGCGTTAGGGGGGAGCCTGCAAATATTTGTCTTTTTTTTTTTTTTTTAATAAAAATGTTGGCTGTTGGCTGTCTGATGCTACCCCTGTGCTTGGAATGTTAGAGTAAATCCTGGGGGAGATGGCTTAGTGGCCCAAGCACAGTTTGAAGCAGTCAGAGGTGTCTGATAAATCTAATCGATCACAAAAATGCCGTCGGTCTATCAGCAGAACCTGCATTTTGCTGTGCGTGTGTTCTGTGCTGTTTTTATAACAGTGCAATTCAACTTTTTTTCTTGAAAAGTACAAAGTGGTGTGTTGATTTCATGTGAAGTATTTCTTTGCTAAGATGTAATATTTTGAGGGACACAATAGCTTTGCTTGTGGGGCTTTTAGGGAAAAATACGGAGCAGAACAATGGCACCAGGAGGGCGGACTCTTGCAAACCTGAGTCAAACAAAATTGCTTCGATTTTAATGAGACCTTCGCCAGACCGCAGGATCGATACCCATTTGGAGCCCTACATCCACAACTTTTTCTGCAGAAGTTTTTTTTTTTTCCCCAATAAATTGAAATCTTTAGAATGAACACTTCTCAAAAATAGCTGTTTTATGTAGTTATACTCAGGTTATTTGCTTAAATGAGTTTATTTCTTGTATCACTCGTAATACTACTTCCTGCTATAAAACATTAATATTAATATTACATTTCTTCTCCATTTGTATGTTCCTTTTTTTCTCTTTTTTTTTTCTGATTCTGCTTTGCTTCTGCTTTGTTTTCTCCTCACTACTCATTGTTACGTAACAATTTGCCCCAGTTACTGCTGATATTTGAATATATCTATGCCATGAACAATAACCATCTCAGGTTACATTTTTGTATCTACTCAAAATAAATATAATTTCTAGAAAGACCCATATTCTTATTCTAGTTTTGAAAATAAAGGCTGTAAAAGCAGCCATTTGTTCAGGGAGCAGCATACCCAGCCTCACAGTTCGTATTTCATAATTTTGCATTAATGCATTTTAAGTTTTGCTTAGAGTGGGAAAGAGGAGTATGTAGATTTTTGTTAGATTCTTAAAGACATGTCAGGCATTGTTTTAGCATCATTATTGGATGCTATCAAAGAAGTACTTGCAATATATTTCTGGTACCTATTTGTACCATTCTTCATCTTTGAGTCCTTCCTTGCCCATGTCTGTACTTTCTGTGTCAGAGCAGTGTGTACCTAGCAGGAAGGAAACAAAGTGCTGGGGAACCTTGTTACTGTGTCAATGTTAACTCCCCCAGATTTTGTGAATTCTTTCACACGAGCTTAATACTGAGAGTGATGCTTCCTGATTCAGCTGTGTTTTATATTCAAAATAAGACAAAGGCTTCCTATTAATAAATGTCTCTAATTTTCGTGGAGGTTATTTTTCTTCCAGAGAGAGAGACAGAGAGGGAGGGAGAGAGAGAGGGAAAGCATTTCTGCCGTGAGAGCAGGCTGTGGAATGTAGGCAGAATTCAAGGCACAAGAAGTGACTCGAGCTCTCAAGTTCTGCTGTGCGCAGAATGGGCCATTCTGTCTGCTAACAGGAAGATTTTATTTGTTTTCAGTTTTCCTCTGCTGTTTTCTTCCAGGCGGGCTCGCTGTTAATCAGTGCGGTGCTGTCCTGCTCAGCTCCACGCTGGGCCGGCAGAGCTCCCTGTTTGTGTCACTGTGCCACAGCCTAAGGACGGACTGCAAGATGAGGAATAACGTAGGCAAATGCTCAGGACGTACAGTAATGATTAAAGTTATGTCATCCACTAAAAATGCTTTTAAAAGTGTCTGAAATACTCTGGCTTTTTTTGCTGGAAATGCAAACAGTCCCGCGCTGTCGGACGCATTGGCCAGGTTTAGTGTTGTCTGTAAGAATGGGCTTTAGTAGCTCCTCCAAACAATTCCAAAAGCAGGAGTGCTGAGGAAACGTAACTGTTGTTTGTGCAGATGACGTAAGCAGAATTGCAGGAGTTCAGGCAGAGCCCCCTTGGGTCCCCGTGGTGTCAGCGGGAATCCATCTCCTTACGGACAGGGGCTGCAGAGAAGATCACAGTGCAGGTTTGGCCCCGGACCGACAGAGCCGGCAGAGAGCAGAGCTGGGTTGGGAGTTAAGGTGAAGAGGTGTCACAGAGATCTGGAGTGGAACATGTCTTAAGAGTCTGGGGAGACATGTTGTTTCCTTCGATAAGCGTGGTAACCTCACTAGACGCAATAATTGCAGCGGTAATGTATAGTTTTATCCGCGGTAGAAAATGATAGGGAGGATCGTTTTACAACATAGGCAATATGCAATTATATTAATAAGAGGATAATTTATAATACTTAGCTTTCAAGCTTAGAAAAAATAACCGATACATATGATACACAGTACTGAAATTTCTTCACTGGTATAAAATGAACAGGAGTGCTCTCTGTCCTCTTAAGAAATTGCATCCATTATGTTTTGGCCTGAACTACTGAGCTAATTCAAAGACATACGTTATACCTTTTCAGTTATCAATAATATATTGTGATAAAACAGCTCGATTATAGTGTAACTTTTTAGACTAATTATTTTATTAAAGTATTTTAATAGTAAACATGTACACTTTTTCCTGTGTTGTGGAGCAGGTTACAAAGCAGAAATGCCTTGAAACGCTTACTGCTCTCGTGAGCTTGAGAGGTGGTGGCAAAGGCTGCCTGCCTTAGTCACATAGATGGAAACAAATTTTCAGAGGAAAAAGGGGTGCTTTTTCATAATGCAACTGTAATTCTTGTTTTTCATTCCAGACAAAATTCACAAAAGTGAGATTTATACTCACCCTGCTTTTCTTCACTGCTGTTCTTCTTGTTGTAACAAGAATTGATTTCGTTTTGCTTAGTACCTCCTTCCGCTGGCATGAAGAATGCAGCAGATAAGGTAATTATTGGACGTGAGCTCAAGCTCCCCACATGCTCGCAGTGCAAGTCAGCAGGAGGTTGGAGTGCACCCGAAAGAGGACAGGGCCTTCAGTGTAAGGAGATCCATAAAACCAGACGTGCTGCCCTTGCTGTGCAGTTGTGCACGCAGACACACACACAGAGCCTGCACGGCCCAGCGCCCCGGAGCAGAGGAGCACACAGGCTGCTGCTGGCAGCTCAGCAGGGTAGCTGGGGAAGGGAGGACTGCTGAAATACTTCTTTTTGCTTATCACTGCTAGGCTGAAGAGCCGGCAAGCCCATGCTGTGCCTGCTTTGCACGGTGCTTCTCGTGCTGTGTCGTACTGTTGGCAGTTTTGGAAGACTGTGGTGCATAATGGTAATATTTTGTGATGATGCTGGAGAGCAGTTTTCTGCTGCTTGAATGGACTGCGCGTATTTGATGAGTTGCACAGAGCGCAGGTTCACAACGACTGTGAATTTTAAACACTGGCAAAATGGGAGAAGAAGGTTACGGTACTCTTTAAGAAGGACATTTCAGGTCAGAAGACAAACTTGCAGAAAACAAACAAACAAAGGAACAGGGATAAATGCTTCTTTTTGCCTGCATTTCTTTTGCTTATGTGATAAGTCTTATTATTGCTTCAGTGAAGTAAGAAAGCAAGCAAGTAAATAAATAAAGTTGTGGAGTGAGTGGTGCAGCAGTCTCCAGTAAAGGTAAACAAACCACGTGTTGCTCTTGGATGGTTTGTGTGGCAGAAAGGTGTTTTGGCATGATGTGGGGATGGCTGCGTTACTCAGAAGGCAAAAATTGACTCGTAGTGAAACGACAGCGTCTTGTTCATTAAAAAATACCCAACCCTCACATTTGTTCTGAAACAAAGAGTTTGGTTGGGTGTACAGAGCACTGTGGTGTGATCCCTGCCAGCTGAGCAGCCAGGTTCTGAAACAAGAGGAGTCAGAGTGCAGTTAGATGGGTGCTATGAAGAACAGAGTTGTCCTTTCTTTAACTGAGTTGAAATAAACATATCAAGTGAGCCAGGAATGATTGTGGAATATACACATGTGTCACTGAGGAATGATCTTCTCTTGATAGAAAATACTAGATTTGGGTTTTTTTTTAGAAAGTAGAAGTGTTTTCTGCATGAAGGCATTGTAAAAACAGAATAAGATTATGTTGCAGTGAGAACTTTAACAGCACTGGTAGCATTTAGGGAAAAATGCACCCCTTTTTTTCCTTTAATGACTAAGTACAGTAAAACAAAGCACGTGAATAAATTAATATCTCGTGTAAAAGAAAATAAAAAATCAGGTTACACTTCTGAGTTCAAGAGTACAGAGCACAAGAGAACAAAACCTTTAGGGTAGAACAAGATAGCTTTTGGTTTTAAATATGGCTTTCTTTGCTGTTTATAACACACATGCTGATACAGATCTGAATCTTGCTTGCCTTGCTCAGGCAAATTGTTCACTGTTTTTGGATACTCTGTTAAATTCAAGATAAAATTGAGGTAGATCTTCAATAGATGTTTCACACACACACACACACATATATATATATATATCAATATATCACAACTCTTACATTTACTTTAAATTCTTGAACTCACTTTGGCTAGACTGATATTCCTCAAATGAAATATTGTCTTGCTTTTGTTTTACTCTTTGGTGTGCCTGCAATCGTTTTGAATGTATCTCAACAAATTTGTGCAATTGCTCTGGCTGATGCAGTCTCTGAGATCAGGGTCAGCTGTGGCATCAGTGATGTTATGAACATCTGGGCAGGTCATCATTGCTACAGTGATGTGAGGAGGAGGCAGGAACAGAATCCTGAAGTGAATGGGCAGTTCTCAGCAAATAGGCTCTGGTTGTTACCAAACAAATTGCCATTAAGTATTTTCACTGCTTATACAGCCAACACATACCCAGTATATATATGTATTGCCACTGCCCTTTACTGGATACCGAATGCACCTTATTAGTAGAAAACACCATGTGTGGCAAATTATGCAATTTGAATAGAGAAGGAAAGCCCTTAAAATGAAGCATCTTGTATGCAACATTAAGTAAACCCTGCCTATAGAACATGAAGTTGTTACTGGAGGAATCCAAAATCTGTTACAACTTTTCAGGACTGAGATGGAAATCTACCAGTCCACCTCAAAGCTGCCTGCATGCTTCTTACTGTGATGCTCAGGCTGGACAGAGGGAATTTTACTCTCTTTTCAAAAACTGTTTGCTGTGGGCTGCTGAACAAGTAGACATTTCCAGGGTTGTGTTAAAGTAAAAGAATTGTTAAAATGGTTAATTCCAGTGTGTTAATTTGTTGGTTTTGAAATTTTACAGTGATCTTCATTATAGATCCAGTGGAACTGCTACAGCACAAATGGATTAAAAGCCACTTACTATCACTGCAAAGAAGGAATAGCGTATTTCCTAGGGACTTCATAAGGGTTTATACTCTGGTGCTTCTGTAGCAAGCCAACATGTTTACGGAGAACACTTGTAAGAGAGGTCATTGCTTTACTTCCAAAACATACGACATATTATTTTTAATATGCAAAAAAATTTCCTTTGCAAATGTTGACGTGAACTTGTGAACATGCAGTTCCTATTGACTTCAGTGAGAGCTATCCTCTCTCATCAAAGGATAGAGTTTGGCTCTTGATTTTACTGCAATCAGTGTATTATTTATAATGTACAAGCGTGCACATGCACTCTCCCAGTAAGAGCTAATAGAATTTATGTGCACATGCTGAGGACCAAATCCTCCTGGTAGCTGTTAGGAAGTTTGCTCTCGTGTTTGCTTCTTAGTGTAACCTGAATCAGCATTCACTGACTAAAAAAACAAAACATAAAGGTCTTTACATAACTGTCTATACCCATACTCTTTTCCATGCTTATTTCTTTTATTGTAGGTTGTTATGATAGGAAGTAAGCAGATTTGCAGAAGAAATGACTAATAGTGTTTTAAAGCATTTATTACAGCTAGTGATTACTCACATTGTTCTATCAGACTGACAAGCATCACTGCTGCTCACAGTAGTTTCTCCTTACAAATTTAGCACTATTGCATTACTTGTATATTGCTGAGAATGCACATTTCCTACAGAAGGAGGATGTGAGAGGTGTGGCTGGGAGTCTGTTTGCTGCTCCAGCGGAGCCAGGGTCACTGGGAGCTTTGTGGGGCTTTGGCTGCAGCGTGGTACTCACTAGAACCTGGGAGTGAGAAAGGCTGCAGTGTCATTGGCAGCCACTCCACGGAACGGCTGTTTTCAGCCTGTGGGATCCTTATCCTTTGGCATAATCAGTTTGCTTACAGCTGCTATTTTTCATTCACTTGATAGAACCTATTCTTGCAACTTCCCATTAGAAATCTCTGATTTCTAATTTTCTCATGACTTTGATGCAGTTTCATGGAGGGCTGTCTGTTTGCTGAGGTTTCTTTTGATAATGCATGTGAGATGAGATGACCATTTTGTTCTGTATTCTACAGAACAGATTTATTAGAAAATCCCAAGAAAGCACTGTAGAAAACCAGGAAATGGAGCGAGTCACAAAATTGAAAACAAACAACCAACAACAACAAAACCACAAAACAAAACGCTGAAATGACTGCAAGCAGTCTCTGGAAACCTTTGGTGCAGCAGGGTACAGCTATATGTGGCAGCTTGGTAGCCCCAGCGCCACCCATAAATCTTCAGGATCTTCAGCAAACATTTCTTTGTATTTAATGCTCAGCATTAAGCAACGTCTTCTGCAGCAGCTCTCCACTTATTTATCTTAGTGGTGCTGTGCCCCCAGTGCTGTGGCTGATCTTGGCCAGGAACAGGCCCACCTCCCGGCCCCACAAGCCTCGCAGGAACATTCCACGTGGTCAGGAGCTGCAGAAGGGCTGATAGCAGGGACTGCCAGGAGCCGAGAGCTGGGGGGAGCGAAGGGTGCTCCCACTGCCTGGGGTCCCACTCGGCATCGGGTGCAACTGGGCAAGCACACAGCCTTGTCCTCACCTCGTGTGCTTCCAGCAGTTGGGGTCTGTGTTGCCTGGTCTGTCCTTCTGCTGAATGTGGGTCATGACCCCCAGTGCCTGTGCAGCCGTTGGGACGTTTTGCGCATCTGACGTTTTTGAAATGAAACTGATCCTCCATCCTCCCCTACATGGGTATTAATTGTCCTAGCTTGCAGGCTGAATTTCCTCTCCATGAAGGCTTGGACACGTGGTCTCGAGTCAGTACCTGTCTGTGGCCCTTGAAGAACAGCCATGGTGCTTGAGGGTGGTGGGCTGCAGCTCAGGCTGAGGCCAGCAGATGCTCCTGGGGCCGTTCTCTGTGCTGGGCCATGGCTGCTGCCCATTCCTCAGCTCCAGCAAGGGCCTGGGCTGGCAAATCCTCAGTCAGGGCTCGGTGAGCAGAACCATGGGAGCCAATGGCCCTGCCTGCAGCGGCTTACAGGGTCATGCAGGGTCAGGTTTCCTGACAGCAAATGTCTGAAGAGAACTCGGTATAGCTGCTCACTCGGTATTGCTCAGGTTTTAGGGACAGGCTTCCTTTAGGCCCAAACAGCCCTAAGCATGTCACAAAACATTGTGAGTTGGCTCTCAGCTGGGTCCTGGCATGGACCTCATGGGCAGTGTAAGGTTTGTATGTGGAGTGACCCCCTAGCTCAGCTCCTGCTGTAGCCAGTGAGGGCAGTGATGAGTCCTGAGTTAGGTGATGGTACTTGGCAGCAGGGCATTAGGGACCGAGCTCTGCCTTCACCAAACATCTTGACAAAAATAAGCTCCCGTTCTTTGCTTCATGTTCCACTGTGTGCTGGTAGTCTTCTCTGTGTTTACAGCTGTAGCAGAAATGCTAAGTCACAACTTGAAGCAGTGGTTGAGCACCTGGTGGGAAAGCAGGGCCCAGGGGAGCTCAGGTGCATGCAGTGTACCTGAGTGACTGGAAGGGATGGAGCCAGGATCCACCCCTGCACAGACTTCATTTAAAGGTTGGCAGTGCGGACAAAGGGTATCTTGCTGGAGAACCTTGCATACGTGAGGTCTTCTGAAGGTAAGTAGCTTTTTTTTTTTTTTTTTTTTCTCCTCCTTATTTCTGTGGTTGTTGAATTTGAGCATATCCTCACTTGCTGCAGCATATGACTTTGCTACTCTGCTGTTGTTGCTGTACTTTCTGTTGTGTTACGGCATTACGACAACTCACTGGGAAAATGCAAGTAGTGTATTTGTAGTGCTTTATTCAGTCTCTAATTGTTAATGACCAGAATCCAGAGTTAGAGAGAAAGAAGGAAGGGAGAAGAAAAACAAGAAGAAACAGCAAAAAAGTTCTGGAGTGATTCTATTGATAGTAGCTGCATTACATGTTGGTCTGTTTTGTTTGTTTTAAATCTGTGAGCAATCGCACAGATCCAGCATCAGAAGAATGTATGTGCCTCCCCATGTTCTCAGATGGTCTTATCTAACTTTCAGGTTGTGATGCTTAAACTCTGTGCTTTACACCTAGAGGTGATTAAGGAAGACTCGGTGGGTCAAAGTCATGGAGGAATGTCCCCAAAAGACTTCTGCAGAATGCGTGCTTGTACCTGGGGAGGGTGAGGTGTGAGGCCCCATGCCTGGTACCAGGGCTTTGCTGCAGCTGCCAGCCTGAGGGGGCACAGGCTGGCTATGGGGGGAGCAGGGCCTGGGTTGTGAGCCATCACTGGTGTGGGCCCAGGAGCAGCAGGCCCTGCCACGCCATCTTTCTGAGGGCCCCACTGGCATGCAGAGCTCTCCCTGGGGCTTGGGCCCACTGTCTGTGCTCTCCTTGCCGGGTGAGGCTGCCATGAGTCAGGGTGGGGGGGGGGGGGTCACCTTGGGGTATGGCTCTGGGCAGCTGCAGTCCCCGCTCCATGTGACTGCACTGGTAGTGATGCTGCTGTGCTGAGGAGTCACTTTCTTGTGAGCAAAGCATGCAGAAGCCTTGCAAGGATGCTTTCCCATTTGTATTTATGCACATATGAGTGAAATTACTTACATCAGCACTTCATTTCACAAGATGTTCTTGGCCTGCAAGGACGTGTCTGCACATCTCTTCTTAAAAAGTCACAAAGGAGTGACATGAGCAGTATTGTATCCATGTGCTACTTACACTTGTGTTGGCATTTGCATGAGTACTCACACTTGTACCTGATAGGACCGTGTCCTGCATGTTCACTTTGGTTTGTGCATATGAGTTTGTGAAAAGACAAGCAATGTTCTGGTTTCTTACAGATGGGGAGTAAGAATAGGAGTATGTGTAGTACAAAGGATGGGTAATCATTAAGAGCAGTATGTAAAATGTTGCAAAATTACAAGCAGTAGAAATGTTTGAGGGAATAAATGGAATGTGAAATGCTGCAGCGATGTTATCACTGCTTGGTATCGTTGGTTTGAACCTGCTAGGCTTTGTGGTTGGATCTGCAGCACACAGCCAGTCAGCCCATGGGAACAGAAGGCTGCACTGAGCAGCTACGCCCTTAACGGGGTCACTAGGATGATGCTGAGTACACTGCCAGCTGCCACAGCCCAGAAGAATGTATGCAGTGTGTGTGTGGGGTGCGTGCAGAGTGCCTCATGGCCGTGGGCTCCCTGCCTGCCCAGCTCCGGCCACATACTGGCCACTGGCAGGGCTCTGCCTGCTGCTAGGGCCCTAGCCTATCCTGGTGAGCAGAGCAGGTGGTGCTGGTGTGGCAGGCAGCTCTTGCCAGCTCTGTCCTTGGCTTCCCTGCCTGGGCCAGTTCCCCAGCATGGCACTGTGGGCGTGGGGTAAATTAGCCTTGATGGCGCCTGCATTAATTTTATGTGGGAGAATCCCCAGTGATTCCAGGGCAATTACAGAGAGCAACTTTGCTCAGAGCGGCTTCCTCCCATCCACCACCACTCCCATTTGAGGCGGATGGCCATGGCAGTGCTTGATCCCAGGCTGTGGGCAGTGGGGGCTGCATGGTGCTGAGCTCACCAAGCTGGTGATGGTGTTACAGAAGGGATGTAAAACAAGCCCAAGGCCTGTGGGCTGTCTTTGTTTCATGCACGTCCTATGAATCTTGGTTGTCTAGCATAATTGAAGCCTGTTCCAATTGTGGCTTTTTTAAACTTCAAAATAAACTCATATTTTGGCAGGGGTTGTCTGGGTGCATAGCGGATACATTCAATGACAAGAGCTATAACATTCGTTCAGTTTGTTGGACACCACAATTAAACCTCAGCTTTTTCACCCAGCCGTTTGAAAGCCAGTTGCAAGTTGTCACTCAGGCAGGAGTACATACAAACAAGGGCAGTGCATAGCCCCAGACCCTAACAATGTGATTTTCATCGCCTTACCAGTCTTTGGGGAGTCTTCAGCTTCCATCTGGAAGTACCTTCAACCCTTTCCAGCTACGGATCTTGAAATAACTAGAACAGAGAGAAAACCAAAATTACACGGAGTTTATTGCCATTTCAGAAGAAAAAAAGTGTTTGAAAAAGTTTATTCAGGAAGCCAGGGGAAGTTAAGTGGGAGACATTTGCCATTTCATCAGTCTGTTGGTGATAGCCATTCATGTCATAAATGGCTTGTGTCATTTGATGCCAAAAATAACACAATTTTCCTCCCTAAAGGCCTATAGGGTTTTTTTGCAATAAATGTTTATTTGTTAATAATATACTTTAAACAGCCCAGTCGTGACCTCAAGTCTCCAAAAGAATCCATCTTCTCTCTGAAAAATCCTACAAAGTTTGTGTAATTTTTTTTCTGGGAAGGTGTAATTGATGGTGCAGTGAAGGGTAGTGTGTTTGCTTTAACTACTGCAGCTGCGTGGATTAACTGTTTATAAGGGCCTACTGTGCTTTGAATGGCTACTTTCTTAGGTTTCAAGCTATAGTTGACAGCACTTCCTAATGCTTTCATGGATTTGCTTAAGTTTGATCAGTAAAAATAAATTTCTGTGTTTAGGTCACCATTGTCCTTCTGGTGGCTGACTTGAAATCTTCTAAATGTTCCTTTGTGTTAGTTCTGTTCCACTGATTAGCCTACAAAGTGTGGTGTTTAACATGAAAATGACCAATACCACTATGTGGTAGAGCTGAGCTGGAGCCTAATCTGGTTCCACATCTTCCGATGATTTCAGAAGAAAATGTAATAGAAATTGGTGTGTGTAACTTGTAGAAAATGTTTTCTGAACTTAGCTAAAGGGGATTTCAGTGTTTAACATTGAGCTAGCAGATATTTAATATGTGATATAATGTTTTATGATGTTTTCAAACATTTAAAAGGATTTTGTAAATGTGCTTAATATAGAAACATATTTTAAGGGGGGTGGGGGGGGGGGGGGAATAAAGTCAGGTAGTTGATTTATAATGTCTTGCAGTGCTTTGAAATTGTCTTCCCAAAAGCTGAAGTTTCACACTGGCAGAGTGTTTGTGAAATGTCAGTGGCATGGTTTGGCAGCCCAGTAATCCAACAGTTGTCTTTTCAATAAGTGACCATCTACCACTATTTAAACAATGTTAGGTCACTTTTTTCATTTTATCACTCTGATCTTTATCCCTTAAGATTTTCATGCAAATTTTCACTAAAAATGCAAGGTATTAGGACACATGTCAGGATTTTTTTGCTAGTCCTTAAATACAAATGTGGTTTTCTTAAATAACTCTGTTTTCTTTAAGATGATCTGAGTTATGGAAGAGAATTACACATTTAATTTCTCAAAGCATTTCAGCTTAAAATGCTAGTTTGTTCTTGACTGGACAGGCATTTGGATGAAATAAGGAACAGTATGTGTAAAATGAATGGAATTCATTTATTTTTTGCCCAGTTCATGTTTGCAGTGCTTAATTATTTGGCTAATGTGCACACTCAGGTGCCTTGTGAGAAACTTATTTCAGTGGCACAGAGTCTCACTAAAATGACACCAGCAGTTTTCAGAGAATATGTTTGTAGTGCATTAATTGTGGAAATCACGTGGTGATTTAAAAAAATGTTTTGAGAAGCATAGCTACTAGCTTGGGCTCCAATCTTGCATTAATAACTGGTTCCTTTTACCCAGTTTTGTCAGCAGCTATTTACACACTCAGCCCGCTGAAGAACTGGGGGCCCTGGGGTAACTGAACTACACAGCAATTGCTGATTTACTTCCCAGAGGTATCTTCTGGGGCCAGTGTATCCTAAGCCACTGTATCCTGAACAGCTCTCCTCCTCTGTTGCTGATGAAAGCTTGGCTGATCTTTATGTCCAGTTTGATTTCTGTGGGACAGACTTCTTGACCTTAAATCTGTTGGATTTCTCCTGTTAAAACAAGATCAAGTCCGAACTTTCTTTCCCAATTTCAAAATATTTAGAGAATATAACTTTCTTCAGTTTCCTGCCATTCTGCTGCTTCTGATGCTGCTGGGGAGCTCAAGACAGGGCAAACAGCCTGTGGGCAGGGCCTGTGATGTTAGAGAAGGGTATGCAGCACAGTGCCCTGCCAGCCATACAACCATTGTTGTGTGCAGTGGCCCCAGGAGCACAGAGTGATGTCTAGGCTGTCTCGGGATGTTTGAGGGGCCACAGGTGAGGACATCAGTCCGATGGTGACTGGGGGCTGTGCTTCATGTGGCTGAGATAGATGTGGGCTGCTCACACAGTGGCTGCTGGCTGCATAGGTTCCAGCTGCACAATGCCCAGGGCCAGCACTGTTACATCCTCAGCACCAGGGCTGGATGCTGAGCAACCTCTCTCCTCTGCCTCGAGGCAGCACTGTGCAAACTTCACATGCTTCCTCTCAGGTTTGCGAGAGCTTCCATACAGCCTGTGTGTGGGCTGGGCTCACTCTTCTCCCATTGCCAGTCCTGGCATTGAGCTGTGCTCCTGGCTCTCTCTTCCAGGCACTGCTGTGTTTCTCCATGGTCGCTGCAGGACAGTGCAAGGTGATTCACTCTGTCAGCATCAATTGTCTTTCAAAAACCAAAAAGAAACAAACCTATAAATGGCTGAGAGAAACAGACGTATGTCGAAGGCTAGTATGGCTTTGCTCCTTTAGAAGAATAGTGAAGGTTCCCCTTTGTAGCACAGAGTCCAAGCTTTGCAGTCTTTCGGTCTTTTTGCTAGCTTACTTTTGTATTAAAGCAACTGACATAACGTTTAACTCCATCTTCGTGCATGAGTACACTTGCTAATTAATTCAGTAGCATATAACCTTCTGTTTAAAAGATCACAACCGATGCTGTTTCTGCAGATGCTACCCTCCTTTCGGATCCTCAGTTGTTTATTTATTGTGAGTATAGCTGTAGTATAGATGGCTCGCATCTTTGTCCCATTGTATTCTTGTAATAGCTAACATTAACAAAGTTAAATGGACAAATGAACAAGAGCAAGAGAAGAAAAGGCAAGGAGCAATTAAATGTAACTTTTCATCATGAAAAGGATTTCACTGGTTTATCTTCTAATAAGATTATGTCACCAACACAAGTACCTAGCAGCCTTTGATTGACAGCCTCCTGTACTTTTGTCAGGCAGCGTGACACTAAACCTCAGGGCCTTTTGTCCGATAGAGTGAGCTCACGGAAACTTGCCATCCTAATCCCCTAATTCATTTCAAGCACAGAAAAGAAGTCCTGATCAGATGGCACCTTACAACAGTGTCACCTCCACCCCCTCGTAGCTAGATGAACATGGGACATCTCTGGCTTTGTTCTCTGCCTGCGCTTTGCTCAGTCAGAGCAGAAAACTCCTGCCTACTGTATTACATATCCTACCCTGCTTGCTCTAAGCTGTGATTATTATGTGGGTTGGATGTATTGCGTTGTGTACTGCTGTGCATGACTTGCACTTGCTGTTATACTTCCATCCTTCCTAATTCCAGGAGGAGATGGATATATGGTGCAGAAAATCCCAGGAGGACAGTAGGAGCATTCATAGGTGAACATTTTGTGTTTAAATTTTCTTTTTATTTCTCTAAAGAAAGGGAAAAAAAAAAACAAACCTCTCAAGATATTTCCTTTTTCTTTGTGTATGTAAGACTGTGTGGAGACATCTATCACACTTCTTTATGCTTTCCATTCAGAGAAAGGAGAAAATGAAACTAAAATCAAATATCTAAGTGTGCGATCAACATGAAGTGCAAAAATAGTGTTGTTCAGTGGTAATTGTAAAGGGGTTTAATATTTGTCCAAAGCTGAGAACAGAATTCTGTGTAGTCCTCTGGGCGTGGATACCTATAGAATTCACTCCTAAGTGTTGTAGAAGTCAACAATGCATCCCAATAGCTGGTGTTATAAGTTTCATAGCTCCAGCCCTTTCTTAGTTGTAGGAATTCCTTTGTGCGTATCTCTGCAGTAACCTATTTCAACTAGTGGTTCCCTGTGGTGCTTTATTTACTTGTCCAACTGTTTGGAAGTCTGTTAGTCTAAAGATCAGATGCTCTGAAACAAATCTTATTACTTCAACCAGCTCTGCAAATTCTTCTTTCTCCATTTTTATTGACTTCTCTTCAGCTAGAACTAATACACATGCAGCAGGTGGGCAAGTATGTCTCTCAAAGTTTAGCCTCTCAGATTTAACATGAGAAACTATAAATCTTTCTGTTTTTCTTGGAAAATGTGGGAAACCACAGGTATTTGAAGAGTTGCCTCCTCAGTGGATTTGTGAAGTTTATACTGGTTGCTGCAATTTTTGAAACAGAACTCAGGGAAATTTTAAAAGAATGCTGTGTTCTGAGGTATAGACTAATTATTTTTTTCTTATTATTTTTTAAGCTGTAATCAAAACCAAGGGAACAATAAATTTTTATGCTTTCCTTTATCTTCATCTAGCCTGGAACCGCTGGCAGAGATACTCCAGCTGGTTTGCTACCAGGTAGTTCGCTCAGCACTACCCACCACTCCTAGTTTTAGAAGGTGCGTCCAGCTCCTCTGTACTCTTCATCTTTATGCACTTTTTTAATAAGTTTAGATGTTAGAAGTCAGTGCTAATTAAGTGTTTTAAGAAATTTTCTTTCAGGAATTCCCCTTCCCCCCAGCCAGTCTCCTGGCGACCTCGTGCTCCCCAGCCTGAGCACACATCTGATGCATGGGAAATGTCTGCACCTCCCATGGCACTTTGCTTCAGCAGATATCAAAGTCCTTTCCAAAGCGACCTGCCCAGGGTTCCTGCAGGCTGGGGCCTGTCCGGGGTGCTCTCGTCGCTGAGGCACACCATTTCCCATGTCTTCTGAGGACCTGGGCAGCACCAGGCATCAGGATGGGAAAATTCCCACGTCTGATGTGCGTGGAAGGGTACACTGCTGCTTCCTCCAGATTTGTTTGTTCCACATAGAAGCAAGTGAAAATGCACACTGCACTGCTTAAAAAAAGAGCAACAAGTGAAGGAATCTGGAAAGTAGCAATGCTTCCCTTCAGCAAAATGTTCTCTTTAAACGCAGCTCCCCTCAAATATCAAAATCTGTGTCAGTTTTGAGGCAGCCTCTACGGTAAGGAAAGGACTGGATGCAGTGAGCTGAAAACCACTGTATATATCTAGGTGATCTGTGAGAAGGAGTGCCTATAAAACATCTGCAGACTTTTAAGGCTGGTTAGCTAATAGTTGAATTGCAGCAGCCAGTGTGATATCAGAGCATGCCTAGGGACTCAGTCTTAAGGCTTAGTAAAACTGAGATTGTTGCTCTGAAGACTAACTTTTTCAAAGAATATTTTAACAGAAATGCTAAATGCAACCCAAAACAATGCATTAGTAAGATGTGAATATTTCAGAAACAGTGACTTCAGAAAACCATCTGAGATCCCATTTGTATCATGGATTTAGCATGAAATGTTGCGCCTCTGCTGCTCCAATCTGTGCATACAAGCCAGTAGCTCAGCCAGCAGATTTCGGTTTAGGTGTTGTGTACTAAGAACTAACATTTCTACTCTATAAGGAAA
Organism: Perdix hodgsoniae; assembly: GCA_035772895.1. Classification (NCBI taxonomy): domain Eukaryota; kingdom Metazoa; phylum Chordata; class Aves; order Galliformes; family Phasianidae; genus Perdix; species Perdix hodgsoniae. The sequence continues at coordinate 397,216 of JAPSGF010000020.1, read as the reverse complement.
CAAACAGTGCAATGTTTCTGCACCCACCAGAGATGCAGCAGGCCCTGCACAACACCCACTGATCCACTCTGTGTCCTCTGCTCCCTGAGCCAGTGGGTCAGGTAGTGGGGTTGGCAATTCACCCGCAGGAGGTTGAGGAGGTGGTGCTGCATTAGAAGCAGTCGATGCTAAAGCATTCCCATTGAAAGAAAAATAACTTTTGGACAAAAAAAAGCCTTTCTGGGATTGAATTTCAGAGCCTCCCAGATTTTCTCTCAGCCCCCTCTAAAGGCTGAAATGATTTGTGTGCAAGGGCCTGTGACCCAGGGAGGCAGTGAACAGCAGAGAAGGGAAACATTTGGAGTTCAGAGGGACAGTGGGTCTTGATGACCGCTGTAAGACAATGCAGATGTTTCAGATCAGGAGGTCGCTGATGATGACAAGGAAAGGCCCCCAACAGCCTTCAGGGCTGGTTCTTTTCTGCAGTTCTTTTTCCTTTTCTGTGGTGTCTCATCCCACAGGATTGTGTTTTTAGGATTTGTTATAAAGGAATCTATGTATTTACTGTATTGGATATCTCTGAGAAGTGAGGTGGGTTTGTAGTTACTCCCTCAGGAGTCAGTTAAGGACTGTGCCATGGTGTCCCAGTGCCCCAGCAGATCTGGGCTGCGTGTGCTGTGCTCCCTGGCTGTGGCGGCAGGAGAGCTGCAGCAGGAGGAGAGCTGGCAAAGGGACAGTTTTTGGACAAGAGTTCAACAATAACTGCGTGTCCCATTGCCTTGTGTGATATAAACAGAGATTTCCTGGAAGGACAGATTCTGGGACAAGGAAATAAAAATACTGGCAGAGGGATGGTGGAGAAGGAATTGTTCAGGATCTCAACTCAGCAGTAGGGCCCCCTCTGCCCGTGTGATGCTGCTTTGCAGACTCTGCATGCAGAAGAAGCGGAGGGAAACCACAGGCACCAAATGCTGAGCTCCAGCCCCAGCACGTGGCTGGGACCTGGCAGAGCATCTCACAAGATCTCGGTGTTGGAGATTACTTGGGATTTTACGCTTCAGCTGTGCTGTGAAAACAGTGTATCATTGTTATATAGATGAGTGTATAACATATATATATATATATGAGTAACAGGAGAGTGATGTGGGTTGTGGAGTCCAAGTGCTGGGCTGAAGGCTTCATGCCTGGCTGGCAGCAGGAGCAGCCTTGCTGCTTGGCTGCATGCTGAGGCTGTGGGATCCCCAGGGCTGGAGGAGCAGCACAGGTTGAGAAGTGGACTGTGGGTGGGCTCACTTTGCAGGGCCGTGTAGCCAGTGCTGCACAACTAAATCCTGGGTTATGTGTTGGCAGAGGATGGAGGAAGAAGACTTTTGAGTATTGTTGACTGAAAAAGCCGCCTCTTGGCTGGAGGGGATGCAGAGGCTGTACAAGGTCCTCCCTGCAGCTCGCTGGGAAGAGGAAGGATCTTCACATCTGTTGCTTGCTGGGGAAGGAGGTGAGGAGGGGCCAGAGCTGCTTCCTGCCCAGCACAAAGCCTGGCTTTGGGGCAGCAGCAGCACAGGGCCACCTCAGGGCTGGGCTGCTGTGCGCCCTGCAGTGCTGCCACTCTGGAGCCTGGCAGAAATCAGAGCCCCTGACAGCGATAAGTGTCGTCTGGGAAGTGTTTTCATTTACAGGTGTTGTGTTCTATTACCCTTATGTTTGGGAAAACTGTCTTGTTCCTCTGGCAGCCTCCCCTGCAGTTTGAAGCACCTCTTAAAAAAAGACTAGAAATTGCTTTTTGCTTTACAAATGCTTAGGAATCCCATATTTCTTTGCAGCCAGCTTTGACTTCTTGTGGTGCCACTGGCCAACGTGATAACATACCTTTATGGTTTTATTATGTAACACAGGAGGCTCTTCAGCTAAGCTGTTCATTACTACTTTTATACGTTACTGTTTTCTTATCAGGTATACCCAAAAGAATGAAAACAAAACTGTGGTGCCTAGAGATCCTCTATTGCAAAGAGTATAATTAAGAAAATCCTTCCCTGCTTGTTTCTGTTTTTGGAAAAAAGTGATCATTTTGCCAGTGAGACTGATACAGCTTTACCATTTGATTTTGGCATTCACTGCTGGCCTTATAATGGAGCATGGCCTTATTGTCATTATGGTTGAAAGAGCATAAGCAAGGGCACAGCTCGAGTTTTGTAAACATATGCTGGAATATATGCTTAAAATATTAAAGTTTTGAATAACATTTTTATTTAGAAACAAAAGATCTTGGTTTTCCATTTCTAGTCTGCTCTGTGAGAAGCCAAATGGTTGCTGTTCCAGGGATACAGTATCTGCAGCATTGAAATCAGAGTTTCAGATGGGAGAGAAGCAAGATATCTACTTCAGAATGGTACTGAGCTAGCAACAGTGCTTCTGAGGCCAAAACAGCTTCAATAAGTACCATCTCTGGTAATCAGCTGATTTTTTTTTTTTTTTTTTAGGTCATATGTAAATTAAGAACACATCTGCTTTCCATATGTCCTGCATACACAGCTTACATATGTTTTTGAATGTATTATCTTAATCATATTTATTGGCCAAAGGAAAAAATTGAAGTTTAAAATATTTTTGGATTCATCATATTATAAAACCAACAACTATAAAGCAAATGAGTCATGTACTACACTCCAGTTATAGTGTACCATTACGGCGTGTATTTAAAGGCTATATTTCTTAGCCGTAGTGAAATCCATAGGCAACAATGCTATCTCTCCTGTATTTTTTTGTCTAGTAGAGATCTAAAGAAAAATTAATTACGCTTCTTTGACTGATTGTTGTTCTGCTGAAGTATGGTTCTAATCCTTATTAACATTCTCTAAAGTCATGCATGAAATATGACTTTTGCACCACACTCTGTGGCATATGTTTTCTCTTTCCAGAGTATTTTTCAAACTATCTTCAACCCTCACTGCTGTTCATTATTTTAAGATAGGTTTAAAGTTTTGCCACAGTCTCAAAACTGATCCAGTACAGAGCGTTGCAAGGGAAAAAAATGACACATCATTCTGCTCATGAACACAAATTGCTTCTGATTATTTAGCTTTGAATGTTCTCCTCATACTGTTTTTATTAAAAGCCCCAGTATATTTACTCTTGATAGTGTCTTCAATTAAGTTGAAAAGAGTCCCTTTTCTATAGCAGTATGTAAAGAAAATAGTTGTTACAACCGCAGAATTACTGAAAAAACCTGGTTCTAGTAAAGTACTGCTTCAGTTCAACAACCACAGCACGAAGTTTGCTGTTTTCTTGTAGACTTTCCAACCATTAGATAAACAGTGTCTGTATCTTCACATAGAAAGAAGCACCCTCTCTAAGTACAGTTGTTTTTTTTTGTTGTTTGTTTTTTTTTTTTACATCTCTCTGCAAAGTGTGAGCTCCATTAATCCATTTATCAATACAGAAAGCTTGCTCATTCCAAGCTGGAGTTACTCTTTTTTGCCATTGGTGTGGCAGGTCTTTGCTCAGTGAATAATTTTGGTAACAAATTGCTAAATGATGGAGGCAGAGTGCTCTGGTTCTGTTCATTTGCCTCCTTGTGAGTGCAGTTAATTTCAGCTGTGACAGGGGGAAGGAAAGTTGTTACAAGTGGGATCCTGTAACTTCAGCACACATTGCACACAGCCAGGAATGTTTTCCTTTTCCTTTTATAAAATAATGATTTAGGAAAACGCTCTAAGTTCAGCACTTTCTGGAGCTTCTATGCTGTTGGCTTCACAATAACTGATTTTTCTTTTGAAAACATTGTCTTTTAATGCTGTGATGTCACAGTCTAATATTGTACAAAAGCATAACTGGACTAAACATGTCAGAGACATGTCAGTAACTTTCCATAAATTATTCAGTCTCTTTGGGAAAACCCCTAATTATGTGTTAACTCATTTTCTACTTCAGAGAAGTTTTGTCTTCAGAATCCAATTGCTGGGGAGCTTTTAATTATTTTTTTTTTTTTTTTTTTTTTAATTTTTGGGTTGATGCATTTTTGCTTAAAAAAAGACAGAACTGCAAGGAGCTGGCAGTAGTGGGATGGCAAAAATCAAAGAATGGTGGGAGTGAAGGCGTCAGCTTTAAACTCCTTCAGAAAAAATCCTGGAAACGTGCGGGTAGCAGTGGCTCTGCAGAGCCGCGCTCTGTGCTCGGCTAAAAGCAACTGCAGTGCATCCCCGAGTGAATGCTTCACATTCTCCAGGCTATAAAGCTGCTTGTGCTTTGAAGGCAATGGGGTACGAAGGAAAGGACTGTTTGAAACATGTCACTTTGAACTGTGCTGGAGGGTCCCAGGGAGCCGGCCACCTCCGTTAGCCCGTGTTCCCTCTGAGGTCTGCTTGCAGCCTGCAGGCCCTGGAGCCAGCCCTGCGGTCTGCTCAGGTGGCCCCACTGTGAGATGTCAGGCTGATAAGTGAAAGTAGAGACCTTAGAGGGAAGATCAAGAGTTTACAGCGTGAGCCGAATCTCTTGCTATGTGTAACAGTTCAGTGTGGTAACAGAAGGGTTTTCCTGTCTGCGGAGACAGATGCTGCCTTTTCAAAACGTTGCTTTACGTTTAAGGCCTTCGCACACGCTGTAATAAAAGCTGTCCCAGAACTTCAATGGGTTGCATCATGGGGAAGAGTGGAGAGGAAAGAGCTTTAGGTGGATCTGTGGAATCACGTGTGCATGGGTGTCCTATTAAAAGACCAGGCTGCCACAGAGGCACCGCTCTCTGCCTGGGTCTGTGCCACCAGCGCTGGGCATGGCAGTGCTCCTGCCAGGGCTGATGAGGAGCGTTGGGTCACTGCTCAACTGCCCTGCCTGCTTGTGGAAAAAAAAAATCTGTCTCCTCCACTTCCTGTGTAAAAGATGCATTGTTATTAGCTGATGTGCAGAAGTCAGTATGGGCAGAGGACAGTGTAAGACTTAACCATCTGCTGGGCCAAGAAGTGGAGAAATATCTGAATCTTCCTCTCAGAAGGGGTCTGTACACATCTTCCCATATCATGGAGACTTTCAGCAGGCAGATGTGAATGCACTGCTTTGGCCATCATGCTGCAGCACATCACTTGGCTGCAGTTCTCCCAGGCCCAGAAGTGTTCCCTCTCTGCAGCACTCACTCCATTCTGTGCAGAGAAGTGTGAGAAACATTCTCCTTGGCTTTTGTTTTAAAGCTGCTGTCCTCGTTATGCTTTTGCATAGCCTTTCTGAAGCATTCTGTCAAATAAGCTTTACTTGTGCACACGCGGTGAAAAACAAAACGTGAATTTACTCTTGTTCTTTGAAGTGCATTTAGTAATCGAGGTGGTGTATGGAAGCAGCCTGCTGTGGCTGAGGACAGATAACAGCAACTGTTGGAGTTAAAAAACAGAGCAGTCATTTAAAAAAAAAAAAAATCTGATGAGGAAGAGGAGTGAAAAAGATGTATGTATGTATGTATGTATTCACCTGTGGTGAATACAGAACCCTCTGACTGGTGGAAAGGATGCAATTCAACAGATATATTATTACATCTTAGTAATTTGCTCTGCAATGATTTTGAAGGGAGGGAAGGCTGCAAATTCCTGTTTGTAGCACTGACAGTAGCGAGCAGTACAAAGCGGGCTGCCAACTGGAGGCACGCAGACTGGAAGAAAAAGGGTTTAAAAAGTCAAGAATCTTTATAAGAAAACATTTTCTTGCCTGATCCTTGAATTCAGTTTGTGTTATGCTGGAATTCTGTAGAACTAGATTCATAACTTCACATTTTTACAGTTGATTTTTTTTTTTTTTTTTCTTCTCATGGCAGTGTACATCTGCAGTAGTTTCACTGAAGCAAAGTAAAGATTGTACAAAGTTCATATGACTTTATCTAGCACAGCTCTTCCAGAAAAGGCCATCAGATGAGTGTGAACTCTCAGGCCCCCAATAAAGATGCTGCTATTAAGTATAAATACAGAGTTTTTTTGTTTTTTTTTTTTTAATAACTATAATTAACACATGCGGTTGTTTCAAATGAATAGGAACTGGTTTTGTCTCTCATTTTGTAGCAGGGATTTACTTGAGTCATTGAGGTGCTTCAGAAGTGTCAGAAATGGGGCTCAGAGCAGTCCCCCTGATTTGGCAGAGGATGACTGGTGCGGTGGCAGTGGTGCCACGCGGGCTGGGCGTTGTGCTGGGCAGGCCCTGGGCCTTCTGCACACACCAAAGACAGTTTGTTCCAGAGGAAGTGGGAGAGAATAATGGGGCTCATCAGCCTGCTGTGTGAGCAAGGATCAAACCTCACGCTGGGTCCAACTGGAGGCAGTAGCTTGGGTCAGAGCCTAGGCTGACCCCAAGGAGTGAAGCAGCCGCAGGGCAGCATGTTCTCCTGGCCCACCTGGGGGGGTTTAAGGTGCCTGTCCTGCCTCGAGCTCTGCTTACACCCGCAATGGGGTCCTGGAAGGGGGGGTTCTCCTCCACCCCTGCCCCTGCGGGGTCGATGTGGTAGGCTGCTGAGCACGCCTAGCACGCTGACAAGATCGGGTTTCTCACAGAATGCAGAGGCAGCCAAAACTTTCTCTTAAAGCACTGCCAGAGAAGGAGTTGGTTGTGCTTCTCCCCTCCTGCGGCAGCCGGGCACGCGGGGTGTCTGGCTGAGCTCCACACCCCCTGCTCACCACGAGCGCCGTGCCTTGGGTGTGCCGTCCCTGCAGGTGGCACCGGCTGTGCTCAGGCTCTCCGCTGGTGACTTCTGTGCCTGGTGGAGTGGGTCTGCATGAGCATCGAGGTGGGACTGCCTGCAGCCACCTCTGGCTGCCAATGGGGGAATTCTGCAGCATGGCCAAAGGTGTGAAGCTCTGCCCTTCTTAAGGGCTGAAGACATGAGGCTGAGGAGGTGGTTGGGCAGGTTGGCCTCATGTAAGCTCTAGGTGCATCAGTGCTGGCACTGGGACTGCTGCCACATTTGGGGTGATGGGTGTTCTAGTCCCAGGTGAAGAATGAGTGCGCATGTGTGAGCCTGCTAGGCTGATCCTGCATGATACTGAGCGTGAAGGCATTCCTGAGGCTTCCTCTGGGTAGGCTGAGTGTCAGCTAGCCTCTGTCAGCATTTCCCAAGCTGTTTCACCCCCTGTCCCACTTCCAGGTGAACCTGACTCCTACGCCCCCATGTTTCTCAGCCTGGGCACAGTGCCGTGCTGACATGGCTGTTCCAGCTCCAGGAGCTTATCCAAAGCCCCCAAGCATTCCTGCATCCTGTCAAGAGGGTGTGGTTTGAAAGTACTGGCATGTGTAGAGAATACTGGTACTGTGGCCTGCAGAGCTCTTGGAAGTTGGTACTCCTGCTGATAAGGGGCAGCAGAGCCAGCAGCCTGTTAGAAGTCTTGGTGCAGTGACCAGGGAACAGCCATCAACACATTCGAACATGTGTGCTAATGTCTGTGAGGGCAGGGAGCAGGGCCCAATGTGCCAGCAGCACTTACCTCTGCACACCCATAGCCACGTGCCTATGTGGTCAATGCTGTGTGCCTCAGCTGCATCCCTGGCAGTGTTCTGTCCAGTACAGCTCCTACTCCAGCATTCACTGCTGGGTCTCAGGCCATACAGGGCTCCAATGCACGCAGTCCTCTCAACCTCCTGATGTTCACGGTTACTTCTCAACATTTAGAGTCTCTGGAGTCGAACTTCATCTAGTTATGCATGAGCAGTACAGCTGATGTCTGCCACGTTCTGTTCTACCATGTCCTTCCCACAAGGAGAGGCATGGAAGTTCTATGTCCTTTTTTTCATTAGGTTCTTGGACAACTGGCTCTGTACTTGGAAGAAGCAAGGTTGAAGAAAGGTGGATAGCAGGAAGAAGAAGGTTGAGTCAGTCCATTCTTTTGCAATGAACTCAAAAAGTTCTTTCTTTTTTTCTTTTTTGTGGCTGTGCAAGCATTTTCTAGAACCTGCAGGCTAGTAGTAGTTTGGTTACTGCTGTAACAGGGCAGATTGTCTGTCCGAACAACAACAGGCATATAGCATCTTCCTCACTGCTCCATGGCTGAAGGTCAGTTCCAGAGTATGACTAAGGAGGTGTGCAGAACTGGAGAGGGACATGAATGCTGGGAAGGAGCCTAGCTTTGAGGCTGGTGTGCAATGAAACCACCCTGGAGAATGAATCTGTGACATCTCCCTCCTGTTGCAGAGAAGATACCTGTGAACTTCTTGGTGAGTCCTTTAGTCTCTGGTGGTCTGTAAATAAGCATAAAATGCGTGTTAGTTTTGGCTCAGGTTTCTATTCTCAGATGAATGAATTTGAATGAACTTGTCTTATCTGTGGAATCTCTTTTGGAGCTGATATTTGCAGAGAAGATAAATGTGCTGCTGCCTGCCTGCTTGTCCTGACTTAATCTGTGATGCACTGAGCAGTGTCCCGGGGGGATTAGGAGACCTAGAAGAGAGCTTGGGATGTCAGCCTGCCAGGACCTGGTGGTATGACCTGTATCAGTATCTCCATCAGAGATAACGCTGTGGATTGCTTGTTAGCAGCAGTCTGTCATGGTTGCAGTGTTTTTCAACATGTTCTGTTGTAGGCAGATGTCATGCATTTATGTCCTGTTATTGCAGCACCCAAATAAAGACATACACTGGAGGGGGAAAAAAATCATTCCACATTGATGTGGAGGGAAATCTGCCTGTAGACACGAATGTTTTCTCAGGCTAGTTTCTGCAAATGTTAAAAGAGCTCGAGATTGAGCTGGCCTCTCTTTCCAATTCCCTGCACAAATTTCTGCTTCCAAGAGCTTGTGAAGATCCTAAGTGAGAGCACTGTACGTTGCAAATGTCACTAAGTTACACTTATTAAATGTAGACCACAATGATACTGTTGAAACTGTCTTGAACACCTACAATAAGGACTTCCATTATAAATTTCTCTAGCATCAGTTCCCTTAGAAGTATGCAACATAGTCTCAACATTTTTTGTCCTATAAATGGAGTGTTTTACTGGAGAGCTGCTTAAAGCATCTTTTAGACTGAGGATTAATTCAAGGTAGAAATAAAATGAACTGAAAATGACTGTGGGGTGAGCAATGAGCAGTCCCATAGGCTAAATCTCAGTAGGAGAAAACACTTAAAATTTCTTTAGTGCTGGCAGGTTCAAAAGTCAAGGCTGGTTTCAATTAGCCTGGGAGAGTCTCAGTGATAAACAATTCCTGTGGTCTTGAAGCAAAGGGGCTAGCTGCATGCAGCCCTTCTAACTACTTGAGCTGGCCCTATTCCCTCTGCTCGGGGAGTAACTGTCTCTTTGAATGAAGTATTTGTCATCGTTTGTATATGAATTCTTCTGAGTTTCTGAGAGCAAGGAAAACACAAAGTTTTTGGGTTAAGGCATTTTTGGTCTGAAAATCCCCCAGGGTTTCAGCTTAAAATATGCATGACGTTCATGCAATTTATTTTCTTTAAGGGGCTGGAAAATGTGAGTGTGTGCAGATGTTTGTGTGTATGGCTGAATGATCCCCCAAGTTCTGCCTACAGATAAATTTGTGGGAATGCCTGCTTTGCAATTGGGTAGTGTGGAAAAACAGGTGGAGGGCTGCCACTGCCTGTGTCACACCGTCCTGTAGACGGGCAGGTTTCAGAGAATACCTGGGGCTGGAAACCTTATTCTCCTCTCCCCATATTATTTCAAGAAAGGGGCAGGAATTTCAGGTCCTTCCAGCCGTGTGTGTGGCATAGGAACCTATTCAAAGCTCCTGGAGCATCTCAACATTCTGTGGTTGCTCACGCTGACAAAGCCCATTGTTACAGCACTTTGGGCAGGCATGCTGGAGCATTGCAGCAAGGAGATGCATCGTTTTCACTGGTTTTCACGCTTCGTGTATTCTATGTATTGTACATCTTATAGAGGGGTAAAGTGAGAAGTTAGGATTGGGAGTGTTACAATTCTTACTCAAAAAGATTGTATGATCAGTGCTCAGAGCTGCGTAGGCAGCTGGTAAGGCGTAGTTTCCTGTCACTACCTTAAGCCCCACTCAGGACTGATGCTGGTCGCTTTCTTCCAGGCCTGCCAAGCCTGTGCTGACTGAATGTGCTTTTGTATTTGCAATTTATTTTCACACGCTTGAAACGTTTTTGTTTTGTTTTTAAGATACCATACTCAGCGTCTGCTCACCTCTCAGGAATTCTGGTGCGGTATATATTTTTTTATAGAATTAACATTAAATCATTTCAATTTGAAGAACATTGGATGGTCAAATGCAGGGGATAAAGTAATAGCCCACCTTCTCTGGTAGGGTTTGTTGCTGTATTTTGGTTCTCTCTGTTCTGCTTGTAGTATTAAAGTCTGAAGTCACCTGAAATACCTCATCATCATCCTGGATTCAGAACTTACTGTTAGAGATTTATGGTAACTAATGCCTAGGGACAGGTTGGAGGATTATGTCTAACAATTATAGACCACCATATGCTATTACTAAATCGAACTTTTATTTTTAGCCAAAATGCTGAGAAGCGCAAGCTTGCTGTTTTCATTTGAAAGGGATGGCAATGTTTTCCCTTAACATGGCCGTACAGCAGAACCTATTCAAGCAAATCTTGGTGAAAGAAAGAAATTTTTGATAAATGTTTTCTGTGCAACAAAACAAACTGCACGGAATAGCTCAATAAGCCCCCTTAAATCATGCACAGTACAAATCCTTTGGAGCAGGAGGATCTATTTTTATCATGTGAGTTTCCATAGCAAAAGCTGATTTAACTCCTTAGGGTAAAGTTCACGCTGGTGCATGTCTCTGTGAAAGATCAAACTCCCTTTAACACATGGATGTGGGACCTGCAGAGATCTTACATTTGGAGTGGGGAACAGATGTCCATGCACAAACATCCAAGTGTGTACTGAAAAACTTTGTAACTATGGTGTGGCATCTCCACTAGCAGTGATGAAATGTCAGAAAACTGCTCAGCAAACAATGATAGTTTGGCTGTGAGCAGATATCCTTTACACTCTCTGCTTCAGAATAGAATGCCTCGTAGGGATAGCCTAGGAATTTTATTCTGGAAAATAATACTTAAATGTAGTTCAGTAGAGTTTTTGAACTCTGTGGGTTGCAATAATCACAGAAAAATATTTAACAGGGCAGAAAACTCTTTGCACAGCTACTGGTTGGTCAGGCAGCACATAACCTCCTGTGAGTAGTAAGCACCTGGTGCCAGTCTCAGGTGGTACAGTACAGACCCTCCTGCATGCCTTCATCCAGCATCCCGTGGCAGGTTGGCCTGGCCTGACTATCTCCAAAATGGCTATTTGCTGTTCAGAAAGAGAACTTAAACACAGTTATAGACCCTGCTGTGTTTCCTGTCATGTGTGTTCAACCTCTGTGTTCAGAGCAGCATTACTTTATGCTTCCAGCTCTACAGAAATCTGGATTTCAGGAAGGCCAGAAGGATATTCTGTCTCCGTGGTGATGCAGATGATGTCACAGGTGCAATGTCACCTTCTCATGCTTGCAGCAGATGTGTCAGGAGAAAATGAGCTTGTCAGGGTTAATGGAAAGAGTTTTTGCATCAAGTGGCTATTTAAAAAAAAAACAAAAAACAAACAAACAAAAAAAAGGGTTCTGTGGAGGACTTGACTGCCATCTTCAATATGTGATGGATGTGTTGAGCTGCGACACCTGGGTCTTGTGGCCAAATCTGTCATGGGCTCGGGCTGCGTGCAGGGGAGTGGCAGGATTATTTCCCTGGCAGGTATGATTTACAGGGCGCAAACCGAAGCAATTAGGTTCCCAGGGATGTAAATCAGCCCGGATCCGGCCTTCCCGCGGCAGTGACGCCGGGTCGGACTCGCGGCGGTGTGGGCAGCGGCCCCGGGAGCGATGCCCGCCGCGGGGTGGCGGAGCGGCTCCGGGCTCTGCAGGGCGCGGCGCTGATGCCGTCCCCGCAGCTCCGCGGGGAGGTCGGCTGTGGGATGGGCGGTCCGGGTGCGTTCAGCAGCCCCTTGTGCTCAAGCACGGAGCGCATGGAAAGGATTTGTCCGTTTTTGAGGAATTCTGGAGCAAATTCCTTCCCAGTAGAGCTGGAAGAAACTCCAGTGAAGTGATCCCACGACTGAATTTTGTGCATTGCCATTTCTTGGAGATTCTCTGAATTGTAATTTTTTTTTATTAGTAAGCTTTGCAGTGAAGTCTTCCGATAGCCATAAAATACACAGACAGAGGTCGGCTGCAGCTCTGCCACAGTACCCGAGTTACTGAAAAGTGATCAGGTTAAATAATGTCAGAGGGTCCTGGTTTGGTGGTAGCTCCTTCCTTGTTCTGATATGCATGTGCCAGTTCACCCTAAAAAGAGAGATTCATACTTAAAATATTCACTTCAACTCTCAAAAAACTTTTCCTAAAAGTTGGATAGCTGTGTAAACAATTTCAGGCTGAAACATGTATATTGGACAAATAGTGTAGCAACATGGACATTGTAAGAATCAGTCTGATGCCATTTAGCTTTTATCTCTCACCAGGGAATGATTTGGTTCTGAACTTCTCCTCACGCTGAAGTTCTACTGAGGATTGTCTTCAGTCTGAAAAATCGACTGTGGGAGTTTTGCTTCGAAGCCCCAAATAGGAGCTGTTTTACAAATATTCTGTCGTGATCTGTAGCAAAGCGGGATTTCTGCTAAATTCCATGTAGGCTTTCTTCATTTTAAAATGCGTAGAATTCATTCCAACTTCAAAAAATTTGACTTGTCATGTACAGATAAAATTCAAAGCAATACGCAAGCTCTGGTGTTAGAATGGCTCGGGGTGTCAGTGTTGAGTTGTTTAGAGTGTATAAATCATATGTATGTGTGATTCTAGAGCTGGTACCTGGGGATTTGCTTGATATGATTATACACACTGCTCTGCTCACTTAGTTCATTTCACGTCTGCCTCAGGAGCGACCTCAGGAGGCGTTTACATTGATTATTTCCCTCACAACAGCCAACACAGTTCAAATAAAGCAGACTATGCATAATTAAAGGCATCATTGCTTTCTCACTCAAAATAGTAATGGAGCAGTGGATCTAATTTCCTACTTAACCCATAAAAGCTGTGCTTATTAACTATTCCTATGATTATTGTTTACTAAACTAATTTCAATAATGGTCTGTGGACTCCCAACTCCCCCTTCTGCTTTTTTTTTTTCCCCTTGGAAAACTGAAGCTGTTTCCTTTATACAGTAAGAGTATGACAGGGCAAACAGCTGATCCAGAGAGAGGGGCTTGGCACAGCATCCCTGGGGACAGGGCACCCTCCAGGGAACTGCATGGCTGGAGTTTTAGGCTGCAAGGAAGTATTTATGGTGTACTGCAAGGTGTGCAGAGATGGAGAGCTGCATAGAGGAGAGTCAAAAAGAAGTGGGGTGGGAAAAAAAAATTCCTCTGTTTAAAAAAAAAAAAAAAAAAAAAGAGTGAACTGGAAAGGTGCTTCTGCATCTCAGTAATCAGTCTGGGGCAGACAGGAAAGCTCTCTGTGGAACAGCTGCCCAGGCTGTACTCTGTGTTTGTCCTGGGAAGTGCTGCTCTGCTCACAGTGAGAGGCTGTGGGCACAGAGCTGTGTGGAGCTGTTCCCTGCTGCAGGGGAGCACGCCTGCACTGTGGGCACTGTACTGTCAGCACACCCCAGCACAATTGCATTGGAGTTTGCTCATGTGGTGGACAGCTGTGGTTTTCTGACAATGCGGTGGTTAGTGTAGAAAACGCCCACTCTCAAAGCCAGCCTTGTATCTGTTTTTCCTGTGGGAGAAGTTTTAGCACTGCCCCCAGACTTTGGCTTGCATGCTTCAGAGGGCTGTTGTGCTCTGATTTCATTAGCATAATAAAATCTGCACCTCGCAGTTTATTCCTTTGAGAACCAAAGCAAAAAAACAAACAAACAAAAACCTCGTACAGTGATTCTTGTGCCACTGAAAGAGAAAGTTGGATGATGATGGGGAATGGCTGAAGGATCATTCTGATGGCATGGAGAAGCAGCTGATGCAGCCTGATGTCAGGCAGAAGAGTGTCGGCTGCAAGCCTTGATCCAGACACCGTGCCCTTGCAGCAGGAAATGATTACACCAAGCAGGCTCTCGCCCTGGGATTCCTGCTCAGGCAAGACTTGCACGTGCTGTCAGGCCCTAAATTATCAGCTTTCCAGATATAAATTCTGGAAGTTGAGGCATTTTGTAAACTAGTCTTCTCGTCTGATAGAATTACTAGCCCAAGGATCTTCTGTTAACCTAAAACTGCCAGGAAGTTCTGGACTAAATTCTGTGTGAATGCAGCCAAAGTTGGCAGGTAACAAACTGAGTGCAGGGACTTGCAATGAGAAAACATCTGGGCTTTGTCACCCCTTGCTGATTCTGTACAAAGTTGTGTCTTGCTGTGGGGGCTCTGAGGTGGGGTGGCTGACTTGTGTGCTTTTTCCAGTACTTGCCCCTCTGGGGACACAAATAACAGTAACTTTTTGGCTATTTGTACATATTGTCATATGCATGAACTGTTTCAGTTTTGTAGGAAAGGTAGATATCCACCAAGATAACATATTGTTCTTGAAGGATGGAGCAGCCTATGCCATAGAATCACAGAGTGGTTGGGTTTAAAGGGAACCAAAGCCCCACCCCTGCCGTGGGCTGGTTGTCCCCCGCCAGCTCAGGCTGCCCAGGTCCCCATCCATGGCCTTGAGCACCTCCAGAGACGGGGTGTCTGCAGCTCTGGGCAGCAGTGCCAGGGCCTCACGGCTTTGGGTGAAGAATTTCCTCAACATCTATCTTAAGTCCTGCCTCTTCTAGTTTTAAAACTCTCCCCTTGTCCTGTCATTATCAGGCATGTAAAAAGTCACCCTCCTTAATGTTTATAAGCTCCTTTCATGCATTGGAAGGCCATAGTGAGGTCTCCCCAGAGCCTTCTCTTCTCCAAGCTAAACAAAGTCAGCTCCCTCAGCCTTTCTTTGCAGGAGAGGTGCTGCAGCCCTCTGGACCTGATCCAACAGCTCCTCATCCCTCGTGTGCTAGGGGTTCCAGGCCTGGATGCAGGACTTCAGATGAGGCAGAGCAGAGGGGGATGATCCCCTCTGTCACCAACTGCCACCTCGCTGGTGATCAGGATGCTGCTGGTGTTTTGGGCTGCACACGTGCACTTCTGGCTCATGTCAGCTTTCCGTCCATTGGAACCTCAAGTCCTCCTCCACAGGCCTGCTCTTAATGAGCTCATCTCCCAGTCCTTACACATCTGGATTGCCCTGACCCAGCTGCAGCACCTTGCACTTGATGTAGTCCTTGAGAAAAATCCTTCAGATCTTATTACTGTCAGTGAATGCAAACCCACAAATTTCCTTTTTTGAGTGTCTCTACCAAAGTTAATACAACTCCCTGTTCTGCAGTGTGGGGCCAGGTCCTGGTGGCTGTGCCCAGAAGGTTCAGGCTGGTAACTGCATGCGGGGGCTGAGCACGATGGATGGGGGGCTGCCAGCAGACCCTGCTGCAGAATGAAACAGTTCTGTAAATAAAACACCCCATACCTGTGAGCCTCATGTTTTTATGAACTTGAGCAAACAAAAGCAAGCGAGTGTAAGAAATAGCTGAGAAGCCACAAGCTCAGTTTGTTTCATAGGCTGTTAAATATCTGACAAACTTCTGGTTAGCTTTAGCAAAGACCAACGACAAGTGGATTATTGCCATTGTAAATTGTATCTAACAGTTTAATAGTTGTAGTACCTGGTATGTTCTTTTTAATCATATGTGCCTGGACTGTTGCAGAACAGAGAAAGCATCTGGATCTATAGCAGCTGAAGTAGAAAGTTGTTTTTCTGTTTACAATATGACTTTCTGCTCATAAGAATGTCCTTTAAATGTGTGGTAAGTGCACATCTCATGAGTAGATGGTATTTAGTATGTGAAAAAGGTGTATTTTGTGTGCAAGTTGTTTAGATCCTGGTGGAATTTTTTTTAGATTGGAAATGAGAAAACAAATACAGTGAACAGAACCCATGTTGTGTTTACTGCAGAAGGAAAGGTGCACCTGGAAAGGTGACCTCTGTGTGTGGCTGAAGATGTGAGGTGAGGGCTATGTGGCACAGCTGTGATGAGTCCATACAGTCAGCCATGCTGAACCCACACTGTAACTGCTGTAACAGTTCCTGCTGCACAAATACTGAGTGGAGGAGGCTCTAGGAATTCATCTCAGCCTGCAAGCATATGCCCATGTTAGCCCTTTACTGAGTGTATGTGTATATTAGCGTGTCTAGCTGACAGAAAAGGGGTTGTAAATACAGTCATATAATTCCTGAATTTTGTTCAGGCGCTTTAACAGCTTCTCCTACAGGCGAGAAACATCACTTCTAGCTGATAGATAATCAAAAGTAATGACTGGGACTTGGCAGAGCTCTGGGTCCTGCGTGGTTCTGCTGTTTCTCCATATGAGATTTGAAATGGGAAAGGATTCTGGTTGTCTTACTCTGTTGAAAAACAAAAGCCGTAATATTTAAAGAGGTGGGCAGGGCTTTTCAGCACAGCCTGGGTGAGCTGGGGCAAACCTGCGGGACATGTCAGACAAGGTGCTGAGATGCATCAGAAAGAGTCATCTAAAATGAGGTATCTGAAATATATTAAAACTTATTAAATAATTGCAGTATACTCTACCTTAGACATGGATTTAGTTCATTCACTAGTTTGAGGTCCAGCCCCAGGTTTCACGTAGGAGAGACTGAACTTGGAGTTTAGCAATGCACACTGTTAATTCATGGGTCGGTGTTTCATCATAGGATCTAGAGTGACCTCAGAGCAGCCCCCTGGGCAAGGCTCTGCCGGTGTCTTTCTGTCTCCCTTTGCTGGACAGAGTGGGGCAGGACTCACCACAGACCTTCCCCTTGCAAAACCTTTGGTTTGTTGCTAATCGGTTTTCTACCCACTCCATTTGTGATGCAGAACTGAAAGCAAAATCATTAACACAGAAGCTGTTGTGAGATGGAAACACAGTAGAATTTGTCTTGTGACTGCTTTGCTTCCCTCTGTCAGTCTGTTCTTCAGGTGCAGGTTCTCAAAGTAGCCTGTTTCCAAAATCCAGATCTCTGTTAGGATCAGAAGGACCAAACCCGTTCTCTCTTGCCCATTGCTTACTCAAGGAAGCTAGTATTGTGCACAATTCCCAGGCAGGGCTTTCCGGTTGGCAGGGTAAAGGGTGGGCTCCATTATGCCATAAGATGTGAGCGCTGCAGTCCCCAGACAGGCGTCAGTACCCAGGCAATCCTATGCAGGGAAGATTAATACCAATCCTACAAAGAAGCAGTCAGAGCTGAGATTATCGTCTTCCTTCCTGTGGAACTCTGTTGGAGGCTTCCAGTAGTTGTCCTGTGAATGACATACTTGGGAAGCAGACGTGGCAGTGGATGTATTGGTGAAAACACTGGAGGATTTATCAGAGCAAGTTGCCTCCTGCAGCTCAGCTTTGTCCCAGCTGGCTGCCAGTGTTCAATCCTGCCAGATTTCTTTCCCTTCAGAAGGTAACGGGCTGGAAGTATTTTCTCTTAAATGATTGGGGAAAACTTGGGGCAGTGGAACAAGGGAAGGTCATCTCTTCCTGTGGACAGATAGGATGGGATCAGGGAGTCCCATCTTGAGACTGAGAATGTTTATTACTTTTCTATTTCTATACGTGAGCGACTTTACAATTAGAGTTCAGTCCAGGGTCAGTTAGGTGGTCACATGAATGCTGATTCCCACATCTATGATTTAACGTAATTTATTCAAGCTAAAAAAGGCTGTCATCAGAAGGTAGAAGGGATCTGTGGTTGCTGTCCTTCTGTCCATTTACCTTCATGGAGATTCGTCAACATTGATTTTGGCAAGATGCACACAGGAGTTGCAACTAGTGCAGGGGCTGCACACCGAAGCTGTGCATCAGGTCAGTGAGATTGTTCATGGTCATTTTGGGCTGGCTGTTGTATTTCTATGTTCCAGCATCAGGAAATGTCAGTGCTCCTTTCTGAAGTGGTTTAATGCAGTGCTGCACACCTGCTTTGCTGTGGTTGTCTGCTATCTGGTAGGTTGATCATGGCATGCTTTTCTGTTTTGATTTGGAGCATTTCTTTCAGCCCAGTAGGAAGTGGTTCCTTGTTTCACTGCTCATCAGATGTGGCTTTAGGGTACTTTCAAGCTGCTCACACAGCTGAGGTTGCAGATACCTCTACTGACTTTTTAGAAGCATATTTTCAGTGCTGCTGATTGGATGAGGTTCAGGATGTGTCCTGGCCCTTAATCCTTCCACTGTCTTTCACTCTACAGAGCTGACCAGAGTATGCAAATTGTCTAAAATTTTGGGCCAAGCAGTACCAGCAGCATCTAGCCTTGGGGAACTGCTCCTATGCACTGAGATGCAGTTACTGAGCCTGTGATCTGCTCGGTCCTAAAATTATTTTTGGGATCAAACAAGTGGAATTGCTTATAATAATAGAAGTCCCAGTAGGCCTAAATAGAAATTGGTTTTCTCAGATTCTTGATTTGTGTTGGTGTTAAACACAATCACTGACGCATCATTCATGTCTGCAGATGTTGACACTATACTTGTGAGGACCCAAAATTGGGTAGGCTGCTGCTGTTTGCAGCCACGTTGCTTTGTGCTATCCTAGTTTTCCAGCTCACAAAAGAAAAAATAACTGAGATTTGTCTTGTCTTGGGCTGACAGTATAGCCAAGTGATTGCCAGTCCAATTTGGCAGTTTTTAATCATTTTATCTCTGTTCTCTTCTCTCTGGGGAGACAGTCAGTGTTTAGCAGTCTGCTCAGAAAGACCTTGGGGCTAGTTTCAGCGGCAGTGGCTCAGAGCTCCGATTATTAGCTCTGCTCTTAGGAGCACACTGAGATCTTTCCCAAGGGAGTGGTGTGAAAAATTAACACAGGCTTAGAGCAGCAGTGCAGCAGCAAGCTATGTAACTGTAATTACTCCATTGATATTCCTCACACAATAACACTGTCATCAGTCATTTACATAAACTTTTTCTCCATGAAGAGGGAATGGCTGCTTATAACCCTATTGGGTGCTTCCAGAGCATGCATTATACATTTTATTTGCTCTAATTTCAGTCTCAAGGCCTGTAGGAAGAGAGAGAGGAAACATGCCTTCTTTCTGTTGTTTTTTTGTGTTGTAGCAGTATCCATGCTACTCCACAAACATCATTGTGCAAACAGACTAAAATGGGCCTTGAGAGGATATCAGGAACAATTTCCAGAAATGTTTGTTATAATTAAAAACAAACAAACACAACCCCAAATATTTTAAATAGAAAGATCCAGCTACTCGTGCTCTGTCCCAAATCTCTGTTGCTCATTTCTTCAAATCAGGTCCACTAAGTATTGTCCTCTTGCAGGAGCCAGAACTCCTCGAGATTTACGCTTTCTTTGTTTCATTTTTTCTTCCAAAGTACACTGCATTGTTCTGTGCCCTCCACCTGTGCCAGACTCCTACAGCTTCACTTTTCCCACCACTCCCATTGAGATCGGCTGCATTACCACAACTGCTCTCATCTGAAGCAGTAATCCAAGAGAGTAACAACAAATAATTGGTTGATACAGAATTAACATCATCCTGTCTTCTGTCAGAGATGCTCATTTGCTTTGCATCTCTTTATGCAGTGTAAAAGGCAGAGCTGTATAAAGCAAACTGCATTTCTCCCAGATCAGAGCCACGCAGAGTAGAGCACCCCAATGCTGGGCCCAGCAGCACTTCGTGGTCCTGATGGGCTGTGATTTGGAGCAGCGGGCTCAATCAGCATGCTCTGCAGCTCTGTAAATAAGTGTGCTTCTCTGAGCATCGCCAAGCCTTGCACAGCTTGGCCCCGTCCTTCTCGGGCTGTGCAGGACCGCGCGCTCACTGTAGAGGAAGAGAAGAGGAGATGTAGCGCTGAGCTTCTTAACGGCGTGCCTCATGAGGGAGGAGATGTCCCTATTGTGGGAAGTGTTTAACTTTGGTGGATGTTACACTTTCTCTAATTAAAGTCTTCGGAGCCAGATATTCCCGGGGCCAAGGCTAATAATGTATTCCGAAGAATAATAACCCTGTCGAGCCGCAGCGCGCTTATTGATGGCGCTGTACCTGACGGCGCTGACCGCGTCCCCTCGCCCCGCACTGCGCTGCTCAGGCCTGCAGGGCACGGCGCCACATATTGCTGTCACAGAAAGAACTCTGAGCACTGCAGCAGGACGCGTCTAGCGGGGAAAAAAGGCGCATGATAGTCAAATTTCACTTGCTGAATATTTAATGAAGCCTGCAGTGTTTATTTGGTTAGCCTGTCGATTTTTATCGTTCTGTCAATAGCTTCTCATATGTGGCACGGTGATGATCTTTAGCAGCCTGTCCCCTGGGAGCTAAAGCGCTAAATGCAATTATGGATTTTATACCGCAATGTGTTTGATATTTCCACTGATCTAATTTGCAGTCTGGTAGTTTATTGTTTGGCATTTTAATGGCGTTTGAATGCTATGGAAAATTTGATTTCTCTTTATAATTCACCCTAACATCATTAATGCTGGTAGCTGGATGGCATAGATTTTAGAGGACTAAATATATAGGAAAATTATTTTTTTAATATGGACCAAAACAATCAGTTTTAACTAAAAGGAAGTCTGTGTCCTATTTTTCTAACACTTCCTCTTTGTCGCTTTCTGTTAAACACTCAGATGGCTTTGATGAAATGATGAAACAAATGCTGGACTTTGGCAAATACAAATGCGGTGTCTTCTGATGGAGGCTTTGCTGCAGAGCTCAGAGATTCTCAGGAGTCCTCTGATAGAGGAACAGAATGAGAACCATCTCTGAGAAGTCTGATCGGATTGTTCCTCTTTTCTACTCCAGATCGCTCTTACTTCATAATTAATCCTCCACATTTTTTCTCTTTGGGTGGGAGAAGCCCTGAGCCAACAACTTACTCAGATGCATACATCTGAACACCACAGCATCCCTGCAGGAAATCACATGAATAAAAAATAAAAATGAAGACACCCAAGCCCCAGTTTGGTGGGAGTTGCTGACTGTTGGGTTTGGGCTGTCGGCGATAAGAAGGGGTGTGCAGAACTGTGTGGGCCGGGGCGGCTTGGGGGAGTTAATCACGGTGTTATTTTACACATCTACAACACTTTTATTGTGCAGTAACTCATGAGTTATGGGTCCTCTGCAATTGCAAAATAAATCCTTTAATTAACCACCTAGTCAGAAACAATTTAACCTCCTCAGTGTATCTCATAAACTACATTAGCCCCAGATTTATTTAGAATAGTGTTGTGCAAGTGTGATCTATTTGTATTAAGAATATGCCCTTTGTTATGTCAAGCAAAGGGGGACAAGGAAACAAATCTGGTTTATATGGTTTCATCTATGGCTTTTAATGATTTTACTGAGAGTTCCTCAAATAGAAGCAAATGTGTTTTTTTGCTGAGCACTACATGAAAACACCCAGGCAGAACGATAGCCATTTCACTCACACAGATAGCTTCGAGTCGTGCTGCTTCTTGTTAAGGTCTGTTTTACAGACAACGGCGTTTGAGAAACCTTACTCTCCTACCGCGTCCAGTAAAAGTCAAACCACGCAGTTACATGCTGACAAGCAATGATTCTGTATCTTGAATGCTGAAGAGTTTGTTTCTGTCTTTCAGCAGAGGTGTGAACACAAGGCCAGTCAGTGTAATAAATCTTACCAGCTGCCAGAAAGAGAGCATGCTTTGTGGTTTGTGAGTTTCAGAACATTAAAGAGGTTCAAGAGAGTTCCTCTTCTAATGTAATCAAGTAGAAAAGCTGACAAAAATAAGAAGTCATAAATGAGACTGAAATGAGGTGCCAAAAGCACTAATGAATGGGTACAGAGTAACCAGCCCTGTGACTGACAAAGCCCTTCAGTGGTTGCACTGATCGATGGACTGTTTTGCTTTTTGGATGTGATTCATTCCCACCCACAGGTTCTCAGTGCCTCTCTGGAACGTGGCTGCATTGATATTGCTGCTTGCCCTGTATTTGGTAGCAGCAACAAGCGCTGATTGTATTTGTAATTCATCTCATGGTTCTTTCTATTATTAACAGATTTTTGCGAAGGCGGTGTTCCCTACAATTTATTTTCTCTGAACGTGCTAAATGGTAAAAGCAATAGTGGGCACACAGAGGAGAGACTCTTAACTACCACATTATCTTCCTTCGGGTCTGTGTATCTCTCAGGGCACTCACTTTGTGCCGTAGCGATGGGCAGTGCTGTTGGGTCACAGCGAGTTTGGGAGATCAGAGGCTGCACGGAGGGCACCTGGCGTCCTGCGGTGAAAATAACCCTGCAGTGTACCATGTGCAGGAGCAGCAGTTGCTGGAAGCAGGACAAAGCATCGCACAGCTGTTTCTCCAAGAAGTATATATTAAAAAAATAAACCTACTGTATTATTCAAGCTCTGGCCTGTGAGAAGGTCAGGCGGAAGGTTTTTGATGTTTTTGTTTGCAGGATCTAAAGCTCACATTCTGTCACAAAATGGTTGACAAATCTAGTTAGCAGGAATTAAAAACTGCCACCAAGTTCTGGGGAGAGGCAGGCTAATGACATCAGGGCTGGCCCTCCAAGTGCTCTGTTAGCAGATGATAGATGAATGCACGCCTCACTCGGCAGCGCCACCAGCCTTGCTCCATTCTTGAATATCTGTCAAGATGTTAAGTGGACGACTGCAATCAGCAGTGAAATAAGACCTGTGTAATCTGATGTTCCACTTAGAAAAGAAAACAAAATTCCTACCACCTAATATGAGACTACACCAGTCAACACACAAAGGCCTTTCAAGGAGGCTAGGTATCTGATAAAATCTTTACACCTCATTATCATTTGTAATTTAGAGATATGGGTACAGCTGTATCTACAAACAGTGCATGATGACATTTCCAGGGATTTTTATCTGTGGCTGTTTCCAGCAAACAGCTCTTTATTCGTGTTGTGCTTTTACATTCCTTTTAATGTGTTTTTATTCAAATTGTATCTTGCTGGGAAGGGTAGGTTACCTATTAAAGTTGTCCCTTCAATAAGGATATACGTAGATTAGCAATAAGGACAGTCTTCCAGTTCTCTACAACAAAAGTTTGGTTTTGGTTAATTCAATGTATATTATTTTCAATTTATAGTAGTCAAGCTTAAGTCATCTATAAGATGATAGGAAATGGAGAGATTACCTGTAGTTGCAGAGAAATCGCAGCCCTTATGGAGAGTCTGAGAGAAGCAGCAACAATATGAACATTAAGTAAAGTTCAGTTTTCAGTATCTAGGACACGACAGCCCAGAGACAACATCAAGCTTTGTTACTGTTTAATCTGAGCCTTTCTGATTGCTTTCACCCACATAGTTTGGATTACAGAGGATATTAGCTGATGTAATTGAATGCACAGCAGTTTGCTGTGAGAAGACAGTCAGCTGTATAAGCACATTTGCTTCCTCAGCATTATAACAGAGGTTTGTAGGGTGGATGCTGAGGCCTGAGAAAGTGCACCCAGAGGACTGATTGAACATTTCAGCAGAAAACACTGGATGAAGTAAAAACGCTCATACAGCTCAATCCTGAGCACAGCGTACACTTGATAACTCAGTGGTGCAAGGCTGGTTTCCACCACTGATTGCTCTCATGCAAAACTTGGGGGTGCTGCTGAGACAGAGCACTCTGCATGTCCAGGAGCATGTTCCTGCTGCACCTTTGCTGCATGGCTTCAACTCCCACTTTGTGCCTGGGCTCCTTTCCAAAGAAGGATGGTTTATGTCCAGGACTCATCCCAGAAAGCAGCTGGGGCACAGGCAGGGCACCCTGTGGGGATCAGCCGTGGGAGGCATAGTGGAGCTTATCATCACACAGCTTCCAGGGGCAGCACTCTGCTTTAATGCTCTCAGCACAGTGCTGGGTGCTGTGCCTGATGTTTTGCGCGGGTCTGGCAGTTTATTGTCACTGTGACACGGTGCCTTGGGGCACTGATGTTACTCTATAGTTCTCTGGAGCACAGAGTTGTTCCTCTTTCCTGCTGAGTCCAAAGGGCTGTACCCTGCAGGTACGAGGTAGGGCTCCTTATGTGAAGTCAGTTTGAGTTCAGGATCCTGGCTCCAACCCATCCAGTCACTCAGTGCACTGCAGCACCTGAGCTCCCCTGGGCTGGCCTTGCCTTCCCACCAGGAGCTCCATCACTGCTTCAGGCCATGACTTAGCATTTCTGCGATACCTTGAAAAACCACATATAGCTTGATCTGTAAAGTCAGGTTTAATAGTCAAGGAGAAATATTCTTGTGACAAATATGCAACTATAGTTTCTAATAATCATGAAATTTTAAGCAGGACCAGACATTCTGAAATAGATTTCTTTTAAACTGCTTTTTTTTTTTTTTTGGCTTTGTGCTTTTCTACTCTCCCAATATGAGCTGACTGTAATTCTAGGATTATGCTGGTAAATAAAAAGGAGAGATTGGCAAGGATAAACTCCATAAAGTGTTCTGCAAAGGCCTTTATTCCAGCCTCGTTCAACCACTGGAACTCAAACAGCAATAACATGATTACTGTTATTACTATTAGACGTGTTAGAACGTACATCCCCAACATTCAAGCAATATTCACCTTTCCCTTCATGCTGCAGAAGCTTCCACATTCTCACCCATGACCTGTAAGAAGAGGTTAGGACAGGTGCACTGTAGTTCCTCTGTACTGAGGTGATGCTGTCTGTCATTTAGGGGAGCCCAGATGCATTGTGCATATTTAGCATTTCACTTACTAGCTGTGTGCTGTACAGCCTGTTTCTTAAAAGTCAAGAGTACTGCTGGTAGCATACAGGTGATACATCACCTTTTGTAATGTTTTCACTTTCTCTGTTTAACGTTTTCTATTTTTTTTTAATGAACGTGACTATCTTTCATGCATTTTGGCTGAAATGGGGTTAAAATCCTTTGCAGTGGCCTTTGTGATGCTGTGCATTGGATTTTAATGAAAACCGTGGTTATGACGTGTTTTTGGTTGTTGCAGGGAAGTGGTTACAGAGTCAAAGACTTTTCTGCTTCTTCCGCAGCTCTGCCAGAGAGACGACTGAGGGGAACTCTGCTGGGATGGCTGACCCCAGCTGAGCAAAGAGAGATTCTGTGCATAAGGCACTGTGCTCAACCAAAAATGCTGAGGGAAAGGAGGAAGCAAGGACATTTGAAGCGATGCCATTGGTCTTCCCAATAAACTCTTCCACATCACGAGCTCTGCTTTCCTGTAAGCAGCTGATGGGAAGTAGTGAATGAAATCCTTGCTTTGCTTCCATGCAGCTTTAGCTTTACCTGAGAAGCCGTTTTTATCGCAACCTGTGGGTGCCATGCACTCTACCTTTCCAACTCTCTTCCCCATCTTACCTGGGGAGAGTGAGCAAGTGGCACCTGCTATACAGCTCCTCCCACTGTGAGCATCCCAGAAAACACACTGCTTCCATTATGTAACTAGAAGGGAAAAAAAGAGACCTAAATTAGACTGAAAATAATGACGGAAATTCATATACTGCACTTATTGTGTGAAGAGATTCTCGTTGACCCTCTGCTGTTCTGAGATTGCTATGCTGATTGTTGTTATCTCTAGAAATTTTGCCAGAGAAAAGGAATAAGAAGGAAGTAAGGTGGTTTAAAGAGATCAGGAATGGAGGAAAAGAAGAAAGAATGAATATTGGAAGGAATGGTGTTAGGGAGGGAGGGAAAAGGAAGGAGAGAATGAGAGTTAAGCAGACAGAGGTAGAGATTAATATGGATGTAGACTATTTCTCAGATACAACAGCTCAGTGAAAGGCTGGAGCAGAGTTCCTGGTGAGGCTGCAGTCCTGGCAAGGAGGATCTGTGTTGTTGCATTAGGAAATATACATTGAGTTGCTGGTATGTTCTTAGTATTCTCTTTGCCTAGCATTGTATTTAAAGACTTGCATCTTTTCACAAATCTGGCCTGAAAAAGGTCTGTACACCATTTCAGACAACACAGTACAATGTACCACAAAACCGCTTAACGCTGCAGAAAATTGCTAATGTAACAAAACAGAGCTCCTTGAAAAAGCAGCTAACACTTCATTTTGCCTTCCTGGGTCCCTATTGACCCCATTCACAAGGAGCAGCACTTCCACCAGAATAGTTGCGGCACAGAGGAGCTGTTTGGATTCTGTTGCTTCCTTGAGCCCTCCCCAGTGTTGTGTGCTTTTACAGTAGAAAAGAATGTAAAAAAGCTTCTTTTACAGTCACTCAAGAGAAGGCCCTATCAGGTGACAGTAACTCTTCAGCCAAGCTCAGGGTAGTGTCCTGCCTGGGGAACCCAGAGGAAAAAGACTGAGAGATCTTCAGCTTTCCTTTCGTTTCCCTAGCTTGCTCTGCTGTATTGGCTGCTGCTAGCAAAGGAAGAATACATGGCAGGTTGAGAAAAGGGTTGCCAATGGATGTTGGCATTGGCATTTTCTCTTGGCAGGCAATCTTTGGTTATTTAATTGGTCCTAAGAGAGTCACCTGAGCTAAAGCAGTAAAAGTGGAAGCATTAATGTACTTAATCTTACATTAGATGATATAGTTTTATGTTGGATTGGCAAAAAACTGCCCTTAGAATTAGGACTTGACCTGCAGTGTCAGACTAATTGGGAGCCAGGATCCTAGTCATTACCAATGACATGTGTTACATGGCAAAAGAAAAAAGCTGTTTCTGTCATTCCCACCATTATTTGTATTATGACATCTTCTGAGGGCCTTGTCTACACCATGGCTACTGCTGCCCTGATGATAAAAACTCAGACAAAGAACCTTAAAAACCTGATGGCTTTGAGTCTCTCCATTTTTGCATAAACTAGACAAAAATACCTATGTAAAGACTCCCTAATTCAGCAATGAGAAATAATGTAATAGTGTGCATATCACAAAGCTCATCAGGACATAAAAATAAGGTTAACTGTGATTACTGAATAAAGGAACTATATACGTAAATATAAAAAAAAGTATATTTGGTGTATGCATAAATATGTTGCAGACAGATGATATAGGGGCTTCTATGGGAGAAGATAATTAAAGATTTCTGTACTTCACTGGAGAAGAAAAGTTCATTGAGATTGTTCCAGCCCTTCTCAGGGGGTTGGAAAAGTTAGAGCAGCAGAAACAGCTGCTGTGGTGATTCCATATAAATTTTTATCTGATGTCATGCAAAAGCAGGAGTGCCTGAGTGGTCGCTGGTAGACGAGGGAGAGGAGATCTCGAAGGCACGCGCTTCTGGTTCCCATTGCTCCCTTAGCTATAGATGGAGGTTCGAAAGGAGCCTAAAAATTTTTGAAAGCAGAGAGACATTTCATGCATTTCCAGAGTGGTGTAAAGGGGTTCTGCATCATTGAAAGTCAGGCAACATGAAAGGTGCTTGGACCTTTCTGAAAGGGGGGGGAAGCTTGTGGTTGTGTTGATAGACTTAAGCTCCTTCCAGCCTCTGTGCAGCTGGGTAAATCTCCCTAGGATTGGGCTGGCTAACAGAAATATTGGCATTCCTTAGTGCTGGGTGAGTGAGTACAACTGATTCATTTCTTTGCTCTGCAGCGTAATTCTAAGCAGCTTCTTTTTAACAAAAAGGATCAAAGTCTCCAAATGAGAATGTGGTGAACTTGATACTTCTCCACAAGCCCAATAGGCATGGACAATATACATTCTGTAACCAAAACCTTTTGGGGTTTGTGTAATACAATACTCTTTCTGTAACCCCCACCCTTTTTCTCCATCCTTGTGACCCTGCTGCAGCTAAGGGACTGGACAGTAGAAAAACATGTCAAGCATGAAAAGCAGCAACTTGAGGGCAAACATGACCCCTCCACTGCTAGTTACTGAACTTCTGAAAGTACGTCAAGCAAGCAGAATCAGCTAAAAAGGGAGGCCAGGGACACCTCATGTTGTGCAAGATGGGAGGTTAGGTCTTTGCTCTTTAGAACTAAAGTGTTTTGTTTTAATCATGGAGAGAGCTGCTGGCTTGGCACAGTGTGAAATGGCTTTAGAAATTCTGAGGAAGGAGGAATTTCTCAAAACAGTAAGGAAAACAAAAGTCAGCAACAGGGAAAAATTGGCCAGCATTTTTACAACAGGAAATGTGGAGGATACTGAAAAGAGCAAATTAATGACACTGGGAGTACGATCCTGTTAGCTGTTATTGTTGACACCTCATTTCTTGACTATGATGCCAGCTAAGGGCATGTTTCACTTGACACTAACTTGAGTCATCTTTGCCTCATCCAGAGAAAAAGAAATATCAAGCAAGAGAGCAAAACTTTATAATAAGAATCGAGCGCATCACAAGAAACTTATCTGCTTTTGGGATCCGATCAGCAGCTGCAGTATGGCTGCAAGGACTCTGAGCTGATTGCACCAAATATTTTGCTGTATTTTATTTTCAGAGGTAGAATAAATGTTCCATTATGAGCACTGGAAAATGCTAGCTATACCTATTTTAAACACAAGTGTAATGTTTTATAGCCCATATAGGGATAATTACAAAGTACAAAATCACAGACTTTATAGCAGATTTTCCCAGGAGTGCAGTTAGGAAAACAGTATGTGTCATGTAGCCAATTTAGATAATGATTCTGATAAAGATAAACTGAATTGTTTATAATAAGTAATTGGGCCTACAAAGGCCCAAATGACACAGTTGAGTGTGCAGACTTGGAAATGGCACAGAATGCAGTGCAGCCCCGGATGCTGCATGGTTCTCCTCAGCTGTGGAGCTGCTGCCCACATCATCTTTGGCTGGATTGGATCTTTCCAATGGAGTTAATTTTTCTCAGGAATAGCAAAGATTAAAAACAGTTCAATTTATTTTTCCTTTGAGACTCCGAGGCAGCGGCTTTTGTTCATCTGTGCTGGAGGAACTCTGCAGGGCACATCGGCTGATTCACGTTTCCCAGTTGAACTGGGAGACACCTGAGTGCCTGAAAATGCAAAAGGAAAGCCGCAGCCTCCACTGCTCCTTGAAGAAGTCTTAGGGCACATTCGGAGCTGAACCATAAAGAATACTGGCCTTGTAAATACAGCATTGCTTTACCACAGGCAGGAGATTACTTGTTGAGTAGATTATCTCTCTTGAGATAAGACAAAATCCTTCAGACTCGAGTGGAGTATCTTGTCTGGCCTATTAGTATATGACAAGATGCAGTTTGGGCCCAGTAAGCCTCTATCAATCACAAGATGAAGTAAAGCCCTAATTATCATTTAATTGCTGCCTTCAGCTTGAGCTGCCCTTCTTCACAGTTTTCTGCATCCATTTGAGATTAGGTTGCACTGAAATGAGAACCGTAAAGGGCCTGGCAAAGGTGTGAAATTCCCTGGGTAACTGAATTAATGACAGCGCACTCCTGCTGCTAGGGGGGTTTCTGTTCTCTATGAAGACAGAATGAGTGAGGGCAAAGGGAAATAATGGGGAATTGGCAACGATAGCTCTCAGCCATTTGTTCACAAAAAGAATGACACAGAACAAGCTGTTTTGGCCAAACTTGAGGAGAACAAAGGAAATACCACTCACAGACATCTGAATTTATGCTAATTTTGTAGAACTGTGTTGTAAATTATTTTGTTGAATAAGAAAATGTTGTAATATGTCCTTGTAGGCAGCTGAGTACAAGTAGCTGTGATAAGCACTGTTAACGGTAATTTTTCTTTTCTACATTATTCTATCAGGGCAGTTTGAAATGGATTAACGGAGAGGCTTGGGGTGTTTGGGGGTTGGTTTGGTCTAGTTTTGAAGCAGCACTTGTTGTTTTCCTATGCTCTGCATGGCAGGTGTGTTTTCTAAGTAAACTGCAGAGGCTGAACAGTGTTTCGCATGATGAAATCTTCCCAGCAGCCCTGGCACTGACATTCATCATTAAGATGCTTGTCTACACTGTGTAGCTTTACAACATCAAATTCAGTTTCAAAGATAATTACAGGCCATTAGTGCCTGACACATGGAGTTTAATAACAGAGAGTAAATACTGCGGTGATTTTGGAAATGCATAAATAAATAGATAAATACATGAAATGGAGTTGTCTGGCTTTAAAAATGAGCTCTGTAATACTGGTATTGCCTGAGAAACAAGCATAGTTGCAACTGGTCACTTAGCCTCATTAGATGAAAGATGTAGTCCTATTAAGCCATCATTGTACTAGTCTGCTTGGCAAGCAAATGCTACTCTTCCTGAACTGGAAGTTAGCACACTAAATGTTTGCGGTCCTCTGTAACAGGATGGACTATGCAGACCTAATACCTAGGAGCACATGGGCAGCCTTGCCATCCTTGTTGGGTTCCAGACATTTTATGAGTGTTACCAAAAATAAGCATTAAAAGCTTGGTAAACTTTTAAAGCATACATATTCTTATTTAAAATAAAACACTGAGCATCCTAACAACATAGTTGGAATTCCTTTGTCCTGACATTTCTTCAGTTTAATTAAGACCATAGAATATCCCAAGTTGGAGGGACCCACAAGGGCTCCACACAGCACCACCTGTGTATCCCAGTGCTCCCTGAGCTCCAGCAGCTTGGGGCCAGCAGTATCTGGATTTAAGATCAAGAGTGGTCAGCTGCCTTTGCTGATACCAAGGTAACTGCATGGGCTCTGCATGGCTTCTGGCATAGCAACGCTTCAGGATGTGGTGATGGAACCCCTGTGGGTTCACAGCTAAAATACTCCTAGGCCTGGAGTTGGTTTTAAGCGTTAGGAAACTTCTGTCAGGACATCTCTGGCATTGGAATAGCCAGCTGCTGAGAGAACTGAATGAAACTTGCAGAAGCTTTGAGACAAAACTGCTGGTTTTGCAAAGGGGCATTAAGTAGCATCTAACACATTAAAAGAGAAGGGAGTAGACTTGCCTATTTTTAACTTATTCTTTGGAAAGAAAATATCCATTCAGCTCTGACACCAAGGTTGCTTGAATTCTCTTTCTTGGGGGAATATTCATTTCATCTAGCAATTATCAAAGTAACTGTGGAAAGCAAAGGATGGAACTGCAGAGATCATTGTCTGCCAGAGACTTTGTCAGAGCTTTCCTTTTTTTCTTTTCAGAATATCCATTTTAACCTAACAAAGCTTGTTATGACTATCTTGCTGTATTTCTCATATGCTTGAGAAAGTTCCCATGCTGAGACTTTGTACAGACAGATTTAAGCCAACAGTAGCTTTTGCAGCCTGCTTATAAATCATGCAAAATTAAGGCTTATAACAGGACAGATTTTGTTGCTTTATCCATGAGGCTGCAATGGTCTGTAAGCCGTTTGTTTGGCTAACATTACAGCAAATGACACCTTATCTGCTATGGCTGCAGAATACGTGCTGTAAACTGTAAGTGTTCCTCTGTCGTGTTTTGTATGCTGGGACTTAAAGTGCTTGACAAACCATGGCGTATCAACACAGCTAATAGAAAAGCCTTTACCCGTGTTAAGCTGGTGAAGGCAAAGTGGCATGATGGTGATGGGTTGATGGTTGGGCTAGATGATCTTAGTGGTCTTTTCCAACCTTAATGATTCTTTGGTTAAGTGCAGTTCAGCACTGGACACTTCTGAGGAGAGGTGCTGGAGCTCAGAGTTATAAGCAGGTCTTCTGACTTCATTTTTCTGCTCCAGCTGCAGCTGTGGGCATGGCTGTTCAAGGCCAACCAAAAGGCCTGTCTCTCCAGTGTCTGACTCTGACAGTGCTTAGTATCTTCTTCTCTCCCTTTTTACGTTTTGCAAATCTAAGCAAAGTACCAGGAACTTTCAGGGTGCACCGCAATCCAAAAATAAAGTACTCATTTCAGTACACACTAATCGGGAGGCAGCCTCTTCTTTTTCCACCTCTCAGAAATTTGCCGTAGAAATCATGAGATTAAATGAAAAAGCATAAAAGGCAATTCATGCTGGCTTTCTTCCTCCCCTGTAGCCTTTTAGTCACAACTGTACTTTGTTCTTTTTTCATGTTCTGCTCCATGTTCACATTCTAAAAAAAAATCATAATTCAAAGAGAAGCAAATCAAATTGTATTGCTCTTGCAGGTCACTGGTGGGAGTATCTGGGACCATTGAAACAATGGGGAAGTCTTACAGAGGGTGGGATGTTTGCAGGCAAATCACCTAGTCTTTTAGTACTAACATACTTGCTTTGGAAAACAACTTTGGACAGCTCGCAGAATACAGCTATGGAAAAACGGTGTAGGGCTGGAAAAGACTTGTCCTGCCCTTTGCAACCACCATTAAAGGTGGTAGTTAAAAGCAACATTAAGGAGGACACTGGACAGACACTCCTGTTCGTTCAGTCCTGCACTCCCTCGGCAGTCATTAGGGTTTTTAAGTGTCTTGTTGCATTGAGTTTGACTGCATGAAGCTGATTTCTAGCTGGACAGAACTTCCTTGGGAAGGCTGGCGATTTGAATGCAGCGTGCCATGCACTGAAAAGACTCAAATTATGATCAAAGCAAGAGTCACACGGTGACTGGCACAGCACAGCTGATTATTTAACTTCTAATAGACCACACAGAATTCTGCTCACGCCTGGGAAAGCAGAAATTGGTCAGCAGCTTTCAGCCATCCTCACGGGCTGCACGCAGCGTTTGTGTCCAGAGCTCCTCTGCATCCACAGTGTCACCACACGGGAGCAGGAATGTTGAACAGCCTCCTGTGCTTTAGGGCCTCCGATAGCTTCTGTTTTCCAGCAGAAAAGGTTGGTTATAACGAATGGGAAATCACTGCCACGGCTCTATTTTCTCACGTGCTCAGATCCCTGCAAGCTTTGAAAGCCGACGCCTTATTACCCCGGGCATTACTGCGGGCACCGCGCGAGCCCCGCTGCGTGCTCGAGCTGCATCTTGCTCGCCTTTTGTCGCTCGCCTTTCCTCGGGCTTAGGGAGCCGCGGATGTTAACGCTCAGCATCCCCGGGGATTCTTTTATACACTCGGCAAAAGGCTCCGGGAGAAGCGGGGCAGCCCATCTCCAGGAGGCACAGCTGTGGGTTCCAGTCGAGGCCCAGACTGCCCAGTGCCCGGCTTCGAGCGCGGCCCCGAGCGTGCGGAGCGGCGGGGCCGCTCGGTGCCGCTCGGGGCCGCTCGGTGCCGCTCGGGGCCGCTCGGTGCCGCTCGGTGCCGCTCGGTGCAGCACCGCGGGCCGCGCGCTCCGCCTCGCTGTAGCGCCGGGCTCCGCTCTGCGCTCCCTCACGTTTTCCCAACGCCATTTCGTGTTCGGAAAAGCGGCTGCTGCGGACTTCGTTACCCACCGCAGCTCCACCTGTGCCGGGCTGCAGGGGCGGGAGGCGCGGGCAGAGCTGTGCGGAGCCGGTGCTCCGTAATTACATCCAGCCCGAGTGTTCTGCGGCTGGAGACGGATCTCCAGGCCGTAAATAAGGATTAGGAAGTGATGTCCTTTTAAGACTAAGCTATTTTGCTAGATTTAAGGGTTGTTTAAATTGTAGTTAAGTAGAATGGCTCAAAATTCTAGGAATATTTTGTAACGTTTAAGATCTATTTAGGATTTTGTTTTTTAAAAGGATTTATTTTGTCAGTAGCTGCAGCATCCCAAGGCTTGGTGTCACACGTTGTCCAGCTGACTGACTGACATCCAGGGCGACATTTCAGCATGTGGGTTCGCTTTAACCTTTTGGCCCCACTACAGGAAATTGCACTTATGGAGAAGAGTAAAATACGATTTGAAATTTTGCTCCCGGATGTTTTCCAAAAATTGTTTGATTATTAAAAATTTGGATGGAAATTTTTCTTAACTCCATGTCTCAAAATTTCATCGAGGCTGGTTTATCTCACTCACGGCCTCATTTGCTTACACTGATGACAGTAATTACCCGTCCTGTTCCTAGAAAAATAAAATACAGCGACGGTGGACGTGAATAAGCAGTTTACATTCTCAGTGGGAAAAACACATCTGTGGAGATGAATTTCATTAAGCTGTTAACTGTAACAGTGAATTTTCAGGTTGGTTCCATCCTTAGCCAGTGTGCTTACCTCTGCTTAACACCATATTGATGGGATGTTTGAGATAAACCAAACCAAACCATAGAAGGAAGCCTTCTCTCCCTCTTCTGCTTTGTCTGGGTCAACATTTCACCCTCCTGATTAGATTTGGAACCTACTAATTAGATATAATTCATTATCTGCAAAAATGAGATCAGAAATCAAGAGCTTCTTTTCAGAATAAGGAGATCTTTCCTCTCATCCATCATGGCTATAAGTAACCAATTTAAAGTCAGACAAATGCATAACCAGCATTATTACCTTGTCATAACTAGTTAGGGAGAAAGACCTGGAATAAGCTGGCATTATAAATGGTTTTTATCACATTATTTTGCAGTTATTTGTCAGCCACTTTGCGTAAGATAAATGTAGAACAATAATCAGATTCTAAAACTGGGCTACGGACAAGATTTTGTTAATTGCAAAAAAACACCTCTGCAGACTGATTTTTCTGTTGTAGGGCACAGTTTATAAATTTTCTTTATGGAAGAATTGTACCAATCGTTTGACCCTGAAAATCTGATGGGCCAGAAAATAAGAAGGGGTCTGCAGCTTTGGAAACACAGTGCAGTCTCCCAGAAGTCAGCAGATGCACTGCTTAGCAAAATGGCCAAGGGAAAAATATCAGTTTTTGAGATACTGAGCTTGTGGCAACAAATGGTGTAACTCATGGGAGGGAGTTTGCAACAGCACGGCAGAGGTGCTGCAGCTCTGAGACTTCTGATGCGTGCAGATGCCTACAGCTGGATTATCCGTGATCACAAATGCCCGAGCTGTGCTTTCCTGACAGAATGAAGCGCACAATTAAATCGCAGCCACGGCAGGATTTTAGTTTGAGAGCAGCTTCAGAGAGTGACTGATGTCCACAGCCCCTTCCTCGTCCTGCTTGGGTGTGGGGAGGCAGCAGATGTGAGTCCACAGACCAGACCGCAGCGGCTGCGCTCCCTGTGTGGCAGAGCAGCCGTGTTCCTGATGTGGCTGCAGAAACCAGGACTGGAATGCGCATTTAAAGGGGCAGACTGAAGGAAAGGTACAGGTGAAGTTCCTGCAATATAAATCTAGAACAGGTCCCTCTGCTATACCTTCATTTAGACAAGGAGCAGCTTCACATTCGAAACTCTCCTGTGGAAAGCAGGATTAGGCCATGAATTATGCAGATATTCTAATGACACTTGCAAACCATTCTTAAAATTGAGGGGCTCCAGGTGCGGAGGGACGTTTCCTCAGGCGCACAGTTCCCATCACCCGCAGGGGTGGGTGATGCTTCCACAGGGTCAGCTATGTTGTTTTGTGTTGTTTTGTGTTATTTTGTGTTAAGGGCCATTGTTCCTCTTCGACATGGGGGAAAAAAAGTGTCCTCACACTCCTTTTCTTCTGATGACAAAAATACTCTGATTTGTTTTAAATTGAAGCGTAAAAGGGTACAGTTTTAAAGCAACAGGATTACTGCTGGTGTTATTGTGAGGGTGGAGGATGTGTGTGCTGAGGTGTGAGGATGCGGAGTTATTGAACTGCAGTGCTGAGATGCCACAAAGTCTGCTCATCTGTCACCTGTAATTCCAGGCTGTTAGCACACTCCTTTTTCTCTGTAAGTAGGTAAAGGCCGTAGTTTGATTTTTATCTCAACTGCAGCACTCTGAAGATTTCATCACTAGATATTTACTAGATTATTTGTTTTAGACTAGAATTTTGCTGGAAAATCAGCTATGTGTTTTAGGTACCGTTAGCAGAGTGCTATGTGGGCATACCTTACTAAGGAAAAAATATTTAAGGAATATTTACTGTCTGGATTTCTTCTTGCTTTTCAAAGAGACAAGCCTATTTAGAAGTGTTAATATAATTGCAGCTCAAGGGAAGTGTAGCAGGAATAGGGACAATTGTAAAGTACGGGTTATTAAAACCTGAATTATTCTTCTGCCATCTCAGAGCTTAAGCCATCACCAGGCAAACTGTTTTCAAATTTTTTGCATTCAAATGAGAGTGTTGTGCCTTTTGTCAGCCTGTGAGTATCAGCACAGCATTGTATTGAATCTACCAGAGGAGGGACCATCACCTTCCAGACTCCCATCCCGCTGCAGCCTTCAGCAACAACAAAAGCAGCAGCGATTCTAATCGGGCACCGCGTCGGTGCTTCTGCACAGTACACGTTTCTGTTTGTAAATGAATATTTTCTGAAAAGTAAAAAAGCGGCTCCATCCGATTCTTGCATTTGGGATTCGCTTAAAAGGGCTGATCAAATCGCTGGCTGCAGACAAGTTTTTCTTTTTTTTTCTGGTTAATGCAGTTTAAGTGGCTGTAACATGAAAAGACTTGACAAACTGGTAGCATTAATGTACTGAGTATAATGAACACCAACCATACAGCACATGGTGCTTGTCTGCTTATTGGTGAATTTAACTCACTTTAATTGCAGTGCTACTTACGTGATGAAGATGTAGTCCTCACAGGGATCGTTTGAGGGAGGAATAATGTATTTGTTTAAAATAAAATAAAATAACAACAAAACTAGCAGATTGTACGACTAGCTGTAGTAAATTACAGTTTAATAATTATTACCGAGATCGTATTTAGCTTAAGGTTAAAAAAGAGGCACCTCTGGAAAGCAGGATAAAAGCTTGCCTAGAGCACAGCCACCAGGGCCGTCTTTTGCAAGCTACACTGGTGGCAAGATGCTCCCCAGAGCACCTGGGAATAAATGGAGTCTGCTGGGAGGAGAAAGTGTCTGCCCTCAGGGCACGTCAATGGAAATAGAAGGTGACAATGAGCCCAAGGCCTGCTTGGCCATATCACATGGGTCTCCTGATTCTATTGAAGGTATTGCACAGCAACCTGCCCTCTGAGCAAATTTGACACCTGGGAGGTTTTCTATGCAAGTGGGAGGTGTAGGACCTTTACCCTCTAGCACAGAGCTAGTGCCGTAGGCAGTGGGACGCTGGTGGTGTTAGAACCTCCTTATGTCTGTCATTTGTACCCTGAACATTGAATATCTTCCTCATTATTCATCCTACCACACTAGAAACAGCTGGTCTTCAAGGGAAATTACCTAATGAATCAACAATAAGACTATTGTGTAGGC
This sequence comes from Perdix hodgsoniae, assembly GCA_035772895.1. Taxonomy (NCBI): domain Eukaryota; kingdom Metazoa; phylum Chordata; class Aves; order Galliformes; family Phasianidae; genus Perdix; species Perdix hodgsoniae. The sequence goes on along the minus strand of JAPSGF010000020.1, from coordinate 360,238 downwards.
GTGACATTTCTGATAATAAATTATAGCTTTCAGGAGGTTGACCACACTCGTCAGGGTTTTGTGAATTACAGACTCAGCTGCCTTGTCTTCTGCTGTTTTACATAACTAACAATGTAAACCCTTGGCATTTGACTGGAAGTTGTTCCCTCAACTCCTAGATCTGTATCATAATATTTTCTTCATCATCTGTTCAGGATAATTTTACTAGGCATTTCCAACCCATACTTAAAAATTACAATCTTTGATTTTGAATTGATTATCTTTTTCATGTGATATCTATCTTAGAATTAAGTGTGAATTTAAATATTTCTATGCTAGAAATGCAGATGCGTTATAAATGCAGAGACTGCATTTCACTTTGATTTCACTTAGGTTAGCAGTGTGCTTGTATGGCTCATCCTTACACTGAAAGGAGTACCTTCAGAAATCCATGATGTGGAGGAAGATCAGAATATTAGCTTGCTAACTTGCTTCTAACTAATTGATTTGGAACTGCTTGTCCCATAAGAAGTGTGCTTCAAGGATTATTATTTGAAAGTATGTGTTTGTTTTTAACTTACAAGGTGCTGTTTGCCTTTTACTTTGTGTATCCAAGCATATGACCAGTTAGCATTTTAAAACAAAAGCTTTTGCTTCCTCCAAACTGAATGCAAATGATACTGAAATTCAGGCAATATCTGCAGCAAATGTTGCGCTTCATCTCAGTGGAATTCTGTGGAACCAGTTCCTTAGCTTTTAATATTGCTAGTCTTTTCATAAGTATCCAACAAGTAGAAAAGGACAGCACTTTCGTTTTTTTGCCAGATTTCTTGGGGGCAAAATACATACTTTGAAATATGAATGAAGTAGGCTGAGGTAAGTCAGGCTGGAAAGGAAGTCGGTATTCCTGCACAAGTAGTGGTGGAAGTTAAAAATGAGATCTGAGGCAGTGAATGTGTGTTGTAGCAAGTACTGACTGTTGTGCTATTGCTCTTCACAGGCAGTTGGTATCTGATGTCTGCTGCTGCTTCCACCTTCTACAGAACATTTTCTTAATTTAATTCAGTAGAGAATGTTACACGGGGTTCGCTCGCTCTAACACAAGTGGGTGGCTTTTGTGGTGTGGGTTTTTTTTGGTAAACAGTTTAGATTTTCAATGGGAAAAAAAAAAAGAAAAGAAAAAACCCACTGTGTCTAATGAGTGTCTCTTCTGACACTTCTTATCTGAGACAGTAGGAAACCAGCACAGGTCAGTTTTAGGAGAGCATTCTGAACTCTGCCTCATGTCTGAAATGGTGCCAGGATCCCCTCTGTCCAGGCTTTCTAGGAAGGCTGCTTTTAAGTGGAGCTAATCTAGTAGCTGTCCTTGCAAACCCCCACCGCCAAAACTCCCAAACCAGAAAGTCCTCGGGGAATTTGTAAAGTAAAATCCTTCTGCAGGAGAATTGCACAAAATCTTGACTTCACTTTAGAGGGTGCCTGGAGGCAGCCTCATCTAACTCTTGAAACACAAGTACAGCAGACAGGAGTGCTGGCTTTGGTTCCCTGCTGACCCTTTGGCCCTGAAGGGGTTTCTTAAGCCTGTCTTTTCAAGTCTTTGAAAACTTTTGTTTCCTTTATATTTTGTGCCCCATTTGAGGCACTCGAAATTTCAGTTGTGGGAGCACCAGGCACTCGCTACTCTCACCAACTGTACGTATAAGGCAGTAATCAGACGTCAGGTTTCTTGTGCTCTCCTCAAGCGGGAATGGTACATCAACAGCTTCAGCCTATGCTTTCCTGCATAGCGGAAGGTGTAAGCACAGAAAGTGAGCTGCCCAGTGGTTGTGTGGGCTTAGAGCTGTGTGCCCTCCTGGGCCAGGAGGCAACACGGCTCCAGCACTGGGGGTTCTGTGACCTTCACAGTTGTTCTTGCCCCAAACACCAACAGTTTGCAAGCAGGCTCCCAGTCATAAATCCCATAATAGATTCCATCAGACTGTTTGGTAAGCAAAAGCTGAACTTTGTGAGGAAATATGTGAGATACTATGACCTTTAGTGTAATATCTTGGCATCAGTTAATTAATTGTGTGTTTTAAGTGGGCCGATGGGGATGAGTTGGTGGTAGACTAACTGGATTATCGTGGACATGTTCTGTTTATAAAACAATATCTGTAGTCTGTAGGTACGCTGGGCAGATAAAGGCAGATAGGCTTTCACAAGAGAAGCTCATCTGGGAGGCTCTGCGGTTTGTGAGCCTTTTGTCCTGTTGTTGTCCCTCAAGAGGGGTCTTTCTCACCACCTCTTGCTGTTGGCCCACTGAGCTGCTGTTCCATTCCTCCCTGTCCCGCAAGGAGGCTTTGTCTCCTGTCCGCTCTGAGAACACTTGGGCTGCAGGCGGTAGCCAAAGACGGAGAGAACACCGGAGGGGCTGTGGCATTCACCCGTGTTTACTGTGAACATCAGAGCAGAGCGCTGGGTTTGGACGGTGCAAGGAAGTAGGTCTGTAAGTGCTTGAGCACAGTCTCTTGAGTTTATTGTAAACACTTCTAACTTATCAGGACCTGGTGATTTGTGTGAGCGCCCTTTGGTTATGGTGCAGGGACCGGGTGATTGAAAAAAGAAGCAGAAAAAGGTACATAACTGAAGATCACTTGTGCACAATTTTGGGCTGAGGCTGTTAGGCTAGAAAATTTAGCTAGATGTTAGTTGCAACCAAAGTCCTCTAAAACTGAATTCTGCTTCTCCAAAACTGAATTTGTTTTTTGCACTTCTGTAATTTTGGGGTGTCCATTATTGTAGGCACATGCCTGCTATGCTCTTCACTTTTTCAGAGAATGGAAGTTCAGCAGAAGTAAACAAAGGTGTTGTAATCGAGTCACACTGTCGCTTAACTTTCCCCACTAGTCTTCTGATAGAGACAGGTTGTGCTCAGCTGCATACAGACATAACAGCAGTTCTGTCTCCAAAATCTGGCTTTGCAGAGTAAGGCCTGTTGAGTTTCCATGGCAATGGCCACAAATTCCTCCCCAGCTCTTCAAAGTGAAAGACATATTTGTTTTGCTAGTGCAACTTTGTAGCACAAAAGCTCTCTTTTTTCACATAACACCTGCTAATCTGCACTTGGTCCCTTTGAAGCCTCCTGCTGATCAGAAATTCAAATACATTTTTGCATGCTAATCTTAGTAGTAATCTTGAGCTTGCGTCTTTCATGTTCTGTCTGTGAAAACAGTTTTCTTTATAAATCACTGAAAACGTTGGCCCTGCTTGCTCTCCATGGCAGGATGAGCCGATAGGGAAATCACACTGTCAACAGCTTGGATGTTGATTTTCTCAAGGTATAACACAGTGTGGACGATGCTATCAGATCAGGGCTTTCTAACCGCCTGTTTGGTATTTGTGAAAAGAAAGAAGGCAGAGGAGGGGGGAAAAAAAAGTAGGGAGGGCTTTCATTAGCTGCCTGCCGATGTGAGCGCTGCGTGCTGCTGAGCGCAGCCTGCCGAGCTCCGGGAGCACAGCGCGGAACTCGCAGGGTTTGCACTTCATCTGCCATTTTACCCTGTTCCTATGCGTGTCACCTCGACAGAGGAGCAAGCGTGGCTGCAAAGCAGGACAAATGAGTGTTTGCCGCAGTGCTTTTCTGCTCACCTGATGAATAAGCGGGCAGCGCCAGCACTGAGCGGGCGGATTGCGCGCTCCTCCGCAGGCTGTCCAGGCGCTGCGCACACAGCGCCGTGGGGACGTAACTGTGCTGGGCGCAGCTGCCAGTGTGGGGGAAGATTCCCCTCAGCCCAGAGCCGCAGTGCGAAGCTGGGCTGCCAGCACGGCTCTTCCTTTGCCTGTCCCTGCCACGGGTCCCCCTGCGCTGGGACAGGTCCAGTGCTGGCAGGAACGTGGTGTCGGCAGCTCCCAGGGCTGTGGTCCAGCACAGGGGACTCTCACCTGCTGTCCTGTACAATCATCACAGCAGTCATAGCCATCGTGCAGCGAGGATGCTTGGTGGTGTCTTGTTTTGCATCAAGAGGAAAGGATTCAAACTATTTTCCCTTGGGAAGTGCTGTGCCCGTGCTCGACCTTTGTCCACCGAAGCAAGCTAACCCCGTGTCCCACACACACTCCAGTCCCAAACTGCCTTTAATACTCTCCTCTGGTTCTGCATCCTGCCAGTACCTGTGAGCGTGGCCCAGCAGCGGCTCACAATCTGTGCTTTGTTCCTGCTGTGTTCCTTTGTGTCTTGGAGTCCTGAAACAGAAAGGTTTGAATTTCACTGCAGCTCGGACATAGGTGAGCCTCTGTGGCACGGTTATTTTAAATGAGCCATTCCATACAGAGCTTTACGTTGTTTAAAATCATAATTTATTTTCCCTTCTACTTGATCAAAAAAAGAAACCTTCATGGTTAATTTCTTAACTTATACTTTGGAGAATATGTACAATTTTTCTGTGAAGAGATTAAGTTTCCTCACATACACAAAGCATTTTACATGCTCTGTACTTTTTGAATAGTGCACTGGGTGAAACAGTTTCTCCCCAAACCCTGGCTGCAGGAGCTGCACGCCGCCTGCCTCCAGCAGCAGAGCAGGGCCATGCATGGGCCATGCATTCCGTGGGTCAGTTGTGAGCTGAGCCCTGCAGCTCTGCCTCCGTATGCTGCATTGCTGAAAAAAGAAACAACAACAACAGCAAAAGCCCCCTAACTTTTAAAAAAAGGTTATGAAAGCTTACAGTGCGTTTCAGGTGGAATTCGTACTTGCCATTTCATGTAGGATCGCTATCAAAATATTTGAAAGAGGTTTTTCTGTTCTTTGTCTGCTGCATCTCGCTGTTACTCAGACTCTGTTCTATTCAAATTCTCTTCCGTTCTTTAGGAAGAAGAGTCTGAGTGCACAAGGAGGCCATGGTTTCATCAAGCAGATAATGTAACCATGTAATATAAACGTTGCATTAATTTCCTTCGGCTCTGTGAGCTGTCAGACACGTTGAGAACAGTTGGCAAAGGTCTGGGGAAGTTCCCAGCACTGCGCAGCAGCTACCAAGTGGATAGGAGACCCTTCTGCCTCGCTCTGCTGCACTCTCTGCCTCTGCTCTCTGGCGCTGCAGAGGTCCCTCTGCCACCTTTCCAGGTGAATCAGAGTCATGTTCTCACAGCTTTCAGAGCTCATTAATACACTATCACCAGTAAACTGCAAAAAAGACCCACCCAAAAACATGCGAATGAAAACTGCAACATAAATCTTGATCTGTCTTTATTCTTTTACTTCTGTGTGTCCTTAAAGGAAAAATGCTGATAGCATGCTTGTTGACAGGAAGTTTTTTAGTCAATGCCAGTTCATTCAAAAGTGGCATAAATAAATAAATCAATCAAAGCTAGAATTTGAGAGCTGCACTTAATTTTCCTCTCCCTTCTCACTTTTTTCCAATTCTTCAGTAGCTGAGGGGATGCTCAGTATGCCAAATGCATTTTACTGTGTGCTTGGGTCAGAGCACTTCTGTCTTCTGGAGCAGGCGGTCGCTGGGTCCAACCAGGGAGGAACTCGAATATTTGCTTGCTCTGTGGCTGTTACTCTTCAGTCTGGTGAGTGTGACTTTAAAACGGTATTATTTGGACTGAAGAGTGCAGCCAGGCAGCACGGGGCCTCGTGCCTCCAGGAAGGGCTGTTCCCCTGCTGCAGCGAGCAGCCTCAGGATTGGTAACATCTGCAGGACTGGGACGTTCCTCTCTCCCCTCGGGCAGGGCCAGGTTAATGCCATAGTAACCAGCGCAACCACCGCAACAGCCATTTCACCTTAAAAATCTTCCTACATGGCAGAAATCTTTGGGTTTCTGGCTGCACTCTCAGCTGCAGCAATATTGCTGGGTTAGATAAACCCAGATTGAGTTATGAGATCCTGGCAGCTGGCCCTGGGTCATCATCAGGATTTCAAGCCTAATAAATACACGAGGAGTAGTTCTTTGGTGAGGTTTGTGCTGTTTTCTCCTCTCCAGCAATCACAGTGCCTTCTCTAATACAGCACTGACTGCCTGTTTTTACAAGTGGCCAGTCGTGATGCTGGTAGAGATCCTGCTCCAAGGAAGTACATCTGATAACTGAGTGTACTGAGGTGGATCTGTACCTGAATGCTTGCAGGAGCACTGTGAGAAGGGCTGATGGAGGGACCACTTCAGAGCACCAGAAAATACAGTGATATCTCTGTGTTTGCACATCATGACTGGAGCACCCATATCACCCTGCAGCTCAGTGTTTTGCTTTGTTGAGGAGTGTTGGACATGAAGGCCCAGGGACAGTCATGCCCACATCTCCTCCCTCCCTGAGCCAAGGAAAGCCCAGCTGTGAAGGTGCTGTGTGCTCTGAGATGCTCATGGCCTACCACAAAGCTGTGTTCTCTGCTTTCTCCCACGTTGATGGCACCTCCAGCTTCTGCTTCCAGCTACCTTACACATATCTAGAAGGTGTAATGTATCTTTTTCCACCAAAGCAAAAGTCTGATGCTTTAGTTTATTAAAGAAATATGTAAAAAGAAAATCTACTTATAATCTTTTTTAACTATGAAGACCTGATCTGTACAGAATGACTGGCTCCCCACAACTGCAGCAGTGATAAGAAATGCCTTTTATTGCTTCTTGTGCTGTATCATGAGCTTGCTTTACAACCATGCTCCCCAGGAGAATACAGTGAGGGCTCTTAAACCTCAGGGGCTTTTGTGATCTTCTCACTTGCTGTTTATAACTGATTAGGGCTCAGTTGTGATGTAACGATAGTTCCCCCATGCTGTACTGATCTGAGTGGGAACGAAGGGCATTTGGTATCTCACATGATCAGACCCTTCACACCCTGTCTCGCTGCTCATTACAGAATATGAGCAGGAAGACGGAGCACTCCTCGATTTTCTTATTCAGACTCATTTCGAGCTCCGGCTCAGACTGGAGATTTGCTGAGTAAATAGTCTCAACAATAATCTCAGCCTGATTCCAACTAATTAAATCCTGTACAAACATCCCTCTCTGGGCCAATATAGTGAAAGACAACGAAAACACAGAAAACCAGACATAGCTTTCCTCCAGATTTTGCCCAACCCTTTAATCCTGTATCTTTTGAAAGATAGTAACGTCCGTAAGATGAGGGGTCAGCCTTCCTGCCCTCAGCATCAAGCAGTGGAATTTTTCAATAATGAACAGCTGGGTCACCAGCGACACAAAAGCTGCTGTAATATCCTGTAGGCTTACGGGGCACAACAGAAATCCCAAAGCAAATCATGATGTACACAGAAAGGGACCGTCCTTTTCTATTAAGGAGGCCACTTCAAACCAGTCTCGACACCACCTTTTCTCCAGCTTTTTGGAGGCTAGATTATCCCCTGCATATTTTTAATCACGCATTGGGGGGTAGCTCTGATTGCCTTTTTAGAGTCAGAGAAGTTAAAGAACGTAGTTGGAAGGCTGGTATTGTCAGCACTGCATCTGCGGGTTCTCTGCTGAGATGTGTTTACAAACAAGCTTTTAGTTCAAGGAGAATGGTAACACTCCGTTGGGCTCATGCTTAGGTTTTGCACCCGTTGGACAAAACTGGTTTTATTAACCCAGACTCCAAGTAAGTGTGGAGAGAGCTTTTACTGGAGGTGGGGGTTGCATTTGTTTTTTAATTCTTGTGAAATCCCATGGAATTCATGGCCTTTTGCAAAGAAAAAGTTATGTTGCAGAGCTTTTCCTACAGTACTCAGTAATGCAAAAAGTAAACCATGGTAACAGGACAAAAAATAGTATAAAAACTTTTTAATGTGCCACAAAAGTCAGTCTGAAATGTATGCGAGATATGTTGGGGGTTCCTGATTAAAAGCAGTTTGTGTCAAGGAAGTTACCACTTGCAGCATGTAGAACATCTGACAGTGATTAAATGGAGCTAGCTATTAGATTTTTCCTAAAGAAACAATAGTTAAACATATCTCCACAAGTATGAAACACTTTATGTACTGTATCTGGTACACCTCATTTAAATTGACTTAGATGGAACAGACACACTAAGTCTAACTAGTAGGTTATTAAGAATATAAACCTGGTGCCCAAGAATTTACAATCAGTTATATGGGAGGTATCCTGACTTTCCTCCCTTTCCCAGGGCTTTCATTTACTAAGCATGTGCTGTAAAGATGTCACATTTACCGAAAGGGACAAGTTTAGGATGTTTCTTACAAACAGTTTTAAGTTACATACCTGTAGCAAACACATCTTGCTGTTCTGCAACATGCTGTGTAGAAAGTCTGCCACAGGCTCCAGAAAGCATGTGTTAAAGGGGGAATGTACATGTTAGGAAGAACATAATTGTAATTTGTTTTTCAGTTTGCTTCTTAGAGTTTGTGAATTTTGATAGAATAATGGTATAAAATTGCTTTCTGCAAGATGACAAGCATTTCAGCTCCCTTAAACCACTTACAGCAACAAGAAATATGGCTTAAATTAAGTGTATCATACTTCTAATTCTAGTAGGTACCAGAAAGAAGAGCTTGGAGATTCATCCAGCCTGGAGTATTTGTTAGTTGCAAATGAGCTGAGTACTGTAAGTAATAGTAATTTTTAAGAGTTCCTTAAGAATACCTTTTTAGTTTGCTTCACTTTGGGGTCAAGAGATGTGTTTAGATGGTTACTGCAGGGCTGTGCTTACACTTGGGTGCTCTAACTCACATTCCTGAAAGGCGTGGCAGGAGCAGGCAAGTCTTTCAGTTTGGGGTTTGAATATGATTTAAATCATTTATTTTTTCCTATTATTTTGTGAGATGAATAGGCAGAATTGCTAAAGTAAATCAGTGCAGTACAGTTAAGCCCAATCAGAATTACTCTTTGGAGTGTGGAAATTATATAGTGTTCATTCCTTTTTCCTTTGTCACCTGCAATGAAAGATTTAAAAAAAAAGAAATATAGCAGTTGCATCAACACTCAAAGGAAGTCTGCTTTCCAGTCTGACTTCTAAAGCCCTTAACCTACCTTGCTAGCTCTGTCTGTACAGGGTCAAGTCAAGAATTGCATTCAGCTCCTCCACAGCAGAAGAATGCCAAGGGTCAGTGTTTAGTAGGTGGGAAATCATGTGAAGTCCTCCAGGAGTTGAGAGCTAATTTATAGTTCAGTCCAAACTTCCCCGATTTGCATAATGCCAAGTTCATTAAAATATTCATGGTAGCTTATTTTCCTTTCAGATAATTTAAGACAGACAAATTGGAAAGTACTGCTTCAAAAATAGGGAAACACTGAAGAAAATGCCTTGAGATAGGAGGTACTTTACTACTTCTAATTTATCCACTTCAGGTTTACCAGACTTCTTGCAGACTTAAAACTGTGCTGAGTTGCTGCCAAGTGAAAGCCATGAAACTGTCCTCAGTGTGCTCTTCTTAACCAGAATTCCAAGGGCTGGTGTGGGTCAGCTGGAGGATGGACTTAGAGATGTGGCATGTGTGCTTCACGGGGTGCCAGTAATGCTCATGCTGTAAGAAATGACAGCTTTAAAGGTACTTGTTTTCTTGTGGTTGGAGTCAGTTGACGTGATTAGGTCTTGAAGCTTTGCCAAGAGTTTGCTCTTAACCGAGAGATCATTACTGCAATTAGGTGATAGTTTTGACTGACACTCTGTGAAATGTCAAATACTGAAATGTCTGTGGGAGCAAAAGAAACCCTGGGGCTAAATGACAGTTCTGAACTGAGTGTTCTATTCCATCTATGCTTATCCTATACAATTTCTGTCATTTGGAAACTGAAGATGAAAGATGCATTATACAATACATGAGGAAAGAGGAGGACCCATAGGACATCTCTGTGTAACTGTCAGTGGGGCGGAGCTACAGATGAGCACCAGAAATGAAGCTGGCATTTCTGCACCTGGAAACCAATGGAGCAGGGTCTTACACAGCTGCTGGTCCGTTCCATCAGTCAGCTCTAAGTTCTTTAAAGTTCAAGTGTAGCAATTGTGTTTCCTAAGCCTTGGTTTTCCCATACCGACTGCTTGGTTAAATCAGTACTATTGATCATGTTTATTACAAGAGCGAGCCTGGTTTGCGGTGCTGGGCACCGCAGGACACAGGACAGAGGAAAATTGCTGTCCCAAAAAACTCCTTGGCATGGCCTGGCCTGGCCACACAGAAGCTGTGGAACACAGTGTTCAGTGAACTGGAGGCATTATTGTTGGTGTTCTCTGACAGAAAAATAGAACTGATACCTTTCTTTCTCTTCTCTGTTTCCGCCAAATGCAGACAGTGTGGGCATCGTTCCTTCACACACGAACAGAGCAGTGGCAGAGCAGGCAAAGTGCTGATGTCTCCTTAAGAGGCAGAAAAAATAATTTTTCCTCTACTTTGTGATCTCTCTTTGTGATTGTACCTTTCTTGGTACAATGTAATTATAGTATGGCAGAAGTGTTCCAGCATTCAAGTGGAGGCTGTGCCATTGGGCACTGAAATCATCTTCCTGCTCCAGGCCATGAATTTAACACCAGGAACGAGACTACCAGCAGCTGTCTGAGATTCACTTCTGCATCCCTTTGCTGCCACAGAAGTCACTGTAAACACTTTGTGTCTTTTTTGCATTTCTAGTCTTTATAACCCTAGTCTTTAACGTGATGTAAAAAAAAAACCCAAAACTAAACAGGAGTGTAGCCTTATCAAGAAAAGATGTTGTTGAAAGATACTGATGAGCTTTTGCATAATTTATCGTGAACCTACGAGTGATAGGCAAGTTGTTAGCTGCTGTGTGCTAGCGTTAGAGTGCAAATCCGCAGACTTGCATTGAGCTATTTGCATCTTCATAATATCAGATCAGGTGCTCCCCTTTTTAAATGTCATTCTTTTCGTTTTCTGTCATTGTCAGCCCAGGACATCTCTGTAAGAACTGAACAATTCCCTTTTATTGCTGTTGGGATTGTTGGTAGTTTCACGATACTCTTCTCTTAGATTCAGTACTGTTTGTCAATAAGGGCTCATTTGGAAAGGTGCACTGTTAATCTATTAACCCTGTAATTATTTACAAAAGGATATGGACTTTTCTTGACCAATCCAGGAGCTTTTCTGTACAGGTGATTCTTGCACAGTCTGAATTCCAGCATCTTTCCAGGGCCTTTGGGAAATGCTCATTTCTGCTCTGCTATTAACTACTGAACCCATGAAGTCTTTCTCCCAGTTGCACATTGACAGGATTTGGAAATAAATGTTACGGCTGTTTTCCAAATGAATCTGCACTGCAACATTAGTGGTTTGACTGATCTGGCAATCATCTCATTGAAGTATGTGTCTCAAAGAGTGGGAGCAGTCCAGCACAGGAGATGCAGTGGATCCCCACCAGTGCTATCCAGGTGAAGGGAGAGGTGATGGTTGTGTACAAAGGCTTCATGGCTAGTGTCTGCACGGGATTAAAAACGTGCACAGAAGAAATGAATTCTGTGCCCATTTTTGAATTTGTAGA
>JAPSGF010000020.1:259521-348834 GCA_035772895.1 Perdix hodgsoniae | reverse complement strand
GTAGACTAGCATGGTCTGGGCTGTACTTATTTATTTATTGCTGAACATTATATGTTCAGGAATTAAGATTTGGTGGAAAAAAAGTGAAGTCTGTGGCACTGCTTTCTGCTTTCTGATCTTATTTGCTTTCAGATATGTTTTTCTTAGTGAGCTTTTTAGAGTTCAGATGTTAGGACCCAAGCATTGCTCTTTTCATGTTGTTGTTATTTGGGTTTGGTAACTTCTGATGAATTAACTTTCAAGTTATTGGAGAATCCCTTGCCTTGGTCAGCAACATTTATTCTGGACTGACATTTTCATCTGTTGAGACTCTACTTTTCAAACAGAAAATCCACTTCCGGCCTTTTATGTGTTTCCATTGAGCAACCACCGAGTCCAGCTTCATTGTGAGACAAAGGGTGGTGTGAGCTTTCAACAAGCAATAGTTGGATATTCTTCCATATTGCACTTTGCCAGTATAGAATACACTCCCACCAAAAAGACATTAAACAAAAGCACTCACTTGAGAGGAAAAAAAAATAGTGGAAGCTGCCAGCAGCGATCAGATGACAGATATTTTTGTTAGGAAATAATACCTTTCTCTGATTTCCTGAGAGGTTGAATATAAAGCATAAAACAAGGGACAGTGATGAAATCCAGAAGAATTACCTCTGTGTATTCTGCTGGAAGAGAGTAAACAAGTACCTATATGCCACCCAGGTAAAACAGGCATTGTTTGGACAGCTGCATTGCCCATTGAAAGGTGCTGCTGGATAGTGGTGCATTGATACTAATGCTCGTTTCATATGAAATTGTACATCTCTATAGAGATAGCTGTGTTAATAAACCTTACACAGCAGAGAAGTTGGATTTTCAGATGCATACCAACTACTAATGTAAAACACGCTCCAGTGAGAATACCTTGGAAAAAAAAATGCATTTACTGCTGCAATAATAGTAAAAGGTCACCTTGGATCACATTTGGAAAAGGTCAGATGCTGGTGGAGATAACAGCCTGTACACACAGAGCAAAAGCTGCTAGGCTCATTGTAGTTCCATCTGCAGCCACAGCTGAAAACCAATCAAGATTAGATGTGGGAATTTTTTTTTTCTATTTTGCTTGATTCTGTGGTAGGAGAGGGATTGTTCGTGTAGTGTGTTTCTGGGCCCAGTAAAAAAAATGTCAAAAATGGGAGAGAGCTTTTTAAATGCACCATTGTGCTGAGCTCCTCTTGTATTTCTGCCACTGCAATGCATTGGAACGAATGCATATCTTTAAGATGGTTATGCTAGCAGTTTCATAGAGTAGCTTGTTTCAAGCAACATGTAATGCAAAATGTATCTGTGCATGCTTTCCAGCCTGACGTCTGTACAGTAAACATCATATGCAAGGGGAATTATTATCCTCAGTGTTCTGGGAAGTTTTCAATATGAAATGATTGGAGGTGAGTTGCTTGCAGTGGATTCTGCATTTTCAGAAGTCAGTTCTACAGCAATTTGCAGAACGCCTCATTGAGTTGCTGGAGTCCAGTTCAGGCTCCCTGGAGCCCCACCAATAACTGATGAGCCTTAAGCACAGAGATAAAGAAAAGTCTGCATGAGGGCTGCCTTTCCAGCTGTTCTCAGCCAGATGTGTTGAAAATGTTACAAGCTTATTCTCAACATTGTGGCATTCTGCTTTGGAGAAATGCATTCCCAGAGGGTTCCCTGTAATTGAAACAGTCTCAAGAGGAATTACCATTTCTGTACACATACGCTGTCTCCATCAGGTCTAGCAGAGGTGATGAGAAAAGTCTTCAGGAATGAAGATCCCATCTAAGAAAATCTTAACAGTCCTTTTGTCCATCTTGCAGACCAGCCCCTCTAGTTCTTATATAAATTATATGTGATCTACTCTCAGGTAGTGCAGGGGAAGTTAATTCGGTTGTGATGGATTTACGTTGTTCTGAGGATTCTGCTGGTGATATTTATCTGTGTCAGGGCACAGTCCAGAGACTCCCAGTGAAGTTTGTAATACTTTTCCCTGCGCAGAGGGCAAACGATGGTGTTCGCCTAATGAATTTATATTCCATAATAAGCAAACTATGTCCTTCTTTCTCCAAATTATCTGCTATCAGTTAAGAGACACAAGAAGTGTCATTTATCTTTGAAAATGAAATGTTAAGACATATCACAGGCTCCTAAGCGCTTCAGCGAAAGAAGGGAGCAAGTACTCATGGCTGGAGTCTGCCCTTAAATCCAATCACGTTGTCTGCTGGCCCCTAATTCCATCACTGTGATCCTCATAGTGTAGGGTGAAATATAAAGCAGCAACTGACAGTAGTTACTGCAGCTGCCTAAGACCTGGCAGGCTTTTACAGAGCACACAAGAGCATTTGGTACCATTTATTGCTAGTCTCTGAAGGACGCAGAGTGATCAACGCACTTGGAAGTGAATGGTCTTTTCATATTGTTGATTTCATTTTTCTGGATGGACACAGCGCTCCTGAAAGTGAGGGATTAATAGTCCTGGCTAGATGCAAGCAGATTGCAGCCAGCACTTGACACTCTGGCGCTCGAATCAGACTCTGAAAATAAAGTGTGGGACTCAGAAAGTGATTTCCAAATATTTGACAGAGAACTAATCAATGAAACTGCGCCATTCCCATTTCTAGGCTGCCAGCAATATCTGGTAAATTTTCCCAGAGAATCGCTGCTGTCCGTGGCGTGGTTCTGCTTAAGATTTACCTTTGCCTCTGGGGCAGTCTGATGTTGCTAAGCAGAAAAGAATAGTTGTCTTTCAGGCATGTTTGGGATACTCGCTGCATTCAGGCTGCTAGGCAGACACTTCAAATAAGCGTCAGAGGCTGAAATGCTGACCAGGGCTGCTAACTCTGGCATTCAGTTAATTTTGTTGTACAAAATGCAGCTGAGGCTCCGAGGAGGCATTATCAAACACTGAGCTCTGGAGTTAAAAGAGCGAGAGAGGGGCTCTTTGTCTGAGCATGAGAGCGAGCTGTAGCGGAGCCAGGAGCTCGGAACGGGCGGAGGAGAGGCCGTGAGGTGGAGGCATCGCCGGTGCAGGGATGGGGCCGCGGGGTCCCCGGGGCCGCGGGGTCCCAGCAGCGCCGGGCAGAGCGGTGCCCGCAGGCTCTGCGCTACGCTCGCCTCACCTGCAGCCACCCTCTGCCCCACGCTCTTCTGCCAGCACAAACCCAGCCCGCGGCGGGGGTTCGGCTGATGACATCGAAGCGTCATCATCCGATGGCTTTCCCCAGCTCGGGCTGTGTGGGTGCTCCCCCACGCACTTCCAGCACAGAAAATGCAGTATTAAGTCTCCGCGAGGCGACCGCTCGTGGTTATGTGATTGCTGGCCCGTGGAGCAGCCCTGGTGTCATGAAGGGCTTCGCCTCACTTTTCTGTTGGAAATGGTCGCTGATGCTGGTGCAGATCAGCTCTGCCATTTCCACTCCGCAATGTTTCGAGATGGAATATTGATGGATTTGGGTTTCAGAATGACTAATTAGCATGTAGGATTCCTCAAAAGGGTTAACATGGGATCTTTTTAATTGTCAGAAGAGTTTCAGGCTATTAGTGTTGGCATATTCTTCAATAATCTGTTTTATTTTTACCTGCTGGGAGCTTAATTAAAAAACAAAGAGGCTCAATTTAAAGCCCATTACTATGCTAATTTTGTAAGAACTGGGCGGTGATTAAGAAGCTTTAAAAAGAGGAGTTTAGTTTGCTCTAGGGAATGGGTTGCAGGCAGGTTTTATTTCGTTTCATTAGCTAGTTACAATTATTTATAAACTAAATGGAAATGATATTAAATAGTAATGAAAAAACAGCATCTATGTATTATTGAACAGCAGAACTTTTTTTAATTTAGTATCAATGTGTGCAGAGCCTTTATTACTGCAACTTGCAGTTAACGCAGCTAAATGCAGTTGTTAAATATAAGAGACTTTTAAAATATACCCATAAATATAGTGCTGTCTGGTTTGCTTTTCCTATAGATCACTGGAGTAGGTTTATAAAAACATCGACGTGACAATAACGATGAAGTACCGTCTCTTTAAAAAGGAAAAAATGTTGAGGCTTTATGCGTGAAAATTTCTTAACAATAAATTGAAAAGATGTATTTTTTATGCTGTGTACTTAAGTGTTTCTCACTGTATAATGTAGCAGCACTGCAAACTTTCTACTGTCTTTTGCTGTCATACAAACCCAACATATTATATGCAATTACTGTGGTACAAAGCGTACCCAGGAGGAGCAGATGTGTTGAAGGAACGTTCAGGAGCTGAAAGCCGGGTGAGCACCAGCACAGAAAATACAAAAAGTTTCTGCAGATGAGGCCTGAAGGGTGAGGGACAGCAGAGGAGAGCTGAGCCTTGGGCTTGCCTGGGGCCTCTGACTTTCTCAGCTGTGGTAGCTGAACCTTGGCTATTAGTGGTGTGGGCCATGGGCGGGATCATTTCTGACCATGCTGGCTGGAAATGTCATGCACTTCCAGAGGGGAGAGCTACACCACCAGTAGGAGGCTGCAAGCAGCCACACACGACAGGCAGGGTTACAAATGGAGCCACATCAGGCAACCTGGGCAGTGCTGCAGGAGCAAAGCGCTGGGGCACCAAACGCCCATGCCAGCGATCTGCTGCTGTGGGGCCGGGAGCACAGTGCAGAGCAGAGGCCTGGTGCTGCCTGGGCTGGATTTGTCCCGAGTGCAGCCAGGCAGTGTCCTGCGGGAGAGCCCAGGGCTCTGTTCCTTTGCAGATCCCTCCCAGGGTGCCACCACTGCTGGGGATGCCATCTTAGGCACTTCCTCAGCCTTACTCAGATGTAGACCGTCACTGCCTGCTGGGCTGGGATGTATTCCTTCTGTACGCATTGCCTTGCTGAGGAGGCTGAACCTGAAACATCATGCTGGGTGATGGAGAGCTTCTGCACTGGGCTTTGTATGGCATGACAGAGAACTGCCTCTTCTTACTTTAATGTTAGGAAGAGATCCTTTGGGAATGCAGGAGGAGATTTTCCATGGTGGGGCTTCATCCAGCTTACTCTTAGGGAGAAGAGGTGTTTGAGGCCTACACCACTCTGCCCTGAAGGCGGTGAAGGTCTGGGGATCTTCCCTGGTCCGCACAGGTACTGGATCTCGATGGCAGGTGTCTGCTGCCCTGGCCCTGTCACTTCCCAGAGCAGTCAGTGCATTTCCTTCCCTGTGCTGCTGAGTGTTTCAGAGCAGCAACTGTAATGCTGCTTATTTTTATAATTAATACAGGGGCCAGGAAGTGGGGTGATGGTGTATTGGTGTTCCTTCATGGTGATGGCAGCCTGTGGGAAGTTGAAGGTGGGATGGCTCCAAAGGCAGGAACTCCACTGCTAAGAGCTACATCCATCAGGAGTTCCTTCTGCACAGCTTTTCTGTGTAACAGGGTGACAGAGCACAGCTTCAGCATCACACAGTGATGCTAAACCATTTCAGACTTCCAGGCATTAGAGCCTAACACAAACCACTGAGATAAATGTAAGTTCTTTATCTGTTTTTAAGAGCCTGTGTCAAGTTTGTATTCTGTGTTTCAAAAATCAGCTGTTAAAAGAGATGGAATTATTTCATCCTTGTTATGAACATGGGCATTTGGCACAGAAATATCTTTTGCTGTATTTTGGCATAAAAGAGTGAGTGCCTGATCTTCTCTATTGCTCTTCTTGGGTGGAAGTTATTCAGATGGCTCAAAAACACTACAACCAATTAGAGTTAGGAATGCACTGGAAATCTCACGTCTGCATAGAGAACAGGCACTTGACAACTAAACAGCCCTGGAGCTGTTCACATCACCTGGCTCTCAACACACAAACTTCAGATTCTTTAAGGAAACCCGAGGAGCTTTGGAGCTGTACACCCTCTTTTGATCTGTGTCTGAAAAGCTTTTTTCACAGTAAACAGAGGGGTCATTAGTTTTTCTTGAATAGCTGCTACTGGGTGCTGCAGGTGCTGCTGTTGTCACCAATGGCTTGGCTTTCCAGTTACAGGCAATTTTTTTCTTTCCAGTAAGAGTCATAGCTGCGTTGAATCGTGGCAGGTCTGTGCTGAGAGCTTACAAATTGTTACCTGCTCTGTGTCCTGCTGAACTGGCATGTCCTGGTTCATAGCATGTCTTTATGTTTCATCAGTCATTGTAGCCCCAACAGCACCTAACTTTTCTGTAGTCAGCTTCATCTTCTTTCAGGCTGTTGGTTAAAAATAGGAAGCAACCTCTCCGCTGGTGCTATTGCGAGAGTTCTTCAAGAAGGACACCACCAGGGAACTTTCTAATGGAGCGCACCCTCTTCAATCCACCCATCAGGCAAATCCCTTCCCTGACTGCGAGGGACACTGAGAATTTTATGCTGGTGGAGTAAATGTTGCAATCTGCATTAGGAGTTGGTGTGAACTTCATTATGGGGAATCTGTCAGAGGTGGCCTTTTTTCAACAGCTGAGCCATTTCACCTGTCATCCACTAACCACTTCCTCCAGTTTACATTTCTGGAGCCAGGATTTGTATATTTTCTGTGTTTTGAAAGTGTTTGATAGATACTGTTGTACAAATGAAGACCTTAAAGTGTAGTGTAAACAAGCAGGGGTATTAAAGAAACCATTTGTGCATTTATTTGCATGAGACCTTATCCAAGTCTGATCAAAGTAGTAACTGGACTAGCCCTCTACAGGAAGCCCAAAAGAACTGCCACTGTGAGCTATATGACAAAAATGGGACTATTTCCTTTCCACTGACAAACTCTTCAAAGTCTACATGTAAGACCTCCTGTTTTCCAAATGGAATTTGTGGACTGTAGGCACTCTAAGACTCTTGTCCTCAGGTTCGGGCTTTTTCCTGGCACGTATCCGACTGTACGGATGTGTATGACAGAGCTATTGTTGGTTCTAAAAGTTTGTTTGTTTGTTTGTTTGTTTGAACAGCCTTATGCTTCTCACAGCAAAATTGTTAATTGGGCATCTCTGACTTCAATAGTTACAGTCATTACAATTATTCTTCACGAGAGACAAAGTTACAGGAAGAGTTAATATAAAGGTTAAAATTATTTAAAGTGCCCTGCACGTCTGTGGCTCAGTTATCTATAGAAACCAGCAGGACTTCTGTGTAGACTGTAGATCCTTAGTATGTAATGGGTATAACATTCTCTCGCCATTTAACCTCTGTCAAATCCTCCTTTTGCTTCCACAGTCATGTTAGGGAAAAAAGCCTAGCACTCCAAGTCTGTAAGTCTGTTGTTTCTGTGGGTAAGCTTGTAGCTGGGCCTAGCCACAGAATTTCCTCTTGCGGTAAAGGTCCTATGGCAGAATACTTCAAAAATTTCTTTAGATTCTAAACAACAAACTGGCTATCCAGGATCCCCCAGGTCTTAAATGTCCCTTGGCCTTCTTTTGACCCTGTATACACCTTACATTCTTCCTTTAATGATTGACACACAGTGGGTATGTGCCTTCAGGCATATTGAAGTTGTAGCTGCTGCTTCATCAAAGCAACTGTTTACAGCTGGTTTGAGTTGGATGCCAATAAACAGTATTCTTTTTGTCTCAAAATAAAAAGCAGCTTAAGTCCCTAATGATAAGGATTTTGTGCTTTGTAGAATTAAAAATCAGCTGGGTTGGGACAGCTAGCCACACAGCTTAGCAGGTCAGAGTACTTTATACTTCCAGCTAAATCTCTTTTATCTCCTCAAGTGAGTGAGCTATAGATTCTTATCATTGTGGCAGAAGTGATGAGGGTAACATCTTTAGCTGGAAATCATTGGCAACATGTGGAGAAAGCTTAAGATGTTGTCACACTTTAACTTGGTCCTAATCTGTTCAAAGGCAGTTCATACTTTCTAACTGTGCCAGCAGGTAGTGAGAGAGAGTCAAAGACCATCAGGGTAAAGTAGCTCCTGCTTTTCTTTAGGGAGTTTATGACTTTCATAAAGAAACTGCAGCAGTAACAGTTACTGTCTAAATGAAGAGCTTATGTTCACCCAACCATATTTCATTAACTCGTACACCCAGGCTCCTAGGTTTCCTGACTAGTTGGTGCAATGCTAGAAGCAATGTTAAATATTTTAATAGCTATTGTCAGTGAAATGAGAACAAAAGAAATGCGTAATTCAGTCATGCCCCTTCCATGTGACCCTCTGACTTGCCCACAGTTATTAGCAGGTAACATATATAAGCCATGAGCTGGAGTGCTATCTGTAGAATTTGCAAAATTTCCAGTGCAAGCTCTTTTGTGACTTGTGATGTGTTGATATGAGATCCAAAAAAGTAAACATTTTCCTTCCAACAACAAACTGCTGACAAGTTGCTGAAAAAACTTTAAATGTTGATTCTTTGAGGAAGCAGTAGAAAATAGATTTGGTATAGACCCCTTGATGGAGCTAGACATCTTTAAAGCCTTCTTAACTGTGAATGAAGTCCCAGGCCTATTCCTGTTGGTATCAAAGAGATTCTTCATTTCATTAGTTGAAGCAAAAACTGATACACAGCTTCTCATTGTGTGTAGATTGCTCTGAAAGTAATGCCTTCTCTTTATTTCAATGGAAACTACAAGGGATACAAAGAGTACAATAGACCTATTTGATAAAGCAGATTCTCAGCTACATTCTTTTTTAGCAGTCATAAGCACCAGCCGAATCTTTTCTCCAGCAATGAACGAGAGCTTGTATGCCACATTCTTAACAATCTGCACCAGCAGAGATGATCCACTGTTGCTGTCAGCACTGCTGATACCACCACCCACCTCTTGCTGTGCTCACATCCACTGTTTGATCTCCATAAATGTGCCAATGGATGTCAGTCGGTGCAATTTTTTTCCATATGGAGGAATTCAGTGACACAGCTTTGCTCCATACACAGTTCCATTTCAGACTCCATTCTGTCAGACTGTTCCTCTGCTGCCAAATGTCACACAACAACAAAATTTAACAAAATATTAGCTGGATGGTTCAGCCCGTACTGCCATCCCACCAACATCCACCTGTGATGTCATGGACCGACATAATGAAACAGGAGGCATTACTGGTGAGCAAACGTCATTCTACTTCAGCAAATATTCTGTTTAAAAGTGCTTCGTAACCTCAGATAAAAGTTCAGTACAACCAGAGCAGGATTTTCTCAGTCAGATATTCAACAAAGCACCAAATTCTGGAGAACGTTTATGCAACACTCAGGAATATCATGAGATATTTCAGTGTTTTCTATAGAAAAATGTTAAGCAGTACAGCTTTTCTTTCCAAAGGAAGGAACACTGTATTGCTGTATAAGGTGGTGGTGATTTTAGACCATTTCTCTCTAAAAAGGCATCTCAGTTTTTTCCACTCCAGATCAATGTGTGTGCGTAATACACATTCATACACACAACCAAAAGTTAAGCAATACTGTCCAGCCTTAACGTACTTACAAGTTTTCATTTAATTAAAAAATATCTGAAAAAGTTAATGAAATGTTTAGACGAGCCTCTCAGTCCGGTGAGCTTAAGGAAATAATCCTCTTTGCATGCCTAATAATGTTGTTGGTATCTAATGGGATTTCATTTTCACACATGTGCTAGTGTCCTGCATGATATATGTAAATGCTGGAATAACTTAAAACCTGTGTTGATGTTCCAGGCAAAAGAGGAGTCTGGCCATGCTACAGGGGCTTGCTTGTTTCTGTATCTATGTGTTTAGATAGTCCAGTAACCAAATCCCAGATAGAAACACAGATGCTGATAGCTGAGTCTTTAGGACTCAGCTGACTATATTTTGACCTTACAGAAGTTAGCAGATTCTGATAATTCTCTGTTAATCTAAGAATTCAGTTTATAGTGCAAATAGAGTAATTGTTTATACTAGAATAATTAGGCAAGTCTGTATATTTACATTAAAAAGTATGAATCAGATATTTGGAGCCTTCAAGAATGCCTGCGTTAAAAGAGCTATATATTTTGTGTCATAATGTTAATAATGTATAATTGACATGATGTTAAGAAGAGGGAGTCCATACTACTAGAATAAATTATCATTTCTAGGGCATTTCTGGGCACACCTAAGCTGTCTGAGTTTCTCTTTTTTTCTTCCCAGTGGTCCTTTTCCATTGGTCCTTTATTATCATCATCATCATCATCATCATTATTATCAAAGAAATTATTGCCTCCAGGAAAATGTTTTTGCTAATCTGCCTTATCAGATGAGTGAATTTTGTTGGAGAATAGCAGTAAAGAGAAACTACGTAGAGATGACTGGGTGAAAAATAAGTTTCCATCCCTTAAAGGTCAAGCTAATAGACCATGATTTACAGCAGCATATATTAGGGACTTTTGTAAGACAAACAGCAACTTTTCATGCTCAGATGGGGATTCTTGGGTTAAATTGCTATCTTTGAGTTCTGAACTTGGAAAGGTATTAAAGTGGAATTAAACCTTTACACAATCCGGCTCTTGTGTCATTCAGGATTTTTTTTAGTTCTGTTTAATTGTACATCACAGCGGGGTTCTGAGTGACTGGTGCTCTAAAGAAATGAGGGGTAGGGTTAAGTCTGCAGCCCACTGCTCTCTGCTAATCCTTCTTGTTCCTTGAAGAAGGATTTACTTTTGCTGCCAGCTTGTGAAAGACTTTCCTCGTCCCGAAGAGATTGTTGTGGCTTTCCTGGGGAGGTGTGGTTGCTATAGCAGGGAGTCACGCCTGGGTATTTTCTCAAACCCTACTGAGAGCGGGCCAAAAAAGAGCTGAAGAAGAGTAAAACTGGGGATTAAAAAATGGAACAATAGGAGACAGGAAGATAGGAGTGGGAACAAATGGGAATTACAGCACCAAAAATAATGCAAAGTGACAAAAAGAGGAAATAGAAAAATAATAGCTGACAGTCTGACTGAAAAGAGAAACACTATAAAAGAACAGTTTATTTTCTACAGGCAAATAATGAAGGGGCATTTGGGAAATAAGACATGGGCACTTGTGTTAAAGGTTTTTTTTTATGCTTACTGTGTTGTAAACGCATGTAGATCAAATCTTAAACAAAACTGTTCCCCTTCTATCCCCTTCCTCTTCCACCTTTGCTGCAATCTATTAAAAACAGAATCATCTCTGATTTTCAACTGTATGTTTACTTACTTGTTGTTAAATGATATTTCTAAAACTGTCTATTCCTACAGTCTAAATGTAGGACAATTCTGCTCTTCTCATATCAACTTCAGATATTTAGATCAATAGCAGAAGAAAAGACCCAGCTCAAGATTCTGATCTTGAATGATTCCCAAAGGAAAAACTGCCTCCAGGGAAATGCCTGTGGGCACTTATTTTTGCTGCTGTTTACTGGAGACGGATTCTTCAGCTCCTGCCATGGCGATGCCCCTGACGCAAATACCTGGTCCTGCCTCTGCGGGGGCCTCGGCTTCTGCCTTCATCTCACCACCGCTCTATGCTGGAGTTGCATTTACCGGCTCGTGGCTGCATCCTGAATAGCTTGCCTTTAGCTGTTTAGATGCTGCATTTTGCTCCTAAGCTCCTTTGCTCTCCAAGTAAAACACAGCCTAATTCTGCAGAGAGCTAAACTTTTTCTTCTCAGTAAAAGAAGCAGAAATTTTCATTCAGATGAAAGTTTGTCACATTACAAATAAAATTTAAAACGAAGGCACTCCCACGTCTAACAGCAAATCTCTCTGAACGCTTTTCCTGCACCCTACTGCTTTATATATAGGAGAGGCAGAGAGATGTAACAGATGAAACATTTTGTTTATGAAGTGTCTATGTTTTGTTTTATTTCACATGTTTTTGCAATATAGATAACAGATTACACCACAGAGCTTTCATTGCCTTGTGCAATAAAGATACTATAAAGCCTTTCTGGGTATTAATAATAGATTGTGTTGATGAGTTTGGAGAAGCTGGCAATAGACCCCCCACTGTAAAGACATTAACACCACAGGACTAAGGTATCTTTCCCTTGCAAATCAGTTTCTAAATTGGCTGTGCTGATGGGTTTGGGCACAAGCTCTTGTACAGCATCAGTGCAGCAGGCACAGGAAGTTATTTTGTTTTATACTGGCAAATAACGTTTCTTCCTCTTAATACTCTCAGTTGAGAAGAAAGGCCTTGTATAAATTCTTTCCCTAAGTCATTCTTGCCAGCCAAGAAATAACTTAGAAATTACATTTGAATTGTTTTGACACGATTATTTTTTCTTTAAAAGTGAAGGCCAAAGCAGTGAATCACCAGCAGTACAATTTCCCTGCTTATGGAGCCTTTAGGGTGAATTTTCATACAAAAATTACATTAGAAGAATTTCACTGTGTTGCTGGCAATGTAAATTCAAAGGCAACTGTAAATTCAGTATGCCACTTAGAGAACAAGAAAGATAAGACTTCTTATCAGACTAGTGAATATTCAGTGCGTTGAAGAAAGCAGTTCTCACAGATCTGGTTTACAAAATAAGGCCCTCACTGTACACAGCATCAGCCATCTTGTGTGCTTGGAAATCAGTGAGGTTGTACAGGTAGTGAATAAAGATGGATTTGATGTAATATGTGTAAATAACTGAATATGAATCCAAATAAAGAAAAATGGGAGAAATGTTGTGTCCAGTAATGAATTTGCTTAGCAGAATTCCAGCAGAAATACAAACACCCCAGACCTATTATGCTTTCACAGCACTTCGATATAATTTAAAGTTATACAAAAAGCATAAAAGAAACCCATTCACTTTTTTTTAAAAAACTCATAGACAAAATAACATTATTCCCCAAATGTTTGTGCTGCCTAAAAATATTATTCTAACAAAATCATTGTATTTTGTTAATCCATTAGGCTTTTTAATTGCAATCCTGACTTTATCAATTCAATTGGAGCCCTTAACTTTTATAACAGTTTCTATTCTCCAGAACAGATTAGGAGAAAATTGCAGCCATAATCTGTACAGTGCAATTGCTACGCTATAAAGAGGAATGGGAGTAGCTGGGAAGAGCAATTGGATTCCCAAAGGTGGAGCACAGTAGAGCAATATCAGTGACTTTGTAAATGAAAAATTGTTTTAATTCCCTTCTAACAGCAATAATTCGATTCTTCATAAATTTTTCCATCAAAGCATTGTAAGGAAACATGCTATAAAAGAGCTGTGTGGCAGTGATGGAAGGCAGTCAAACAAAATGGTCAATTAAGGGGTGAAAATTAAGCAAAGAGAAGAATCCATTTTGTCACATTTTACTTGAAGCAAGAAACTCCTCTGTGCTTTACATTTTATGTTTTACCTTATAGTAAAGGAAGATGTAACTCTTCCCATCGTTCCGTCTCCACTTTGACAATTTGCCTTCGCAACCAATTGCCTCTTTTTCATCAGTCTCAGAATGGTGGGTTCAGTCCTGGAGCGGTCAGTGGGAAGATGGCGGGGCTGCGCAGCACTGTTATGGAGCAGGGCCTGGGGCTGGCATCCCATGTGCAGGGGGTCCAGGAGGAGCCGCAGTGCTCCCAGCAGTCATGTGAAGGCTGACATCCCGTCCCATTCAGGCAGATGGGACCCCTTCCTTATGTATATTCTGTGGCGATATTCAAGACCCGTCTGGACACCTACCTGTGCAACCTATTGTAGAATACCTGCTTTAGCAGGAGGGGTTGGACTCAATCTCTTGAGGTCCCTTCCAACCCCTGTGATTGTGTGATTCGGTGATATCCTGCTAGGAAAGAAATCCCAAGCAAAGTGTGCTGATTTGGTAGTGCGGATGCCACAGTTCACTGTCTGGATCAGCAGTGGAGCTGGGGGAGCAGGAGCGCGAGCTCCCATGGAACTGTATTGTCTCTGTAGGTACACTGGGTACCTCCACAGCCCTCCTCATGGACATGCGGGTAGAGCGTTCATGGGGAGGAACCCTGGTGCCATGATATGCCACATTTGAAAGTAGAAATCCACTTCCCCACTGTGCAGCACAGCTTCAAATGCAGCGTTCGTTAGTTGTCAGTATTCTTAACTCACAGAGGGCTCATAAATGCTTCCCTCAGTCTTCCCACTGGACAAAGGTGGGCTTTTCTGTTTTAGTTTCTCTATGTATATTACTTTTTTTTTCCTAGAAACTTTTAATTTTTGTGCCTGCTTTATTACTGCTCAGTGAAAGGGGATTAGCTTTATTTTGCTGAAGTTTCATCTATGAAATTGGCTGTAATAAACTATGTAATTACTTCTTCTGCAGGGAAAATATTTTAAATGGATGGGTTTTTTTGTTTTTTTTTTGTTGTTGTTGTTTTGTTTGTTTGTTTGTTTTGAGTTTCTTCTTTTCCAAATCATAAAATTACATTTCTGCTTTAGTGCATGTGGGATTTTTTGAATGTTCAGGATTTAGTGCAACCGAGAAAGTTTTCATTTTTTATGTGCACTCGCGAGCTGTAAGGTGCTACAAAAACGTTTAAGTCCTACAGTTGAAAAAATGCGTAGTGTTTTCCCCATTCTGTGTTGTCTAAAGATCATGGAAGCATCAAAATTTCTCCTGACGAAGAAGTAACAGATGTTATTTCTTAGTAATTTAATTTCTTCCCTTAATAAAACTCAGTTGTGTGAAAAGCATAATGTATTTTACTTTGTCTCGAACATATTTTGTTCTCTGAGTGCCAAGTGATCTCCCAGCTGGATATACAGGCACAATAGGGATGTCATATACCAGCTATTATCAGAAAGAAAAGTATCAGAGCTTCAGACTATACCTACGCTATTAACAAAAGCCTGTGTCCACCGTCTTTGCATAGTTATTAAATAAAGAAAATGCAGCTATCTGCTGTAGTTCCCTGCAATGCATAATGTCACAATAATGCAGGAAGGAAAATGTTTCAACATCTCTGATAGTTAGACAGCAACATCTGTCCTCTCGCATATATCAAATAACAGTTAATAACTTCCTATTTACTGCTTTGCGGCAGAGGTCCAGTAAATAAACAACCTGACTGAATGAGTCTATTTTTATACCTCAGTCCTATACAACAAACCTCTTGAACCACACTTAATGTGTAGAGCAAATTTCACACTGCACATTGAGATCTCTCAGCACAGATTAAATTAGTTATAATAAAACAATTAAAATATGTTTGCCCACAAACAGGAGGAAATGAAGAACCTGGATGAGTAATAGAAAGGTAAAGTGTGGGTTGTCAGGACATTATAAGAGTAAACAGCAGAACAGTGATTCTCAGGAGCATATCAGGGTCAAACTTACAGCAAGATAGCTGTGCAAGAGATAATAAATCAGTGATACATATTAAACACCAGATGGTTGTGCCCATGCAGGAAGGCACAACAGATCATGTAACTGTGGTTGTTCCTAAGGATTACTGATGCAACCTGACTTCACAGGGATATCCTAACAAATAAAATCTTTATGGCCTCTTCCGCTGGTGAACATTTTCCTCTACTGTTTAAAGAGAGTGCCACATGTCTTAGTATTTCATTGCCCCTGCAATAAATGCAAAATTATTTTAGCAAGTTCACCCAGTTTAAAACTGTGAGTATTTTTTAACTTGTACTGTAAATTTCCTTCCCGGTGATTCTTACAAGTACTTGAATGGACAGACAGGCCATTGTTCCAAACCTGAGCTCAGCTGAACCTCCTAAGTGTTTCAGTC
The DNA here is from genome assembly GCA_035772895.1 of Perdix hodgsoniae. Lineage (NCBI taxonomy): Eukaryota > Metazoa > Chordata > Aves > Galliformes > Phasianidae > Perdix > Perdix hodgsoniae. The sequence continues at coordinate 333,269 of JAPSGF010000020.1, read as the reverse complement.
ATGGAGACAAGCACACTTAAAAACTTCTGAAGTTATTGAGTTGTCTTTCAAAATAGTCCATGCAACATAATTTATTTATAAAACTCTTGCAGTCGTTGATTCAAAACAAGGTTTCTTGTTCTGCTTTTCTCCTTTGTCTGCTTTGAACAATTTTCTTTGGAATGTTTTCGTTGTGCTTAGGAGTCAGAGATTTCCTGGGGCTTCTAATAAAGGCATTTGATTTCCACTCTCTGCATACTTTAACAAGTCCAAGGATTTTGAGGTTTGACATTAACTTAAGAGAGCTGGAGATAATCAGCAATGGGGGTAAAAAGTCGGAGCTATGCAAATTATTTGCAAAATACATAGAAAGCAAAAGAAATATTTCTTTAAATGTGGTTGAGTAGGACAGAGTGTTTGTCTCTGCATAGATATCTGCATGCTCCTCATCAAATGTGTTGCCTTGATTAAAACCTACAAATGGGTGATCTGTAAAGTATTCTTGCTATCCTACACTTCTCAACAGGTTTATTACCATTCATTTATAAAATGAACAGTCTAATGAGCAGTGTTTTAGGTCACAGATATCAAAGTCTGGTCATTTGTCAAGATTAGTTTCCTGTTGTGAGGCTGCCTTGTGCAAAAAAAAAAAAAAAAAAAGAGAGAAGAAGTGCATAACCCTGGGTTACTTTCTGGAAGCTAAAAAACATCTTAAGTGATCATTTTAAGTGATAAATGTAATGAAGATTTTATAATCGCAGAATTAAATCCAACTCAGTGTAAGACGGGTGAGTACCCAAGTAAGGTTTATGGGATTTTGTTAGATTGACAAGGGACAATTAAGGATTTGAAAATAACTCAGTATTGTCAGACAAATGCACCTTAATTTGAATGATTTAATGCTACTCTGACAATAATATATTTCTTTGTAACTAAAAGACTGCCTTTGGAAACATTACCGTGAAGGAGCCATCTTCCTGACAACAGTCAATTGCCAATAAATAACATGAACTGTTTTCTGTGTACATGTTGGATATCTTTTATTTTGAAAACAAGGAGGAAGAAAAGCCACTTGGTAAGGCAGTATGACATAGAAAACACTGGTCACGTACACAATACACTCTGTAGCACAAGGATAAGAAGATAATAGAATATAATTATGTTCCAGCTAGGAAATGTGAGGGGGAGTATATGCTTTCCTCCTTAAAATTATTTCCAAACAATGCTACATTTGTGTTTGCACTTTCACTGAATGGTGGCAGATTTTGCAGTTTGCTTGGGAGAAAACTGGAGACAGCTGCTGTCTTATCTAATGCCGTGCACCATTTATTGCAGGGTCAGTCCAGTCCCAGCTTCAGCGGCCCCAAGCTGCTGATGCGCTCTGCAGAAGTGCTGCACTGGCCTTCCCTGTCCGGCCTCCCGCAGCCCTCCGGGGGAAGCTGCTGCCCGTACTGCTCTGCTCAGAGGGGAAGCAGGCTGGTTCCTGCCTGCTCCCTTCTGCCTGAGCTCTCCTGGCCCTGGCATGCAGTCCTGCAGTGCTGCCCACATTGTGCTGATGCTGATCCAGTGGATTTGCAGTAGGAATGGTTTGGTCCAGGAAGGCTTAATGTACATTCTCTTGGAGCCAGCATCTCTGCTAGGTTCTTCTTTCAAAGAGAAAAAGCCCTTATTCTTTGAGTGTCTCTCAGAGCCTGGCCTCCCTGCTCTGCCTACAAAGGGGGGTGGTGGAGCAGACATCCTGTATTAACTCTTTCTGTGAAAGCCTCCAAAGTACAACGATCTTTCAGCACTACTTTTATTAACAGCCCGACTGCAATGCTGGGTTTTATCATCATCACAGCAGTATTGCAAGGGGTTTTACACCGATCAGTGCCTGTATCTGCAGGATCACAGTTGCTTTCCTGAGTTTCTTTCTAAGATTTCTCAGGCTAGCAGCACTGATTTGAAATTCAGATGAAGTCAGGAACCTGGAGACTGTAGAAACAGAAATGCAGCAATGTTTCCTGGTCAGGCTGTTACATCTGCAGCCCAGCAGAGCAGCTACCACATGTAGGGTCTGTCCCATCCCTCCTGATAGCCAGCCATTGAGTTTTACTGAAGCGTGCACAGGTTAACTGTCACACCAGTGTAAATGAACTGATGCCAGTCAGGGGAGCCGGATGCCTTCACACCAGATTTGCTAATCTTCAGATTCTTTAAGTGTGCTCCATCGTCACAACAGTCCTCAGACAAAAGATACAAGCTTAATTAAACTGAGTCAAATAGGTTTAAGCAGTTAAACAGAAACAACTTTTTTAAGTGCTTAAAATCTGTTTGCTCTTTTTTTCCCCCATTGTGTTTTAATCCATTCAGATATGCTATTGTGCATAGATAGAAATATTTCCTGCATAGGAAGTTGCTAGCTAAAGCACTGTGATATTCTTGTGATGCTTAGTAGCCAGAACGTAAAATCACATTTCCCTCTTGCTGCTGAAGTTTGCCTCTAACAGCAAAGAAACGTGTGGACAGACCCAGCAGACAGTATGAAATTAAGCGGCCCTTTCATCAGCAGTGGCTGTTGGTCCTGCACACCGTCAGTTTTCCTTTAATAAATGTATTCCATTGTGTACCCAAGGAGTTGCTCAGTGTTCCTTCAGTGATTTGTACAGTGCATAGCTGTTGTGTTGTATCTCTGGTTGTGCAAAGATATGCACCAAATCAGCAAGTTACTACAGTAGATTTCTTCTCAGATCAAAAGATACAGGCGTAAGAGCCACACCAGTTCTTGGGCAGTCTGCCTTTCATTGGATGCAGTATGCAAATGTATTTACATTTTCTTTTCCCTCTTGCCTATTTTGTGACTTCATTGCTTTGCTGAAGAGCTAGTGACTGCCATTTTGCTGGATTTTCTCAGCTCAGACAAAATGGAGGCTTTGGAAGGCTCAGTAGGTGCCACAGCATGCGCCTTCTAAAATTCATCGTGTCTGCCTTTTATAGAAAAGGTGATAATTCTGAGGATGATAAAACAACAAAAATCATCATACACCATCATCCAATGTAGAATCTCCTCTTTCCTGTGAACGCATCACTGCAGTTGTGTTAATTTCACTGAAAAAATGTAAATATTAATGCACCTTGTGCTTTGATGTATTGCCATAAAAGCCACTGAATTTCAAATTACCAAATCCACTATGTGGTACAGGGATGTAACTTAGCTATTCGTCTTTATTTGAAGCAGCCGTCTTCCTAAAAGCTCACTTAGGGAGATTCCCAGTTGCCATTAGAAAAGCAAAATAAAATTAATCTATATCATTCTAACTTCATCTTAGAAAATTAATGATGTATGAAAGAGGGGGTTTATAAAGGTTTAATAAGAACTAGTCTGGAATATAGTGTATATTGTAGAGCCTGTGATTATAGTGGTAATTTAGCAGATTGTATCACTGCCTGTTTCTGCCAAAGGATGTTTCACACCATTTAAAATGCATAGGACTGTCTTTGGAAACAGGTTATTCTGGAATAACTCAACGTCCAAAGAAAAGCCACGTTATTTCACTCCTCTCTTTATCAATTGCATGTGTGTGATTGCATGTGTGTGTCATCTGCTCAGCAACAGCCCTGCGTTTCCATGCTCGTTTCTGTGTTCATTTGCTATAGCCTCCTCAGACACAGGCAGTACCAGAAAGGTAAAGTCATGGAATATATTCTGAAATCAAAATGCCTGCATAAAGAAAAGTCTGGCTCAGCCTTTGCTCTAAAAAGTGAATTAAAGTAAGTTTGGTTTTGAAGAAACTTATCCAAACTCTGAGAACACCTTAATGTTTCTTATCCTAAAGAGGAACAAAGGAGTGGGATGAGAACAAATCTTTATATTTTCATCCAGCACAAGCAGTTTGGGAATCTGCAGTCCAAAGTGTCTGAGATTTGAATACATTGTGATGTTTCCAAGACTAAGAATGCAGGTCCCCCATCTACAAAAGTATGAGGCAATCTGATCTGTAGCTAAATTAAAGAACTTCATGTGTTTAAATTCATGCAGTGTGTGGATCTGACTTCCCTTTGACTTTTTTGCCTCTCTTTCTTGCAGGCTTTTTGCGGCCAAGTGCAGTGGCTGCATGGAAAAAATTGCCCCAACAGAATTCGTGATGAGAGCCCTGGAGTGCGTTTACCACTTAAGCTGCTTCTGTTGCTGTGTTTGTGAGCGGCAGCTGAGAAAAGGGGACGAGTTTGTTCTTAAGGAAGGGCAGTTGCTCTGTAAAAGTGACTATGAGAAAGAGAAGGACCTGTTGAGCTCCGTCAGCCCAGATGATTCCGACTCAGGTGAGCATTCCCACTCCTATCCCAGCTGGAAAAGCTGGAAGAGTTTGCAGAGCATTTTTACAGAAAAACACATCTGTTTACGCATCCGCTTTCTCTATATGCTGTTGTCACCCATACAGTTACAACTCTTCGCAGGCACAGCTAAAAATCCCCACTACCAGCTGTTCTTCCTGAATTTGCTCTTTTCCTTAATTTGCTGCTGTCTTAGTAAAGTTGAAAAAACGCTGAGGGTTCTTGAGGGGTCAATACTGTGCGTTTCTGTGAGACCACAGCATGTGGATCACACTGACTTCAGTTACCTGAGACCTCATTCAAAGCCTACTCTTCTCCACAGGCATTCTTTCCTCCAAAAATATTTTTGCCCTGATATCAGGGAATCTTCTGCTCGTATACTTTCAGTAATGAGCCAGAAAAATGGGTGGAAGGTCACCATGCTGTGCGAGCAGAGCTTCTCCTAAAGAAGGCCCTGGAGCTCTCCCAGCTGATAGCTGATGGGTGTCTTCCCCAAGATCACCACGATATGGGAGGGACGAATGCTTGGTGTCCTCCAGCCACCTCCAAGGGAAAGTTTTGAAAGAGTGAGCAAAGCTGCTTGCTGTCTGGCTGTGTCTGAGAGCACAATACTGTACACGATACAAAGATCACACACTGGGTCTGGATTCTCCAGTCTGAAACCCAGAGCATCTGGCAACAGTTACAGTGAGGGCTGCCTGTCAGGCTCAGGTATTAACAGGAGCAACAGCATTCCTCCTATCTGTGCCATGTGCTCTCACTGAGACTGGAAACTTCTCGGTGCGTGTGTGCCCTGGTTGAGTCCAAGACTAGAGACAGTGTGTGTGCAGTATGGTGCCAGTCATCATAATTGCTCATTTGTTTCCCAAGAAAATGTCGAAGAAAATCAACAATTACCATTCCATTAAGCAGACAAATAATTTGGATCTTTGCCTGTAGTTTATGGGAAAATAGGCACAGTAATTGTCCTTATTGTAATTGTCTCTAATCCAAGAGTCATATTCATCACATTGCTCAAATTTATATTTTTGTGTCGGGAACGCAACAAGACAAAGGTCACTGCTGTGTCAGCAGGGTGTGCAGGACCAGACTTTTTCTTGTTATTTATTGCCTTACTGTATTTGCAGGAGCATGAGTGCTTTGCTCTGTCAGCCTGATATCACAGGGTTTGGGCTCTTTGTGAATTTACATGAGGTGTCTGAGTTTCCTACTTGCCCTTCAGCATGTTGTTCTGCCACCCCAGCTTCAGCAACCTGCTGCAGTCTGTATCCAGACAAACCCTTTGAAAAGAGCAGTGCGGAGCTGTGCCCAGCCCTGCAGGCTCAGCATGGTGATCCTGCTCCTTCACCAGCGAGTGTGAGCTTGCCACGCCAGGACTGGAGGTTGCTTGTTGCCAGCTGCCTGCCTCGGAGGGCCGTGTCTGGCACGGACGCACGTTCCTTCATGGGTTTTGTACTTTGGGATCAACTGGGCAGTAAGCTGCCGAAGCAGTACAAAACAAGCTTGCTTTCAATTTCATTTTCCACTGGCACAAGGGATAGTTTCTTACTCCTGGAGGTGCTTTTTGTTTGTTTGTTTTTTTCCATTATTCTCTGTTAGCCAGACACGAACCTGAAAAACAAGTTGACAAATTAAACGAGATGTTTTGTCTCCCATTCTCAAATGCATTGAAAACACATATCTCCTAAGTGCCTGAGTGAGAGCAAATGATCTCCTGTACCCCTGGCTGAGTGCGTGTCCTTCTCTAATCAAATATTTATCCACTGGACACAAAAGTAACTCTCCAATGAGCAATACTAGTCTTTACTAACCTTTCCTTAGAAATGGCTTGCTGGAAAGTTAATAATGTCATGGTTATTAAAATGACTGAACTTCTCTTTAATCATTAGGCAAAAGATGCTTATTAAAGTAAAAGGTGATTAGATTGCTAGGTGCATAATAATCAGACCCAATAATGAATTAAAGTCTAATTTGTTAATTCCCCAAATGTAATTTCTGAGTGTGTCAAAATTGCAGTGAGTTTCTTAAGGCTGAGGTTCCTGGAATAGTACATTGATGTTTTCTAGTAGGAAAAAAAACCCTGGTAGTCTGTTGAAATGAAATATACTGAGTTGAAAAGTTGTTTTTCACATCAGAATTCAGACTTACTCTTTAATGTTTGCTACTGAGAATGAAGTATCATAGTACAGTATACTAGCATACATAATATCACTAGATTGTAAGAATATTCATAGTCTAACAGCAGAAAATACAAATAATCTGTTTACATAAGAACATATATATTTGTACTTTTGCCAAGAAAGATAAATTTGTGCATACACATATCGGTAGTTTGTAATGAACAGAGAAAGAATGCTGAAATGACAGGGAAAAGACTATTTAATATTATCTCCAGAGCATCAAAATTTTTTTCCAATTCCAATTTCTGGAATCTACACTATATTTGTGTAGACAGACTTTAAGATACTTTGGAAATATTTGCACTTGGATTATTTTGCTGCCTCAGCCTTGGGGACAGTGGCACCTCTCTGAAACTAGTGCAGAGGGAGAAGATGCAGCTATTCTTTGAAGGCAAAGGTGTGTGTTAGCTAGTGTGGGTGCCGCAGTGTCAGCAGGTGAGCACAGAGGGAGGGAAGTAGAGGTAGAAAGGTACCAAGGGTCTCTGTACCCAGTTTCTGGAGATACTGCCTCGTATTCTGAATTTACATCCCCTGACCTGTCCCATGCCCTCAATTATATATTAAGCAGAAAAAAATATTCTTCTCCTTTTGTAGAATTTGATTTAGGCCATACACACAGATTTAAGATAGTCTCCTCCTGCCCATTGTAAATGTAGGTCTGCAGATAAACACAGTCACTGACCTGTTGATGAGTTTGCAGCTCATCAACAGAGCAGTTGATAGTTGCTAAAAGAACAGTTCTCAAACACCCTGTTGTCTTGGTGGAACACAAACAGTTTTGTTGATTTTTCACCAGTTAAAAGTGATGATGAAGATGGAGATGTTAAGCCCACCAAAGGACAAGTAACACAAGGAAAAGGAAGTGATGATGGGAAGGACCCAAGGAGACCTAAGCGACCAAGGACAATACTCACTACACAGCAGAGACGAGCATTCAAAGCATCCTTTGAAGTGTCTTCCAAGCCCTGTAGGAAGGTAGGTGCTTCCGTAGGGACCTACATTCTGTTCTGACACCAGGCAGTGCACAGGGTGAGAGCATCAGGTCACAAAGGCCCCAGCCCCTTCCTGGGCCAGCAGCAGGCACATGCGGGTGAATGCAGAAACCAGAGAGCATCCTGGGACCAGTTCTATGTCTGTGTCGTTTTTCATTATTCATTATGTAGAGTAGCTTTGTGCCTGATTCCTATGGAGCAACGTATTTGCCTGTAAAACAAAGTCATGGACTTTCAGAACTTGGGTAAAGTGACTTCATGCCCTTCTCCCTCCCACCACAGAGGGATTCACTTTCTGGGGAGATGGGTGCAGAGCCCTGGACCAACCACTTGTCCTTCCAGTCCTGTTTTTTTAAGAAAGTTAACCATGGTGTTATCTTATCTCATTTACAGCAGCTAAGGAAAGGTATGATGAAGCTCGTGAAAATGAAATCTTTTGAAAACGAATCTAGATAATTATTTAATCCTGAGTTTGTCTGGTGAAAAAAAGTGGAGTTGTATCACAAAATTCGTTGCAAAAAGTGACAGTGTCCTGCAGGTGTACAAAGTACGTCTCCTGGGACAGTGCAGTGTGCCCTGTTGCCAAAGGCATAAACATAGTTCATAGCTAAGTCTGTACTTTCTCATGCAGAACTGGTTTATTGGTAAACTAAAAACCATGAAATGATTTAGTAACATTTTACACTGCTCAGAATGCTTGCTTATTATTTCTGAAACTAGTGATGTGAAGGGCAGAGCTTGCACAAACTGTGCAAAAATATGGGGAATTAAAAAAAAAATTCTGCGCGTGCACTATTTATTGTAAATGCAATTATCTTCCTCAGAATGTGACTTACTAGATGTGGGGAAAAAAATATAGCTTTAAACATTTCCTCCTCTAGGTCAGAGAAACTTTAGCAGCTGAAACAGGACTCAGTGTGCGAGTTGTCCAGGTTTGGTTTCAAAACCAAAGAGCAAAGGTAGGTTGTTTCTCAAGTTCTCAAAAGTAAAACACGAATTGTTCTGCAACAGGGACTCCCTTATCCCCACCCCCAAGATGTTGAACATATCACAAAGATCCAAGGGACTGAACTATGCACATTTTGCATGCTCTGCTGTCTGCATACATGCGAGAACACGAACATTAAGTTCATGTCCCACAAGCACACCACAACACTGGGAATAAATTTTGCTTGCAAATGTGAACTGAAATGTTTAATGAAACAGAACCCAAAGTGGTGTATGCATGAATATAAGTGGTCTGTATTAATTGATTTGATGTTTACAGAGAATTTTGGAAGAAAAAAAGAATCATTCCATTCAGACCCATGAGATTGTTCTGTTCTTCCTCTTTTACTCAGATGAAAAAACTAGCACGAAGGCACCAGCAGCAGCAGGAGCAACAAAACTCTCAGCGACTAGGGCAAGGTAGGGGATCTGTGATGGAGGCAAAGCAAGGGGGAAAGAATCTACAAGCTTTCTCAAAGTGTCATTCCCACATGGGTACATACTGTCAGTACAGCCATGCAGGGTATTCACAAGTGTGTACCATTACCTGTGGAAGCACAAAGAGCTGCTGTGTCTGAGTGACTGTGGTATGTTATCCCAAATTCTTCTCAGACCCTCAAGGTGCTTACAGAAGCTGGTACCTTCCTGGAAGAAATCTGCAGTACACAAGAGCTTACACTGGAGGAAATCTCCAGGAGGTTCACTTAATGGAGATCTTCCAGTTAGCTTTATTTTCTTATGAAGGAGGGAACTATGCTCAGCGGTGTCACAGGGAGCCCCTCCTGTGCCCCAGGTCCTGGGCAGAGTTGCCGGGGCATGTCCTGCAGCTTCAGGGTTGCTGCTGAAGAGCAGCATCTCAAGACCTTGCAGCCTCATATTCTTCTGACGCAGAGCAGAAAATCTGTCATGACATTGTGGATCATGATCTGTGAGCTGCATGAGGGGCTACTCTGCAGGCTACTCTTAAGGAAACATATATTGTATGCTCCACTATCCACTCCAGCGTAGAGTTGCTGTACTGTTTCTACATTAGCAGTATTAGGCTGGCACCAACAGGCATTAGAAAATTTAAGGGCTATAGCAGTTACAAGGAAACTTTTGGAAGATATGATCCAGCACCCAGGTGTGGGTGATAAGGTCCAGAGATAACGGGTCTTTGCACTTAATAGTTGTACTCTCAAACAAGATTGGGAAGGCACCTCTGAATGGCACAGACACCTACATGTATTCACAGTGCCCTTATACTCAGTAACGTCACCAGCACTGATATCTGTAGCCTTTCTGTTGCTAAGCAGTGACTGTGCCCTCCTGTGTTTTTTGCAGAAGTAATGTCTAACCGAATGGAAGGGATGATGACATCTTACACACCACTCGCACCACCACAGCAGCAGATTGTAGCAATGGATCAAAGCAGTTATGGCACAGACCCATTTCAGCAGGGTCTGACCCCTCCACAAATGCCAGGCGACCACATGAACCCTTATGGTAAGGCATGCATCATTCTGCCGCATCAGAAATAGCAGGGTTCGTATGCTGGTTCACACTCCAAAGGTTCAGCGGAGTTACTTGCTGTTATAGTATTTTTCTGGGATATGTACAAAGGAATTTCTACTGGTCAGTTTTGTGTGTATATTTTCGTGTACACATAACAGGGTAGAAGAGGGCTCTTCCCAGCTTCTGGACACTACTACAGAGTATAGTTTTGATAAATGATAAAGAAAAGCAACATTATCTGTCCAGCTTTACTTTTTTAAATCACTGTCCAAGACTAAAAATAAACAGTGACAAATTTTCCTTACCTTCCTCACAAGTTTTTCCTTTTTCCTAGAAGCTTTGGGAAGATAGTGCCTTGAAAAGTGGTCTAATAAAGAGAAGTGATCGATTTAATCAAAAATAAATAACCAACCCTCAAAATCCCTCAGATCACATGCATGGATTTGTTTTTTTGCTATCGGGAGATATGTCACCACAGGACATTGCTCCTGCATAATTATATTCTCTGTCCAAAATCAAGATGATGGTTTGCTTTTATGATTTCCTTACCATGCAACATCAAGTGAATAGGTACACTAAATGCTTCATAAGCATATTAACTGCCTAATAATTCATTCTGAATAATTGCAGTGTGGCACTTAAATAAAATTTCAGAGGATTTCTCAGACTGTGACTATTGGCCTTGCCATAGACAAAGAGGACCTGTTTACATCAGACTCTTTTGTGTTGACCGGGAGCACTTCATTGCAGTTAAACGTGCACTTGACTGTCATGAGCATGGATTGCACAGACTAACAAGAAATCTGGCTTGGGGTCTGTATGACTGCTTTTTCCACTGAGGCAAGACCACAGTGCTCGCCAGGCAATTTGGTAAATACTGTAGGGAGCTGAGGATATTTGAAGTGCAAATGAGCATTAGATGACTTGTGATTTTGTTGCTAACAATGTGCTTGGCAATTTCTAAGCAAAACTCCTCTGGAGGCAACTCCTGTGTTCCAGAATCAATGCAGGAATTAAGACAAAGCCATTTTAAATGAATGCATAAGGAAAAAGAACCAGAGTAACACTTTCCTAAAGCTCACATTACTTGAGCTAGAGCTCTTTCTGGTACTTTAAAATATGAAATAAGCTGAAATCGTAGTTGCTAAGGGAAATAAATGGTGCTGTGATCCAAACCAGCCCACAAAGAGTGGAATTTTCTGAAAAGAAAGCATATTTACAGCTATAGCTTATTTGAGGCCAGGAAAGCTGGGCCTCCTCCTGGGCCTGGTTGGCTTTGTCAGCCTGCTTTTTGCCTCACGTGTAAGAGCCATCACTGGTTATGGTGCTCGGGCCACTTTTTCCCACTGTGGGCTCAGTGGTCCTGCGTTCTGCCCTGAGCCCCCACAGGTGCTCAGTGGCAGCTCATGGAGCACCAGGAGCCCTCTTCTCCCCTCACACTGTTTGTTCACATCATCAGCCAAGGCTTGCTGTTGACTGACATGTATATTAGAAACTGGCAGGCTTCCGCATTTCTAAGAGATACTGCTGCCAGCTGAACTCTGCAAATTGGTTGCTAGCCTTTCTTTTTATAGGTCAGACCCTTAGAGCCAAATTACATTAGCATGCAAAAACAAGACCAGAAGCATTCCCTTTTGCTGCTGTGTGCTATGTACAAGCATCGCATCCGTGTGTACTGTGTCCTCTGGCTGCACAGAATACAGCTTAATGTATACATTTCATTTGCAGGAAACGACTCCATTTTTCATGATATCGACAGTGATACCTCTTTAACTAGCTTGAGCGACTGTTTTCTTGCCTCTTCTGAAGTTAACTCCATGCAGGCTAGGGTAGGAAACCCCATTGACAGGCTGTACTCTATGCAGAGCTCGTATTTCGCCTCATGAAAATAAACGAAAACAAACAGCCGACGTGTATTTAGCCAGTGACTTTTTCCAGTGCAGACTCTACAGCCATATGTTGCCCAGCTCTTCCTTCACAGTGACTCCTGCTGCCTCTGGACTGCAAAGAGCATTTTTAGGAAGACTATATTTGTGTGCATATATGTATGTATGTACGTGCATATATCTGTACCTACCTACCTACATACATACATATATAAACAAAACACATCTACCAGTCACATACCCTTGATTCTCAGCTTGCACCAGACCAAGAGAGAAGCATGAAAGGAACAGAAGACTCTGCTCTTCAGCAGCCTTTGGTTTGGTTTGGTTTGGTTTGAGCTCTTCGTTGTAAAGGAAATGGATTTTGCGGAAAGCTAGACCTTTTCCTCTTTTCTCTCTTCCTTTCTTTTGGATGTTTAAATTTTTTTAAGCCACTGATACTGACATCAGTCAACCATATGACAAATAAATCAAAGAAACTGGAGGTTCCTCCCTTTTCTTACTGCATGATTCATACTATGTTGTGGATAAATTGCCATTTGAACTGTGAGAAGTTAATGTAAATGTGACGTTCAACATTTGTTTCTTTTCTACACTTTTTCTACATAACCTAGATCTGCTCATTAGTTTATAGCCCTTATACATATGGTACTGAGGAAACTGGTTAACAGTAATATTTGTGGAGAAAGCCAGTGATTTTGTAATAAGAAAGGTCTATGACCCTGGAGATGAGATGCATGTTAGGGACAGAGGCGTTTAGATTAGTATTGATCTTAAATAATTAAAACTAAAGGTGCTTACAAGACAGAGTTTTATTTAATTATTCTGAAGTGTGAGAATAAAACACTTTTGTTTGTAAGTATTTCAGTGCCAAATTTTAAGCCTAGACTACTATTGGCAGATATGTTGTTCATTCTGTTCTGTTTATTTATGTTTTGCATGAGGCATAAATGTGCTATACTCCATTGTCCATCTGGAATAATTAAGCACTCCTTTAGTTAATTGTCTTGCCTCACCAAGAGTCTATGGTATACAGTTCTAGCCTGAGCCATCAGAAGTCCTGAAATGTGCACCAACTGGGGAAAAATAGTAGGAAAGCGATTGCAATGGGAGGTTTGGATGTATTGAACTTGTATTGAACTGGAGTCAAATCGAATGCCTGCAGGTTTCACACTGATGGGACTCCTGTATTTATAATAAATACTCCAACTAACCTTGTAGTAGTGCAAATGGAGGAGCAAGAAGTGCTTGAGCTGAAGGGAATGTCCCAGCTGAAGTATGATCATCTCAGACTCTGAAGTCTGAGCATATGTCATATAGGTTTTCGTAGGGCATAAAATATCATAAATAATAATAGCATAGTTATGAATATTGCCTGGTGATAATTATAATGTGGAGAGGCAGACAAGTACAGTCATGGTTCTTAGTGGAGAAAACTTCATGGGGAAAATTTGCCAGGGTAATATCAGTAATTACAGGGTGTGTTCAAAATAGAGCTCATGGGGAAAAGATTGGCAGGATAGAACTTTCTGAAACAAATACCTTTACTGTATTGACCATAACAGCCAAAACCAAATTCAGAGTACTGGATGACATTGGGCCAAGGACTGGCAGTGCGGCAGAGCTTCAGCCTGCATGGGTCACAGCGTGGTCACAAGAGTGCAGTCGCTCCTGGGGCCCTGGCTGAGGGGCAGCAGGCCCTGCAGGGAGCACCCACTGCGCCCACCGCCGTCCTGCTGGGCAGCTCCGCCACGGCCGCTCACCTCTTCTTGGTGCAGAACAGTTCTCCGTGTGCCCAGGGAGGGGGTGGCAAGGATCAGGTGCCAGGTCTGAGGAAACAAATGCATTCACGGTTCTCTCCGGAGTGGAAATGTGGACCATGAGTTAGGGGTTTATTAAGTAAGCAAACTTTTATCTCTGAGATAAGTTAATGCAGCTTTGCTCTATGAAGGTGAGGCAAGCACTGGGGGAGAAGACTTTGTGCATACAGTACAGCAGTGAAGCACAGACCTGGAGATAGACCCCTTCTGCTGCTGCATGGCAGCCAAACCCATACCTGCTTTCCACACGATTCCTGGTGCCCAAAGGATCCCATGGCCCCACACAGGTGCTGGAGGATGCTCCCCACCCTGCAGCTGCCCATCTCATCTCTCTGAGGAGTTGGGGCCTTTACACCCCTGTGCTATTGCTAGTGACCATTCTCTCACTTTCTGATAGGGCTTTTTAGTTGAAGGCTGTAAACGCCCTGATGTGTTTTGAAATTGGAAGAATTTTCTTCTCTTATCCATCCTTCCCTTTCCTTGTGTATTACAATAAAGAATTTCCTTTCTCTCTGCATGGTAACAAATATTTATAAAGAACTCAGGTGAGCTGTACTGCTTGCAGGGCAGAAGGCAAGCACTTTTTGTATGGCACATTATAAACATTTGTAACCACCAATTTCAATGCATTCATTATGGTTTCATCCCCATCCTCCTCCTGTGCTCCTTCAGAGTCATAGAAAAGCATCTTGACAATCTCAAACATATTGGGTTTATAAACTAGACACAAATCTTGCTTGGTCCCTCATTATTGGCAGAATCAAAATGACATTTTTAATGTAAACAGACTTGTATGAGAGCTATAATGTGACCTGCAGAATTGCTTTGTCCCAGTTCTACCTCTGCTTCTGTCCTGGAGGTTGAAAATACAATCCACTTCCAAGAAAAGGATCAGATATCCCATTTGATAGTTAACATAGCCATAATACTTTGTTGTTCTTTAGATGGCTGTTTGCCACCCTTTCTTTCTCTTGCATTGCAGCATATCTGTATCTACCATCTCTTTTCCATCAGTGTGTTGTGTGATGGTGTCATAGATGTTCGCTCCCCCATATTCTTCCACCTCTGGTGTCACAGGCACTACAGAGTTATATCGTCTGGCATGCATAATGCTTCTCTTGCCACTGTGTGCTGCTGGTCAAGAGAAGGAATGCATAGCTGAAGGTTTCCTGCAGACCCATTATATCTGGCAAAGGCCAAAGTTCATTAAAACAAAATAAATGTCACTTTTTTTTTTCTTTTTTTTTTTTTTTGTGGAATGAATTATCCTACTGGAGTGTGATCATTGTGGTTTTAACCTGGGACCTGCAGTAAAAGATTATATAGCAACCTCTGACCTTTTTGATTTTTCTTTTACTCTTCTATTGGCAAGGGAAATGTCACAGATCAGGTAAAAGTAAAATGTTTAATGGGCCATATCACAGTAATACCTTATACTGAGTCAAGCTGATAAACCCTTGCCAAAAATTCTTAGCATCTGGCACTTCCACAGAAACCACAAACAATGATTGCACATATGGGAGCTCGGAGGCTAGAGGTCACGACAGCAGTTTATTACATGCACCTTACAGTGATCATTTTCCCTAGGAAATTAACCTCTTTCTAATATAAAGGCATCAAGTGAGCTCTTCACAGTGGTTCAATCATGTTGTTTTGGCTAAGCAAGGAATACATGTGAAGGTAAAGTGGTGACAAGATGCAATTCAGTAAAAGATGATTAATTAGGTTTCAGTGTTTGTTCAATAATGTTTAAAAAGGATCTCTGTGAGATCAGAGTGAATACACTACATTACATCTTCCTCAGAGGTCTTCATTGTGCAATTACTGAATCTGTTTATAAAAGCAGTGATAGCACACAGATTTTCCTGCATTCATAAATGGTTGCTGATCAGTGCAGTCGCCAAACCCAACTGTCTCTCAGCTGGGTGGCAGTGTGCTTCATTGCATGGCTGAATGTCAAGGGAACAATTCCTACCATGTAGTGTTCTTCTCAGCCCACTGTTTTCCAAAGCACTATGGAATAAAGCCTGTGTTCTAAGCGCTTAGGGACTGGTGGTAGATATTTTCACAGTCACAACATGAACTATAGTTGTTATTAAAATATAGTGGTTAAACTCAATGAGATTGAAACAGCATCCCAAGAATTTTGATCTCATTTTCTTCTTTAAAATCTGTCGTTAAAAACATCCGGACCGCTTGGCTCAGTCACTGCTAACCATGCTCACGCATGATTCGCTCCTCCAGTCTCACGATGGCTGCTGGGTGGGTTCTTCAGACCCACCCTGCCCGTGTCTGATGAATACTCCCGTGTCCTTAAAGGAGGTCAGTGCTCTTCTGTCGGCAGCCATTTCACTGTGCCATCATTGCATGGGGAAGGGTCTTCATGCTGGCATACCTTCCAGGGATGGTGTGAACCCACTTACCTCTTCTCACTCTGCTCAGGACTCCCTTCAGCTTACTTAGCGATCAGAGGTGCACCCAAAGCCTCCTAGGTGCCCCAGGAACCCAGCTCTCCACCATGCTGCCAGGGTGCTGCAAGCTGGGGTTTGTGAGAGCGTCGCCTTCAAATTGGTAATCCTGGCCACCCCAAAAAATTGATAAAATTTAACAGCAGAAGCAAAGAGGAAGGAAAGAGCTCTTACAGGTCCCAGATTTTGTCGCAAAAGTGAAAGGAAAGAGAGCATACTAAAGCACAACAAAGCTGCGGAAGCTGGAGCCACAGTACTCCAAGTCTGAAGTGCTCAGGGCAGCGCTGCACACAATCCAATGCTCGAAGCACTTCCCACATCCGTGGAGAGCAGGGACTCCTGCATGTGCTGGCCCATCTCTAGGTGCCAGCCTTCTCCTCACCTGGTGGCACTCGGCAGACATTGCAGTGTGCCAGGGCTTCATGTTTCAATCTGTCTCACTAGGGGGCTCCTTAGGCACATGCTTACCTTTGGGCCCCTACAGAAGGTGTTGGCTTTGGGGGGACTTAGGCACAGCCTCACTCACTTGAGGCCTTCCCCAGTGGCGGTCATTTGCCTTCCCAAAGTTCACAGCCCACGTCCTCTTGGTTCTGCCACCGTTGTTCTGCTCAGCAGTGACTGTGAAGGGACTGCCAGATATTTTGCATTGGGAACTCTCTTTTTAAGTGAACACCCTATTTTTTAGCTGTGTATGGCTGTATTACTTGTATATTTATATATTCTGTATTTATGTTATCAAAATGTAGTATTTTGTAGCTGTCTGTTACAATTTGTTTAACTTGTAAAAATATGAATATGCTCTTTCATACGTAACCATCTGCCTTTCGCAGTAGCTTCCCCCTTCTTTCCGTGCTGGTAAAAAGCCACCATAATGTATGTAGATCGTTGTTGTTTTCTTTATTATTTAATTACTTGTCATTGTTAAATTATTTATTAGTGTTTTTAAATTTCATTTTGCTGATTTTATTTTCTGCCACCATGGCCTGGCAGCCACGATACACGAGTTTCTCAGCGCACACCCACACCCACACAGAGACACTGAAGCAAAAACAGAAAAAGAAAAAAAGAGAGATTACACCTCAGTATATTTGTAAATAAAAGCAACCTGTAAACAAAACAGGATTTTCTTTCAGAGTGCAGTTCTTTCTTTGCTTTTGCAGACTGAAAGTGTTCTATGTATACTGGGGGATGGCACCGCTGTTCTCTCAGGCCGAAAACCAGGGGATCATTGCAACCGGGCACTGCATTGGCTTTTTCTCGGTGATGTGGAGCCATCTGCTTGATCCACTGAGTAGCAGAGGTGTAGAGGATTGTCAGTTCCTGAAGTCGTGTGATCCACTTCAGGGAAACACTGCATTAGTTCTTGCTGCTGCCAGCTGGGGAGACCAGCAGTCTGAGTGGAGGTCCAGGACTCAAATAAGCTTGTGGAGGTAAGAGCTATTTGCTGCTGCTAACAGTGCCCTGGGTGCAGCCTCTAGCTGTCCTGCTGCTTCCTGGTGCTGGAGGTCCATCGAGGGAAGGATTACTCAGAGAAACCCACTGTGCCTGTGCCCTGACACAGCATATTCCCTACTGACAACAGCCAGAAATGGGATTATCACCAAAGAGTTGTGATACGATCTTGCCTGCCTAGTTGTGTTGTAAGGCAACTTAGACACTGTTAATAGACTTCCTTCAAAGATTTGTGTTGAAACTATTTTTAAGCTGAGAATTGCAGTTTCCAACTAAATGCTGTTTCTCACCAACAGAAAGAATATGCTCAGTTTTCCAGAGATAAAAGTAAAACATCTCAAGTTGAAAATTTATGGCCAAACCTGCTAGATTTTCATCAGAAACTATGAGAAAAGAACATTTTCTGAAATATGTATTCTTTGAAGTAAAGCGAAGTGGAGCAAACACAGGTATGGAAAGTGAATCAGCTCCAGAACTCCCAGATGGAGAGCCTGGGCCAAAGTTTTTTAACCTCTTTTGCTCTGCTTATGTGTCACAGAAATGGCCATGTGGTTATTTTTTACTGTGTTAGCAATGCCATTTATCCTTAAGTGAAAAGTAAGCTGTATTGCTGACTTGGACAGGCAGTAACGCACAGAGCTTCGGGGGAATGAGGAAAACCCAACTGACAGCTCACTGTTGCCCAGTATTCTTGGACTGTCTCCTGAGCAGGTTCTGCTCCTCAAGCTTGCTGAGCATGGGGAAATAAAGCCAACTCAAACAACATTTTCCTGTCCTTCCTTGGCAGAGGAAATGTGCTGCTCTGTTGGTCCCTGCCACAGAGCGCTCATACTGGAAAACAGAGTGTTAGTATCCTTGATGTTTGGACTCAGAAAGCCCTCTCAGCTGCTAGTTGTTTCTGGTATGTGCAGGCAGCGCACAGGGACCAAAGCACTATTACAGCCCTATCCAATACCACCTACCTGGAGGTCCCTGAGCCTCCCAGGTGGCTCCAGGCTGCCCTTCACAGTCAGCAGATCTGTGTGATCTGTGAGAATCACTGGGAAGATGGCAGAAGCACAGCCAGTGGCCCTGGAGAGGCTCAGTGTAACTGTCCAAAGATGTACAATTTGCATTTGAACTCCTCGGAAATGATCCCTCCACCTGCTTCACAGTCTCCTGCTTATGTGGGACTTGCTATTTTCAGTGAGCGAACAACTGCAGATTTATCTGGAATGAGAAGCTGGCTCTGTAGCAAAGGTGAAAGTTTGTCTGCTTGTTTGGCTGAGCAAGGATTGTGAGTGCCATGCACATGCTGTGTATGGCCGGGCCTGCCCGAGAGCTCAGAGGGCACCATCTGCAGAGCACAGCCCATCTCAGGGGTCTGGAGTCAGGCAGCTGCAGCAATGCCCAGGATTGGGCTGGCAGGGCAGAAGCCCTGGCAATGCAGTGTGTGCACTGCAGTGGTTTCAAAGCAATCCAACAAGATTGTTTCTTGAGGCAAAACAGATGTGAGAGGAGGGATATTCTAAAATAGACAAGTGTACATAACTATTACGGATGAATTATGAAGTATTCACCCGATAAAGGCAAATCTGTGACCAGTATATGCTGATGTCTTTGGGACAATGTAAGCAGTATTAAAATTCAGCTGAAGTTTGATTGCCAGTTGCTTTCCTGTTGTCTGGAGACACTACATCTCTTTTCTATGCCTCAAGCATAAAGTCACAACTTTTATTCATTATTAAAAGTCAGCAGACACATTTCTACACTTGGCCTGGAGTCACCAAAAGGGGCAGCCCTGATCCCACTCCCACTGCCAGGCAATCTTTCAGCACATCCCCTAGAGCCCATGTGCAGCAATGTGAGTTCATTTGGGTTGAAAAGATCCCACAAAGGACTAAAATGAAAGTGGTTTCCACTTCAACAGCGGCGTAATCTACCTTGAGTTGTGAACACATGGCTGCAAAAACCAATGAGAGAAAAGAAATACATGGGGGAAATATGACTGGGCAGAGGGAAACCACACTGTCCTTTCCCTCAGTGTGCCACGGTTTTACCACTGGGGATATGATGCACCCCACGGGTGTTAGAGAGCTGCCTGGTCTTTCCCACTGCAGTTTTCACGTGGAGGGTAGGTCATTGCACAGGGCGTAGCACACCAGGATGTAGTAGCTCAATGACATAATAAAAATTGGCCATAAAGTAATCAATTTTTTTTCAGCGTTTGCTAATTTAATTGCTAAAAATACCCGCATAACTGCTGAACACAAGTATCTTGCTGCTAAAACTCCCACCTCAGAACACAACTGAAAGGATTGATCAATAATAGTCTTTGTTCCCAGTCTAAACCTTCTTTCCCTTTTGCTGTCCACCTCCAAATCGCATCATCTTGTCCCCCTCATGCTTGTTATTGGTGGAATGGCACTGAGGAAAAATGATTTGCCATTAGCGATTGGTTTCACCTAAGTCAGAGTTAGCTACTTAGATATTCATGCTCTGCATGCATGTAATATTTATGAAGAAAGAATTACTGAGTTGCCCACAGCCATTCTGAATCTCCCCAAAAATATAGGTGAAAGGAATCAGCAAAAAAAAAGAAAGGAAAAAAAAGGAAAAAAAAGGATAAAAGATTAATACGTTTGGGACTTGCTGTTCTGCATTGTTTGTGTTGTGTTTCTCTTTGGTGTCAGTGAGACGGAATGAAGACTGATTTATATGCCACAGCTGTAGCAAACAAAAGAAGAAGAGACCGTGGAAATGGCTAGAGGTAAAAATGCCGGTGCAAAGGGCTGAAGGCCTGCACCTGGGTACTGCTTCCCGCAGCCTACCCCGCCTTGGAGCACCTTGTAAAATCAGATTATCTGCTGGACACAGGAGTTCAAACAGCCCTTCAAAAGATTTGTCTTAATAATTGCTGCCTTATCTTAACTTCTGTTTTTTTATCAGCCAAACTGCTGCTGGGAGGCAGATCCTGAGGATAAGGTGCTGTCACTCTTAATTATTATTACCTCTCATAATGAAAACACATTTGTTCATCCTTTTGTGCACTTGGAATTGGTGTAACTAATGAATGTTTTGTGTTTTATCAATATTTTAATAACATAAAAGAAACATTGTGAATATGACCCCACTGTATGAAATGATCATGCATTAAATGCTATTAAATACATAGTAAACTTGCTTCTCCTTTATTTGTATACAAATATAAACCAATTCCTCATTAAGAATAAAATATATTCTTGTATTCTCAGAAAACCATTCCTTCTTGAAAACCATATTTTGCAATTAAGATACTGTGGGTCTATTTTCTGTCAAAGGAACGTTGTAATTAGCACTAGAACCTTAAAGTATATTCTAAAATGAGAGAGGTGACAGAGAATGGTATTTCTTTGTTTGCTTATGACAGGAAAACAGAGCAATTCTCTTTGAAAGACCACTAATGAATTTGACTTGTAATGTTTATCAAAGCAACATCTGCCATTTGCATTCTCAAGATATTTTTTTCTCATATTTTGAGAATTAAACATGGATTTCTTGAAGGAAGAAAAAGCTTGCCTTTGGTTGTAGCTGTAGAAGAAGTTAAGTTCAGAAAAGACCCTTCGTAGCCATCTTCTTGGTCCATGACTCCGCACTGGGATCTGGCTGTCCCCTCTGGTGGTAGCTGAGATGGGACTCATCCTGGCCAACACATCACTGCATCGTGCTGCACCCAAACATTTCAGCATCGCAGCTTATGCAGATCACATTACGAGTGAGACGTGTTGCTTACTGTCAATGACCAGAGCTTCACCCCAAGCTGGAAAGGAAAGAGAGTAATACTGAGTGGAGAGTGACATAAAACACAACGTAAACCAGAGCATGCATTCTTCACTAGCTCTTGATAGAGTATTTATTTCTCTTTTGCTCTTCTCTACCCTCTGGACTTTCATTCACAGTTATTCTTTTAACCTTTAGCTAACAGCAGGGCATCATATTCTCTCTTTGTTAGTCAAAAGGAGAAAATAGAGTGATGACACCTTTTATGCTATTGGGATGGTGTGTCCTGCAAGGACGCATGTGGGGACCTAAGGAGAGACCTGCTCACCGAGAAGCAGGCTGCCCACCAGCTGTGCCAGCTGGTCGCTGAGTCACTGGTGGTGAATACCACATCCATTCTTGGCAGCAGAGACAGTGGGAGTTTGCTCAGACCCTGATGTAGTCAAGTGATGTCCAAAGGAAAAAGTCTTCAAATGACTGGCAGATAATTACAACACAAAGACTGACACGATGGAGCTGTGAACAGAGCCCAGAAGACCTGACTCCAGCACTCAACTGAATGTCTTCAGTCAGGGACACACAGATTTTCCTCATTATTTCTTGCTTTTCTGTCCTTCCCTCTTTAAAAAAAAAAAAAAAAAAAAAAATTGTTCTGTATCCTGTTATATTTTACTTCTCAAATGACTTATTTGGTATTCTCATAGTTCTGGTAGGGTTGAGCCATTTTTTAATATGGGGTAGTGTAAAAAGGGCTGAAGTCTTTCTTATAGTTTTCTACTTGAAATATTATTTCCTGCATAAGAAGTCAGCTTCCTTCTGGGAGTATCAGGACTATGGCAGCCTTGAGACAACTTTTTCTAAAAATACTTGTAGCTTTTTTGCTGCTTCATTTCGGTATTCAAAAACATTGTTTTGGAAGCTGTAGAGAGAAGCTGTGACACTTCTAGGCACGAAATTTCCTACACTGCTGGCGGGCGGGGGACCATCCCACAGACACACAGTGCAGGCTGCTGCAGCAAGGACATGTGCCACCGCGTTTAATGCTTTTCTAAGGAGGATGTTTCACAACACAGAAGCTTGTGTTATTAAAATGAGGAACATGGGATATGAAATGCTCCTTTTTTTTTTTTTTTGTTTGCACACTCATTCCTTAATTACCATGACCTCTCTGCAGGAGGAAGCGTGTTTGTGGATGTTGTGTAATGGTTATTACCCACACCAACAGACAGCAAAGACAGGCAGCTCTCTCCTAGGCTCCCCACAACCTCTCCTTCATTACCAACACTACTTAATTATGCTTTCTTGATATGTTTCTTTGTTCAACTTGTAACAAGTTAACTGGTGTCCAGCAAAGCATAGTGAGTTACTGCCCATCAGACGGTCTGTATCAGCTGTGGGTTCCTTCACACCTGAGCTGTCAGATTAACATCAGTAAGGATCCACTGATAAGCCCCACACAGAAGTGCTCCCTATGAAGCCCGTACAGTTTTTTATCTTTCTCTACACCTTAGTACTGTGCAAAACCTTTTTGCTTTAGGACTGAGCAATTATACTCCTGATGGCAACAGTGCTCATGCAGGACACAGCACTGCCTGTCTGCTGCTTACTGAAGCTGGCAAAATACGTGTGACTGAGCAAAATTAACCACAAAGACCTGGATAACCTAATCACCTCTTTTCTTTAGTATAATGAGCGAGAAGCCCTGGGATCTCTACGGTAGGCTGAGAGAAACAAAGGTGGCTTTGAAGATGAGTTACTAACAGGCAGCTCTGGGGTGTATCAGAAAAAACTGCTTCATATGGTGACGCAGCCCTTGCCTGAAATCTGTGCATCCAAAGAGGGCCATTTTTGCGTGGTTTTCTTGACCTTTCATGTTGGTGGTTTGAAAAGGAAAGCTGGAACCAATGTGCTGCTAATAGGTTGTCTGCCTGACTTACAATGGCAGGACAAAGAATGAATCTCCAAAGGGTACTTCATGATTGCTTCTCCCTTCAATTTGCAGTTATCTTCTGAGAACACTACCCACCGCTGCCTTTGTCCACATTCCAGTTCATGCAAAAAAAAGCAAAAATGAAAAAAACATTGCAATCATATACCTCAATCTTAAAAGATATTCCTGTTCTTGATACAATGTCAGTTAGCTTGCAAAATGCTTCGAGTGTGGAAAACGCTGGACAGGTATGAAATCCGATTGCTTGTAGGACTGAAGCAGCAGTGACCTTCCACGTACTGATGGTACGCTTTTGCTGCGGTTCTGATAAAAAGAGGCTGCATCCACAGCCAAGAGCAGCCAAACAGTATAATTTTCAATTGCTGTGGTGATGCCATCTGCAGAATATAATGGACTACAGCTTTGCTCGGATGACCAATGGCCTTAACTTCCTGGTAAGTCTGGGTTTGATCTGTGCTTCAGTGAGACTAATGCATTTTAGTGACACTTGTAGCAGAAACTGCATGTTTCTTCACTTTCTTAATCTCTGAAACTTTGGAGAGACCTTTAAAGCATGGAAGATTCCTGCAAGACAACTAAGAAAAGGCATGAAATAGAACAGGCTTTTGAAATCTAATCTTCTCCAGCTTGAAGTAGAGGTAGTGCTAGGCTGTTGACAGTAGGTCTCAGAAGACTTTCAATGTACTTTTTATTCCACAGCTCTGGCACCACATAGGAAATTAATTCAGCGACAATATTTTCATTAGATTATAACCTGAGTTCTCAATCTTAGGCACATTTGTATGCTTGTAATACATTCTAATTACTTGTAAAGAATAAGTCTATGTGCTGGTTGGTTTATTGAATATATTAAATTAATGAATAAATAAATTTATCTCCATTCTGGGAATGCCACTCGACGTCAAAACTTGCCACAGAAGGAACCAGAAATGCATTCACTTGTGATTTTGGTAAATGATATGGTCTGCATTGTAGGTGGATTTTTCTGTCTCACAAGAGCAATGATTGAAAAAAGCGTGAAAAACTTTTTTCTCAGCCCTCCCCTCCCCCGTGGCTCTCTCTGGTGGTGAGAGCTTGTTATAACGATGGTGGGGAGAGTTTTTCCCTAAGCTCAGCACCTCACATGGCTTCTCTGGGATGGAGCTCTCAAAATGCTGCCCCACTCACTCTTCTATTTTCTTCTATTTCTAAGTTCTGCAGAGTAGGATGGAATCAATATACACATAAATTAAAATTGTGGCGACAATGGAAAAAAAGTGGCAGGTTTTAGAATTATACAGTTTTAGCTGTATCCTTTTCGGTTTACCATGTTGTATTTCAATTATTTTCATTTTGCGTGGAACAAAGTCAGTAGAAGTGACCATTTTCTCAAAAGATGAGAAAATCACTATCATAACCACTACTCAGATCGTATAAAGTTCAAGTTTCTCCATTCCTTCGAGTGCAGAGCAACAAAAGCCTCATATTTCCTTCTTCAGTGGTTTGTTCAGTAATGTTCAGTTGTCTGTGGACTGTTCTTTTCATACAATTATTTTCTCCTCTAGCCTATAAGAGAAAAAATTGCAGATCTTAGACGCAAGCAAACAGATGTGATGTTCTGGCATTAACACCAGCATTGTTCCCTGCAGTGCCCACTCCGAGAGTGCTTTGGTTTTCAGGGAAACACTCTGCATTTCTCAGAACTGTTGCATCCCCCGACCTGTGCACAGTTTTCTGACAAAGCCTTCTAAAATCCTGCTTCAGGATCGCTTTCAGATAGCGGGATTCTGTCACATCAGGAAAAACGTCCTCAAAAGTGCCTACAGAGGACATGCGATGCTGGGGATTTTATATAGGAAAAATCATTCCTTGTGCTTCTCAAAGAAAATGGAGGTGAGATTCCAGAGGCAAAAGAGAATAAGATTTTGGTGCTGTAAAGCTGCAATACTGGACAAAGGGCTTAGCTATAAGACTGAGGTGAAGAGAGAATGAACATTTCTTTTCCAGCCTTTTGAAATAAAATCAGTGGAACAAGAGGATGTGGGTTTTTTTGTTTGTTTGTTTGTTTTTGTTTTTTTTTTCTTTCCCATTATTCTTATTTTTATTTATTTGTTGTGTTGTTCAGGCTGCAAAACTCTGTTGAAGAGTTTCACCCATGTGAAAATGCATAACCCCTGTCAACCTGCCAAGTGAAACTTTGGGTGATCAGCTACATGAATGCTGGTAGCACAGGATAAAGCTGCCTTTGGCTACTTTCAATTACACACCCAATTCTTGTAAGACTTCTGAATATTTGGGAAAGGAGAATATGCAGAACTTGTTTGTTTACATCTGATTGTGAATCTGATGTTTTCAGATTTCTCAACCACGTTTGGAGCATGTGAGCACAGCCCTTCCCCTTCCACATACCTGGCAGCTCTGCCAGTGCAATAAATGACTCCTTTCCAGGAGAAGGGAATTGTGTCAGGCTGACATTGTGCAGTGTTTCGTCATTTCAACAGAGTGGGAACTGGAGTAGAGACCGGCATTAAACAGCAAATGCTTTGCAAAGCAAAGTGTCAGATACTGATGCTACAGTGATGATTCAGGCAGCCTCAGGGGGCATTACCTATGTGTGTGCTGGGATGGGTTGAGGAAAGTTGAGGAAACTAGGAGCAGATCTTAGTCTTTAATCTTTCAGGTACTGCTGGAAACATGGCCAAGCACTGACGGGTTTGGGTGCCAGGCAGAACAGACGGAAGTGAACTCAGTTTCCCTCTGGCCTCCACAGAGCCAGGACTGCCATCAGTGGGGTTCCTGAGGCTCTGGGTTGTTCACTGCATAGCAGTTCTGCTGCTGGGCTCATTGGAAGCCTGGGCACCCTGCAAGCATCATTAGGGAATCTTGAAAAGTTCTAAAAATCTCACTTTCTTCAAAACTGAAATATTTTTTATAGCCATGGATAGCTATAGATGCTTTCAGAATGGCCTGTCTGTACAAGTATCTTTTTTCTATATCCAGTGTTAAGTGAGACTTTTGAATGAAGAACTTACTGAAGTTGATAGCTTACTTGCTTTGAACTTCTTTACAGCTTTCTGCTCCACACCAGAGTGATGCTGAGCCTGCACCAATTAGCCCAAATTACTGTAGGTATAGAAAGCACTTAATTCTCATAGTACCTTGGTTATCTCTACATAGAGCTACTCCAAAGATGTGACCCAAGGGCATCATAGTAATTTTCTGGATGTTAACTACCATGTTCTATATATTATACAAACTTGCACACTAAAGATGTTTTTGCTTTCAGTAGCTTTCACTTTTCATTACAGAATGGTGTACCTTTTTCTTTTTAATCTTTCCAAAACACACAGTAGTGTTCAGATGCTTAAAGGGCATACTGGAGAGCCAGGCCATCAAAGCTTACATCCAGATGTCCAGGGCTTAACTGTTTAGAGTTGTTATGCCTTCTGGCAAGTCCATCCACATTCTCTAGTCCCTGATCTCCCTGGATGCCGCTTTCCCTCATGTTACTTTCCTAACACCAATGGGACTACACACTCTAAAAGAAACCAAAGGGGTAAGGAAGACTGTGCTGCTCCTAGTAGCAATGCCAGTGAAGCCTCAATTACCTTTCAGATAGCAGTTTCCAATAGCTGGAGCTGGTATCTTCCAGTCTTTCAGTACCAAAATCAACAATTACACCAGAGAACAAAATAACAAAACCCCACAGACTAAGTAGACATATACGAAAAGTTTTAATCAAACTAATGGAATATTTTATCCATCATCACTAATTTGCTTTGCCAAACTTTTCCATATAACACTGGAGAAAAAAATGAGTTTTTAATTCAGTGAAATTATCTGGCAAACTAGAATGAAAAGCCATCCACACAGAGGTGGAAAATAACTAAAAAATTTTAAGTGTTAGTTTCAAACCAACTGTATAAATGAGTAGTAAAGCTTTTATTAATGAAATCCAATGACAACGTGAACAACAGTTCATTGAGTCCCACTAGCTGATCTGCTCAAGGCTAACTGACAGTCAAAGCACTGTTATTACTGAAGGCACTGTCCAAATGTCTTTGAACACAAGTTCTATACTGTGGAACCCAGAACTGAACACAGCATTCCAAGTAAGGCTGCCTCAGTGCTAAGCCTAGCAGGGGGATTGCCTCAATTGCTGACTGCACTGTGTTTGATACGCCCCAAATCCCTTCCCAAAATGAATATTTTCATATAATTTGAAATTAATTAAATATTTACCTGGAATTACATTTCTATGTTTGTTTTTGTTGTTGTTGTTTGTTTGTTTTTTCCGAAGTAAAATCAAGAACGTCTGACTAAGGTCATTTTTTCCCCCAAATTATTATTGCAAGGCTACAGCATTTCCTATAAACCTGTTCTGATTTTCATGTCTCTTTCCTTCCTCACAGCCATATAAAAATGGTCTCCTTGCTTTGCTCTGACAGTTTGAGGATTTTATGCACTTTATTTCCCTCTAAGTAAAAGATACCCAACTTTTATTCTGCAGTATCAAAATCTGACCAAGATTCGGAATGGAGGCCAGCAATAACATACCATTTCTCACTGAATGGTGAGTGGCAGCTTTTCCTTATTCATTTGGGTAGCCAGGGCCTGCTAGTAACATCCACGTTCAGCAGTGAAGGCTCCTGAAACAATATCGAGGAAGCAGTTATACCTGGGCTTTCCCTTGGGCCCAGGCATGCAGATGTAGGCAGCTTTAGGCTGTTGCACCCGTACTGCCAGCGGGAGCTGATGTACAGAGTTTACTAGCACACCGTCTGACAACAGCAAGCTTAGAAGAACCTGGCTTTGAATGATGGAGAATACAGTTGATTATGAATCTAGGATACATCCTGTCATCAATGAAAAGATGAGTGATATGCTTCACCTGAGATAAAAGAGATGCATGGTGTATACACACAGACATACAGTGGGAAAGCACTTTTCAGGTAAGGCACAACAGATAAAAGTGCCCCATGTGCTCCACCTGTAGGATGCCATGAAATCAGCATTTCCACAGTTAACTCAGTATGCACAAGAAAATGCCTATGGTAGAGCATCTTTGTTTCAGCTGGGGAAGAGCTGTTTTCTTCAGTGTCTGCTGTAATGCCATGTTTTGGTTCAAGGAGGAAAATAATGCCATCGCACTGAGGTTTATAGCTGCTGCTAAGCAGTGCTGTTTGGAGCCAAGGCCATTCTCAGTGACAGGCCCAAGGAGCTGGGAGGGAACAGAATCAGGACAGCTGACTTAAGCCAGCCAAAGGGATATTTCATACCATATGATATCATGCAGAAGGAGTTCTGAAGGAGGTGGAAGTTCATCTTGCTCTCTTTTGCTGCTCAGAGGGCTAGCTAGGCATCAGTCGGGGGTGGTGAGCAATTGTTTGTGCTTCGTTTGTTATAAACATTCATATATATACGTATATACACACATACATGTTTGTCATAATTATTATCCTTTTCCTTTTCTCTATCTTAGTAAATAGTTCTATCTCAACCCATGAGTTCTACTTTTTTTCTTTTTTTTTAATTCCCTCCCCAATCCCACTGGGAAAGAAGGGTGTAGCAGAAATGCTAAGTCACGGTCTGAAACAGTGATTGAGCACCTGGTGGGAAGGCAGGGTCAACCCAGGGGAGCTCAGGTGCGTGCAATGTACCTGGCTGACCAGAAGCGCTGGAGCCAGGATCCACCCCTGTCCAGCCCTCATTTAAGGGTTGGCAGTAGAGGTATTGATCTTTTGCTGGAGATCCTTGAGTATCTGAGGTCTTACAAAGGTAAGCAGGTTTGTCTGGTTTTTTTGTTTGTTTTTTTTGGGTTTTTTTTTTTCCTTCATTTCTGTGTTCACAGTTGCTGTGTTTTGGCTTATCTTTGTATGCTACAGCCAAAGTCTTTGTCACCCTGCTACTATTGCTGTATTTTCCATTACATTATAGTGTTACAGAGGGAAGTGAGAGAATGACTCTCGCGCTCAGCTACCTGCTGGGGTAAACCAGAACATAAAGAAGGGGCTGGCATATTCAGGGAGCAGGCAGCATTGGCAGCAGAATCTGCTGTGTCTCTTCAAGAAGAATGAAGAACTGGACATACTACTTCAGGTGCTGCTTTATCAATGCTGAGTAGACGGGGAAGATCACTGGGATCATCTCATTTGACCTGTTGGTGATACTTAATACAGCCAAAGATACTATTACACTTTTTAGTGTCAAGGTCACAACTGCCCCGTGTTCAGCTCAGTATCTACTAAGACCCCCAGAACCTGCTTTCCAGCAGCCCTCTGTTTAGTCAGCTGCTACCCAAAACAACTGTTCTTGGATGCATTTTAGAGCAAAAGTTTCTCAATTTGAACAATTTCTTGAATACAAATTACAAATATTCTTTTCTTCTGAAGTAGACATGTATATCTTTATTGTGCAAATGCTTGGCTACTGAAAGGATGATCTTGATCTGTTGATAAATGCAGCATCTTCAATGACACTTTGGTCCATCTCTGCAAGCACTAATGGAGTGCTGGGCTTTTTTCAACAGAATGGAAGTTCAGATGAAAGCTGTTGCTATTTAACCGTGTGGAGGACATTATACTCACTGAACTTCTTGAATCACTCAGAGCCACGAGCAGAATTCAGTATTTCTAGGTATTCAGCTCCTGCAAGTAAAACTCAGGGGGAGGTCCATTTCTAAGCATCTATATTCATTACACAAAGATCCCACCTGTGTATTTCTGTGATTCTCAGGAGTTCTGTGTGCTTTGGAAAGCACTTAGGACCTGCACCCTCAGGCCAGAAAGAGACTGTGCTCCCAGTCACACGGAGCAGGTTGTTCCATGGAGCTGGATAAGTTGATATCTCACTTCAATCTATTGCCGTTTTCAAGAATGTACCAGACCTCCCACATGCTGCCTTTGTTACCACCTGGGAACTTTGAGGCTTGCACATTACAAATAGTGTCCTACTGTGACACCAATACTTGAATTTTAAGTATCAGCCTAGTAGTAAAGTGTTGGTAGACAATGACACAGACAATATTTGCGATCTTTTTCAATTTCAGAAGTGTCTTTTGAAAAAACGTAAGTTGCAACAACAGCAAAAAAAAAGAAAACAAAGAAATATATTAAGTAATCAATCACAATGAATTTTTTCCATATGTATGGAATTCTAGCAAGAAAAATTATCACTGTATTTTTTACATATCATTCTTTTGTGTGAGATCTTATGCAGAAACTAAGCAGGACAGAGAGACCAAGAAACACTTGCTGTGTGGCTGGCAGACAAAGAGGAGACAATAGAAAGGTAAAGAGACAAAAAACAGGAACGTCTCTCTTTTAAAAGCAGTATAATATTCCACTGAGTCTGAAAAAAGTTAAAAAAAAATAATTTAAATATATTATTTACTAGGTTACATTATGAAACCTACCACGGAATTTTATTCCTCTGCAGGAAAAGATTTCCTTCGTTTCTAATACTGTTATGAAATAACTTTCTTCCATGGATTCAGGTGAAACAATGATTTTCAGTCACATTCAGTACTGTTTATCTGCAAACTCACAGGCTAGGGAGACGTGGCATTGTTTAGATGGTGAGAGAATGCACACTAATAAGGAATTTGTTTTTGAAATAATTACATGCTCAGTGTTTGATGGAAAACTGGGATTACACACACTAGTAGGGGCTGAAACTTGATCCTTGAGGTTCCTTCCAACCCAAGTCATTCTACAATTCTGCAGCAAAAGACCTCCCTTCACCTCTTTCACAGAATTCTCAGAGCAGAACTGTAACAGAAAACTCCTAAAAGGAAAAGGTGAATTATGGTCAGAGTTGTTTCTTTTTCTCTTCTCTACCTGAGCCTTTGCACAGTGTGAGCTGATTAAGCACAGAGGCACAGGACTTCCCTCTGCAGTGTACGTCAGAAATGCCAGTGAATGTTTCATTCTGTCCAGTCAGCCCAGCTCTTAGTGTTTCAGACTTTGGTTGCTATAACAGTGTTGTCTGTTACCATCAAAGTCTATCAGATTGCTAATGTAATCACTGAAAAGAATGTTACGGGAAGGATGAGCTGTGAGTTTCAGTGAAATTAATTAGACACTATTTTAATTGATGTTCAGTAGTATTTTGGCACATAGAAGCCCTCTGGAAATCCTAGACAAGGCCAGTGGGTGATCCACCATTTCAGCACTGTGCTCAGTAATTTTATCCTCAAACAATTTTAGTTTGGGACACTCCCAACATCTATCTCACAAATTACCTATGGAGTCACATCCCCTGCAGCACTGGTAGGATATTGTATCATGCATCTTTTTCAGCTTATGACTGGAAAAGATAAGATCTGAAAAAAAATTTGATGGTGAGGTAGGTGATGAAATTCTGCTGCTATGTTAGAATATATAAGGCAAGAACTGTTGAGTTCTGAATATGTATTCAATCTCCACAGGTTTCTAGGTGACTATCTTTTGCAAGAGTACAAGCATTCATATGCAGATAGAACACACTAACTATCAATAATCCAATGACATTAAAAGAATCAGGAAATATGCTATTCCAAAATAGGAAATGGAGTAAGAGTCATTCATACCTTTAACATTAGACAGAAGAGAATTTGAGATTGCCAATGCTGGGTAAGGTAAGAAAAACACTTATCTCAAGTTTTATTTATGTGTATAGGTAAACACAACTTAAATGAGCCCTTTAAAGATGTTTATCAACCTGTACAATGAAGGCATGAAAACAGTTATTCAACAGCAAAAAGAAGGGGGAAGAACACCATGACTTGGACCTTTCTCTAGCTCCTTCAGTACAGTCTGTAAAAGAGCTTATTTTTACGTTAACTATAGCACTAGCACTGTACCTTAGGAATTCAGTGCAGATGGTAAGATGGACGGTTCTTAAATTTATATGTAGAATAAATGAAGTTTAGCCAACACCTCTGATAGACTGCATGAAAGGTAGCCAGGTATTGGGAGGCTCTTGGTAGTGGTATGCAATATGAAAATAAGGCTGCTATGCAGTGATTTGCCCAGTTGAGCAGTCTGTGGGGGAACAGGCAAGAAAGTTAGGTTGTAATGAAACACGCATGCTCTGTATGGTTATTTCTATCTCTTGCTGTGACACAAGTGGGCAGAAAGTGGACATGTTAGAATCTGCTTACTTTATCCCAGTCTGGGAAAAGAGATATAAAAACAGTGAGGAAAAAATATCCTTTAGTTTCAATGTATCTATGTCAAATATGTCAGAAAACAATATTCCAGCAGTATAAAACGGGAACTAATTTCTGATCATCATTTTCTGCTGGCTTGTCCATCTGCTGCTGAGTCAGTCCTACTTGTTAGCTCCTGCATGGAGAGCTA
Source organism: Perdix hodgsoniae (assembly GCA_035772895.1). NCBI lineage: Eukaryota > Metazoa > Chordata > Aves > Galliformes > Phasianidae > Perdix > Perdix hodgsoniae. The sequence goes on along the minus strand of JAPSGF010000020.1, from coordinate 300,691 downwards.
CCTGCCAGAGGCCAGGTGGAACTGGTAGCAGAACTTGCTGTCTTGCACCAGGGCAATCTGTCATCTGAACAGGGAGCAGGACTTTGCTCTGTGAAAAGGATCCTGCCCGAGGAAATCTTGCAGTGGGGCAGCACAGCCGGTACAATAACCAGCTCCCCCACTCCATCAAGAGTGTGGATTCAGGTCTTACATCTGAAATATTTATTTCTCCTCTCTTTTACCCCACCGTGCATCTATATTTCTAAGTAGAGGCATTATGCCTTCTTCCGTTTTACCTTTCAATGAAGCAAACTGAACAAAGAAGTATCAAGCCCCTGAACATCAATGGAGAGAATGCATGCATATTCTTGGGCTGCCTATAGACCAAACTATAGACCTAACATCCTGAGATGCAACAAACACAGCTTTCCTATTGTCCTGGTGACACCAGCTGAGCTGAGTGGAATGGCCCAGGGGCGGGGGAGAGGAGGATCAGCTGTGGGCCTGATCCCAGCTGCATCCAACCAGCTTTGTTACAGGCAACAAAGAGCAGAAGAAAAGACTTTTGTCCTTTATTGCAAAAGCGACAAACCTCCATCTCATTGGCAGGGGTGACGATTAACCGGAGAGGATTCATTTATTGTTTGGCAGTTGAGATCTCCCAGCAGTAGTCCACTCCAGCGTGCTAAAATAATGGGCGGCGCCTTGTTTTTGTAAATGAGTCAATGTCTCTTTGTCTCTCCCTGTGCCAGACTTCGTGGCCTGGAAGAACTGGTTGGCAGTGCTGGAGAGATCTCACTGAGAGATGGCTGTGGAAAACAAAGATAGAGAAAACGTGTGAAAGAAATGGCCGCGACAGGCTGAAGATTGAAGTGAGATCTCCTTCCAGTGAACCTGGAATAAGCAAACAGTGCCAGGCTGACAAGCGGCTTATGAGGCCTCTAACACCCCATCTATAAAATCCCTTTGGGGAGAATGAGCAATGTGGGCTACTTATGTCAGGGCCTACAGCCTAGAGTGAGTTTTCTGGAAGAACACTTGACCCCTGTAGAAGGGAGAGAGTAAAAACAACACAACTGCAGCAGTCCGTGCACTTTCCTGTAAGAGCAAGAACTTCCCACCAGCTCAGCTTGGGAAGAATGAATCCCATTCAGGGGCAGAGGTTTGTACTGGGGAGGCCTGCTACCAGACACCCTTTCCCGATGCTAATCCTGTTCTGCTGTGGATCAAGTAATTTTTGTGTGAGTGTTTTTCCTTGGCTAACGAAAAAAGATCTTTAACCACAACAAACCTTCTGCCAGAAAATGTCAATCTTAGCTTCTTGGGTCTATATTACAAGTACCAGCTACCAATTTCTAACTGTCATTTACTTTTTACTGCAGAGATACCTCACACATTGACATGGATCTCCTGGCAGGGCCGATGCTTTGCCATCCTCCTGTAAACAAGTATGTGCAGTCCTCCAAGATATGAAAGCAACTTAATTAGGTTTAGTGCTAGAAGGCACTGACAGCAATGTTTTAAATATTCTTTTGCAGCACTTTGGGAGTGCAGGAAAATTCTTCTACAAAATAAATGTTTTCACTGGTTTGGAGAGTAGAGAAGTAAAACCTCGCAAGATTTAAACCTTGTTTGGGTACCAACCTGCCCCTGCTTCAGGCACTTAAAATACCCCCTCCACGCCCAGGTAACTCAGTCACTCAAATGTGGGCTGGAGTGAGTCATCATCCTCATTTCATCCTCTTACAGCTGTGAAGAAAGGTAAGAGAGCCATGCGTCTTTATTAAGAAAAGCTTTGAAATATGCTTTCAAAACTCCTTACAAGACTTCCAACAAATCATATAGAGGGCAAATTTTGTGTTTCTGAAAGTAATTCCCGTATCTGTTGTGGGCTTTCCTGGGGGGTGGCATCCTGAGTCTCAAGCTAGCTTGGCTGAGGGGGGAGAGAGGTGGAGGAACAGCAGAGGAATGACTCAAAATCGCACTGGCCAGTGTTAACTGTAAAATAAACACACAATAATAATGCAAGCAAAGCAAGCAGCGTGAGGCTAAGAAAGTTTCTACCACAAAAGAAATTACTACTTTTTTTCTTAGAAAAAAATAGAAGTTAATTATGGCTCAGTTGAATTCCCAAGTATCCTGCATTTGAGTTTATTTTTCAGAGCCTATTTTCTTGGCTTCTCTCCCTTCTCCTCATTAAGCATAGACCGCTTTATTTATTCATTTATTTATTTATTTATTTGCGATTAAACAACATCTTAGCCTAAAGTTTCCTGTGAGATGCTTCAGGATTTCTCTCTATTCCTATTTCTGATCCTCATTGCCTGTTGAACTTGCTGTCTTGCACATAGCGGGGAGAAGCAGCTCTGACAGTAGTAACAAAATAGCAGGAGCAGAAGACAGGGAGGAGGGGGAAGCTGCAAGGAGTTCAGCTTATTTTTAGAGCAATTTGGATGATTACAGTCCCTGTTCTGACCTCAGAAGCTCAAGACAAGCCAGATTTCCTTTCAACACCTGCATGCCTGGGTCAGCCCCTGATGTCAGTAAGGCACTTCTTGAGGCTGTCAGGAAAAGACAAAACTTTAAAATAGGCTTTGAAAGGAGTGGAGAATGAAGAAGATTCAGATTCAGAGCTCCTCATGCTTTGCAGCTTTGTAATTCAAGTTTTCTTCACCTCATAAGTGCCATTTAAATCAGCATTGTGATTAATGGTTCTGCTATCCTCATGCAGCAGCTCAGAGTTGTTATTGCTAATTGAATTATTGCATTTCATATTTGATTTTGTTTCTGTAGTAGAGCCTTGCATCAATGTAACGAGTTTAGTTGTTACATTTAAGAACTTACTGTTGCTATCTGTATTACTTATACCTAATTATATGTATAATATATATAATAAACATAATGAATTATAAAACAATTATTGGCCCAGCAAGGTAGGAAATGGAGCTCAGAGGCAGCACGTCCCCACAGCTGTATGGCACATGGGTGGCAGTGTGCTGCTGAGGGGCTGTTTTCCAATGTCAAGCTTCTGCTCTGAGTGGCTCTGCCCTCCCAGGTTTGCAGAAGTGTACTCCATGCTCACCCACTGACACCTGTCTGTGAGGCTGGGGGCAGATTCCCAAGTTTGCCGGGCAGTGTGTTTCTTCCTGCTGTCAAGGGAAACAGCATTTTGCACACATTCTGAATTTTGTTTTATTTTTTTGTGTCCACAGCATACTTATTAGTTCAAGCCTTAGAATGAGCTGAAAATGAGCTACAGATGGGTGCCCACAGCAACAGAATGCTACTATTTATTTAAAGCCTATTATGCATGTTTCTCACCCAAAATGCAAAGCAGAGTAAGAGCTGGCAAGGGACAGCCGATTTGTACTGCTTGGTGCAAAAATATGTTAATAAAAGCAGTTGAATGTCTCTACCAGTCTCCAAAGGAAAGATGCCAAGTGAGGAGCAAAGTAGCAAGCAAAGAGGAGAGGCCAGGTGTGCTGCTGTGGCACTGACCAGCAGTACACACTGCAGCACTGAACGATCCCTTTTCACATCACAGAATCATAGATTGCTTGAGGTGTGAAGAGATCTGAGTCCACCTGGCCCAACCCTTCCTCAAGCAGCAGCACCCAGAACATCACACCCAGGACCATGACCAGCCCAAAGAGGAGACTCCGCAGTCTGTCTGGACAACCTGTGCCAGTGCTCTGTCACTTGCACAGTAAAGTAGTGCTTTCTGATGTTATGAATTTCTGGTCTGTGCCCACTATCTCTTGTCCTTTAACAGTAAGAGTTCAGCATCCATCCCTGTGTCAGCCCTTAATGTTGTACCTGTGGGGAGGGAACCTTGCTATTCTATGCTAGAGATTGTCCTTCTGACAGTCTAGTCGTGTCCCAGTGCCTGAACGAGAGCTGAAAGAAGTTGTGTTTTTTTCTGCCTGTGGCCATATATTGCTTACAAGGTTTCTTTTAAATGTATTGACAGTAATCATTTGTTGCTGTCATCAAAGGATAGAAGTGACTGGAGACTTCTCTATCCAACATATTTTTAACAATTTATATCAGAATTAAAATTATGACCGAGATCAGAATCTGAGTGGAGCATATGGAGTTGGGTAAATTCATGTGGCATTTCTATGTGTGTGCAGTATTCAGAAAACAGGATTCTGATTCATGCAGCTGCAGAGAATAGAGCAGATAGCAGCACAGCAGACAGATTTTTGAAGCTAGTCTTTTCCATATCATTTTGTTAAATGCATTATTGCTTCATTATTGCTGGTGGTTTATTTTGGCAAGCCCATAACAACACATTTTTCAAACTCTTCTGCACTTTAATAAATCCAAGCACATTTGGAACAGAGAAGAAACTAGATGCATTGTGCATAGCTGGTAACAGCTTCCTGCCACACCTGATTAACAGAGCGAAAGCAAAGCTATTGGCTTCTGTTGGAAGTGATCCCATCCAAGGTATAGGTTGTGTAACTCACTGTTAAGGAAAAGAGTGAAAAGCACTCTTGGTTTAGAAGCTGTTTTTGTTTTGTTTGTTGCTGTTACTTCTACTCTTTTTAACAATTAGCTTTTATTATCAGGGACAAGAGGAGGCCCTGTCAAGCAGGTCTGTGACACAGGTTCCTGCCAGCGTTGCTTTTCTGCCATCAAAAATGAATATTGCAGTGCATGCATCTTGTCCATCTTGCCATGCACAGTCCACGGTTGCAGAGGGTTCACAGAGATGTGGGGCAGCAGTACAAGAGGATGGATGGTGTGACTCAATCCAAAATGGGGGAAGCTACTTCTTCACTCATCGAAACAAAATTCTGGAAAAGGCAATTCCCACCTTCTCTTTTCCCTTCATTTTATTATGCTTAGCTACATGAGGTTGTGAATCCTGGTCACACAACCACATACATTTTAAAACCCAAACTCTGGTTCTTTTTTTCAATGTGTTTTAAGTAGAATGCTGTTGGAGGTAAAATAATCAAATCTCTATTAACACTGAGTTGCACACCTTGCAGGGTACCCTTTGTAAGCAATAGCAGATGGTGGCCATCATTTTATACAAGGTTTTCATTCTCTGTCTCTGTACCTGTAAATATTTTTCATGTTTTTCAAGGCAGTTTCAGTTTGTCACCACCACCAAATGCAGTACTTAAGAACAGGTACTTCTATGTACATTTGCATCCAGCCACAAGGCTCACTTGAAAATCCAAATAATTCAAGTACTTTCCTATAAAATTCCCTTGTTATCATGAGCCTTCTGTTCCTGTAGCTCTTCATTCTGCATTGCCAGATTGTTCTAAGTCACAAAAAAATGCTGCTATGTTTACAAACGTAACTTTTCTTCCTCCAGCTGTTATTCAGCTAGCAACCACTCTGAGTTTCTGAAATATTCACTAGCACTTTTGTCCCATTCCAAGTACCACAGCTGACTTCAGTTATGCCTTAGAAACTGAAGAAAGTTAGCAGATGCATATGAATGCTTTATTGGGTTTTAGTTTGATTATCTTCATAGAAGGGAGTCTCCTTCTCTGGAGATATTCAAGACCCATCTGACATCTACTTGCTTAGCCTGCTGTAGGGGAGCCTGCTGAGGCAGGGGAGTTACACCCAATGATTCGTAGAGGAGCCTTGCAACCCCCTAAAAAAAAAAAAAAAGAAAGAAAGAAAATCTGCATTTCCTGAAAGCAGGTATGGGATCCATCCTGGGTACTCCTGTGAGCACTTCAGACAGTTGGCAAGGGCATCTGTACTGTGGGTACAAAGGGAGTACAAACAATATTCCAGAGGGGAAAATGCGGACCATGTAATGTTAATGTAAGAATAATGAAAGAAAACCCTATTTTGAATCTAGCTGTGGTGGACAGATCAGCAGTCCATCATGCTCTCTCCACAACACTCTGACAGTTTTCCTTATTGTCCTTTTCATGGCACATTCCAGTATACAACTGGAATCCACAGGCCAGAGTTCTTTCAAACAGGAGAGTTAGAGACATTCTTACAGTTATTGCAGTCTGGGAAGATACTACTTTGTGATCGCATCTGCTCAAAAACAAAAAAAAGTCAGGAGCTGAACAGTGGCAGGGAGAAGAACTGTTCTGTAGTTACATGCATAAAGTTTTATAAAGTCTTCAATGTATGTGCCTTGTCAGAATTTACAGTAATTTAAGGTGCTTATAATTCCTCCAGGCATGGAACTCATAAATACTACTCGGTGCTATTTGTCATTGGCTTCTCTGTCATGCATAAAGTAAAATTAAATACTTATCTCTATATCGTTAACGTATTAAACATTAGGATTTATGGGGCTGGAGATATTACTTGCTCTGAGAACATTATCTTCCTGATGAAAGATCTAAATGCAAATAGGAGGAACGCCAAAATACCCTGGAACATAATTAAGGATACTGAGGTGTGAAGAAGCCCTAGGCATAGGAATGTGCAGTTCTCTTAACTTCCACTTTCATGGTGGGCTAGTTTTCTTTGTTCCATGTTTCTATCCAGTTTCCCAATGCGCCATCTTGTTTCTTTTTAACTAGTTGTCAAGCGGGAAAAAAAAAGAAGGAAAAAAAAAAAAAGTAAATGCATTCCTATATGGATTATCACAGAAAAGATGTTTCTGACTTAAAACATACCTATGCTGTCTGTACTGGGAAACAGCCATTCAGTGATATCTAAAAGGTAAAAATAAAATAAAATTATCTATGACTTTTCAATATGAAGAATAATTCCTGTTAGCTTTACTTGATTTGTTGTTACTGTTGCAACTCGAGGGTTCCTGGAATCATGTATTGAATGGGGACAACTTTTAAATAAATCTGTATTTCCGCAGCATAATAGAAATGCTTTCTGTGCTGTTGTATAGCTCTAACCAAATCTGTATACTCTTTTATCCATTCAGTGTAGAATAATCACCAACTACTCACCCTATTCCCACCTCAGTAAGCACAGAAAAATAATATCAAAATACAAGTCACAGCTGATTAGAAAGAAGGTGATCTCAGGAGGTGATGAGAAAAAGGAAAGAAGAGTAACTGGAACTAAGAGACAGACTTCAGAAGGAGGCTGTTCACATAATGGTAAAACAGTAAATGGCATTTAGCGCAATAGCAGCGCCCATCTCCATCTTATAACATGAGTAAAGCATAATGCAAGTGTTACTCATACTGAAGCAGGCAGTCAATGGATGTGGAATTGTGCCATGTCATCAGGTATCAAAAAATACATGTTTCTTGGGTAAATTTGAGGGTAGCAAATAGATCTGGCCCTGCTCACACGCTCTCACAGCAGGCAGACATTACAGAAAATTAAAATGAATTACCGCACCCACAGGCAAGAGACCTGAGGATGCTAAATTATGGGTACCATAGTCAGATCCAGCTGCTACTGCTTCTTAGCTACCACTGAAGTCATCTACTGTCTTCAGTAATTTTTTCTCTGAAGGTCTTATTTAGAGAAGGCCATATGATATTTACACCTTAGTGATACCCCTCTAAACACAAGTGTACAGCTACACCACAGGAGAACTTTGTAGTCCCATAGGAAGTTTCAGGATGAGGCTTTGTCAGGACTCTGCCCCCAGAACATTTGATAGCTGCAGCTACTTCTTTCGCCCTTCCTAAAGCAGAAGGCTAAGGCATGTCTCAAGAGCAAAGCTGGTGGCCTGTTCTAATGCACAGGCTGAACTTCAGGCCACTGTAACCTCCCTTATCTCAACCTAATGAGGAAAGATAGGTGTTTTTTTTTTTTTTTCAGAAGACATTTTATACTGTACATTGTCTAGTTGATATAATTGTTCTTAGTGATATACTCCACCCTTATGACACTTCGTCATAGCCCTGCAGAGTCTGTTGCCAGCTCAAGGTTTCCCATTATTCACTCTTCCAATCATTCCTTCTTATGTGATTTTAAGTAATACTCTCCCGATTACTTTGGAGCTGTAATGTATCTTCTTTGAGACCAACTATCTTCCATAACTTTTCTCATCTCTCTCACCCCCATTTTTATTATGCTTTGTTCCTTGCTAATATTTTTAACTCTTTCCACTTAACTATAATTAAATAACTGTATAAATTGCACTAAGGAAAAAAAAAAAATCAAATTAATGAGGTCAAACTTCACACTAATTACAAGAAAACCCAAACTGGTTCTCTCTACCACTAAAGAGAAGCAATGGGCAGTGATAAAAACGCTACTGCCGCTGTTCACATATCGTACTGCTGTTTGTTATGTCATCGGGCTGTGTTTCCATTTAACATACCAGTAACCAGAGTTACATCATGCCATGTAAACTTCAGCTTCCTTCAGGGGCCAGAGATACAATTAAAGACAAGTCCACAGATGCTACCACTTGCTTTCTCTGAAGATAGAAAGGAGGACTCGCATCATTTTGTGGTAGAGCTGTACGGGGAGCCATCAAACCTTTGCACTGTTCCCCATAAATGAACAGCAGCCAGCTTTACCCCAGAATAAAACACAGTTCAGATAATACTTTTCTTTGTTTGTCTTGATAAAAGTACCTGTCATAAGAGTTACTGCACAGAGTTGAGAATTGATTCATCAGACTGTAAGAGTTTGAAAAGTTTTCCTGTACATGGCGGTTCTCAGTAAAAACAGTGGTTGTTCTGCTTAGTTCACCTCTCTCAGTATTCTCCAGATCAGATCAGCATTGTCTTTGGGGTTGAAGATATTGATCCTCAGTTTTCTCCACTGAGAGATGCCTCTGAAGTGTACTGCATGCTCAGGACCATTAAGCAACACTGCTACCATTCCTGAGCTCTAACAGGACAGGTCTTAATTTCCCAAGGCTTCACTGACTTCCCTGTGGTCAGTAGAATGCCTCTCTCAGAAAACCTTCCTCTAATCTGTGAAGGTCATGCAGATTACTTCGTAGATACTTCAAGTTACCCTCCTGATCCAGACTTCTCTTTTAAGTGCATGTGATCAAGAATGACTTCTTTTGAGGAAGACAGGACATAATTGAAAGCGACTTCAACTCCAGCTGGTATCTGTTTTATTTTCTAGTTTCAGGGAAAACAGGCATCTTTTCTCTGGTTACTTACACTGTGCTCAGACTACATATTTTTATTATACATCAGTAACAAAAACTATGTTGGCATATTCACCTAATCAGAGTCACAGATTCCTTAAGAAGCATTTTGAAGAATCAAGCAGCATAGCATTTGTTTGGAGATAGCTTTACAAAATCTCAAATGAGTATTGAAAGGCCAGTATGATTTCAGTATACCAATCTTTTCTTTTAAGGATGTCTCTTCTCATTCCTTGCATTGTAGATGTTTAATTGAAAGGTTACACAGAGGGTCATCAACAAGGCTCACAATGCCTCTAGCCTTACAATACACTTAACTTCAAAGGGATTGGATACATTCCTGAACCTTGTACCAATAAGCACTAATAACACTGAAAAATGAAAACTGAAACAGATGTCTCCAATAGCATTGATTCTTATTAGCTGTTCACAGCTATTCTTACACCTCTAGGCGTAATGAAGCAAAGCCTGCATGCTGGGTGTGTGGTTGCAGAGGGCCTTGGTAATGCCATTGGAATGTTCCCCTTTGCTTTTGCTCGCTGCATTCTTGACAGACTGTCTCCATTATAATCTTAAGAAAACTTCTTTAAAATGTCATTTAAAAATGCGTCAAATATGTAAACTCTTACTTAATAAAGGCAGGATTTGACACTAACATGTCTGTTCAATCACATTTTTTTCCCAGTTACCTTTAAGAAATAGATTTGAAAGACATTTACCTGTGCTTCACTGCAGATTCTAAATCTGTTATGACCACCCAGAAGAAGATTAGGGCAGCTCTGTGATGAAGTAATTGAAGAACAGCAATCAATAGATAGTGTTGTGCATGCTACTGTGATGTAAATAGGCTGATCAGACAAGTAATAGACATCAGTTCTTTTTGCAACCTCTTCAGTTAACAGATACAAAAATGATTTTGTACAACCCACAGGTATAATGAATGCCTGTGCCCTTGTACACACAGTCTAAAATGCCCATTTACTTGGGTTTACAGAGCTTCCTTGTCTGCCTGGTTTTCTAGCACATTTCTTATCATGAACGTCATCTCTCTACTTAGAATGAAGAACACCCATGATAGACATGTAATGATCTACAGGGAACAGATTTTAACCTTATTTAACTGGTGGAAGCTGCTTCTGCTGAAGGTGATGATGCTTCAATTCTGAATGAGAAGAAGTTGGTAGCTTCAGAACAACCTTCAAATGTAACCAGCAGTCTGTGATGCAATAAGAAAGGGAGAACTAAAGAGGAGTAACTCGGAAAAGGATCATATGAACAAAGCAGTGGGCAGTACCAAGGTCAGTAGTCCAGCTTGAGCACTGATATGGGTGCCAAGAATTTAGACCTTTCTATTTTTTAACATAATTCTATGTATTCACACCTGGATTTAGGTTAGAAAACTTGGAGTTGCAGCATACTGCATATTCAGACCATGTATCCACTGTCCATGCAGAAGACCTAATATAATGAGAGAGTATTTAGCTGCAAAATAGCTAGATGAATTTTCTAATCAATCAGTGAAAAGATATTGCTTAGCATTCTATGAAGCAGCCTCCCTTTCCCACATCTCAAGTTCCCTGAAGACCTCCTCATACCTCTAGAAATAACTGTATACTTCTGAAATATTATCTAGCTTAGTCCTGCTTGCAGAAGAAACCATATCCATCCTGTACAAATGAGAAGAAAAATCAAATGGTGGTTGTAACACAGTAACACAATGGAAATCACAGCTACAATAGCAGAGTCGCAAAGTACTAGGCTGCTGCAAGTGGGGATGTACTCAAATGCAGCAGCTGCAGACACAGAAAGAAAAAAAAAAAATTCTAAATACCTTCAGAAGGACTCAGGCACACCAAGATCACCAGCAAGTCACCCTCACCTCCACTGCCAACCCTTAAATGAGGGCTGGACAGGGGTGGATCCTGGCTCCACCCTTCTGGTCACTCAGGTACATTGCACGCACCTGAGCTCCCCTGGACTGGGGAGGTGCTCAACCACTGCTTCAATCCACAACTTAGCATTTCTGCTACAGTGGGCTAAAAGAATCATCCATGTTATGCTCTAGATTTGGTAAAACATACAAGCATTAGTAACGTGCTGGAAAAAAAGTAGAAATCTGTTGTGATGCATCTGTGGAAACTATCTGTGTTGTTTTCTCAGCAAGGTGGAGCTTCTAACTGTCCATCTTCACCACAAAAAACACCACTGCATCATCTCCAGGACGTGTCTCTTGTCACTGTCTAGTTCAGTGCATTAGTTTATGGCACCGAGCAAATCCAGCAGCTCTTTTCCATACATTTTCTGATATTAGGAAATTCATCATTGTCCAATCAGGATGATGTGCTCCACAAGCACTTATGACTTCATCTACATATGGTGTTGGACCACTCAGCAGTGGATTCTTCTCTCATGTGAAGAATGCTATCACATCCCATGCAACCAGTTCATCTGTAAAAGTCACTTCTGGAATACTGAGAATGAGTTTGTTACGCCTGTGCTGGTCTGTGGGGATTGTTCAACTTGCTTCAGGGGAGGAGTTCACAGCATTATTGTACACTACACCGCACAGAACACACGATTTGACTTTTCAGAGAAGAACACCCCTGAAGAGAAACATCATTCAAATGGCCGAACAGGGAGGTGATATTTTCCACTGAGTGTTTACACTGATGACAGGTTTGTGTACACCAAAACAATGAAATAAATAAACTCTGTAAAGGTTTTTGTTCTGGTTGATACACACTCTTGTGAGGTAAAGGGGAAAGAATAACCATCCCCACCTGTGCAGCTGCATTGCTTCTGTGAAAATTCCTTTTTCTCCTCTGGGGAGGAAAAAAAAAAAAAAGTTTTGCTTTGGTGGGTGTCCGTTGAAATGTGGGTTTGTCATTCTTCCAGGTCTCCTCAGTGAGAGATTCATTTTCTTAGCTGATGTAGAGAATATGTTTTCAGTTCCATATATAGAAAAAAATTCTGTCTCCTGGGTGAGTCCATGTGAGAATTCACTGCTCACATAGATGTAAGAGAACAGTACTCTGCTTGGTCTGGGGTCAGAAAGCAAGCCCAGTATTTGAGTAGCTTCCTCCTCTCCTCTGCTTCTGCTCAGCTCAGTGAAGTCACTAAAAGGCTCGCTGAATGCTACCAACTAATTCTCTGTGATTCCTTTTAGCAGCCAATCCAAAATATTTTGTCAGTAAATGCTACACAGTGAGCTCAGCCCAGGTGCTTCATCCAGACAATGCGTAAAAATCAGGAAATCCGAAAACACATCTGCTTACTAAAAGAAAATTAAAAATGCATTCATAAAAGCAGAATTTCTTATTAATACATTATTAATAAATTGAAATATATATATTTTTTCCTTGGTTAGTAAAAATGAGCTGCAGCCAGTAGTACTGTTGTGGTTTAAACCAGCATGAGGCTCAGCAGCATACAGTCGTTGGCCTACTCCTCCCCCTTCCCAGTGGGATGGAGGTGAGAATCAAAACAAAACAAAGTGGCTTGAGATAGAGCTATTTATTAACATAGAGAAAAGGATAATAGTTATGACAATGTGTATATCCTGGGGGCTTCTCTTGGAGGAAATCCCTAGGGTACTTCTTATGGGACAGAAGAAGCAGAAGGCAGTACATTATGCCTTAGCAAGATCCTTCATGTTAGAGTGACCCAATCTCCACAGTGAGAACTGAAACAGATACCACGAACCCTGGACCTGCTATTGCTACTTCCAAGGCAATGCTATGATAAAGCTTAAAATAGCAGAAGAGAAATGTCCCAGTCAGGGCTTTAGAATCATTGACTAATTATCAAGAACTTCTATGGAAATGTCATCTTACATTTTGAGAAAATACATCCATCTGAAAATGGCACGAGCCTGTGCTCTCATGTCAGTGAGATGAGAAGTATTGCCAGTTAATCCTGCTCTTAGCTCTGTCTCCCACTGCCACAGCACTATCATGAAGTCAGGTTGTGGTCCCACACTTCCAGAGTGCATCCCTGCATGGCACCAGCCATTCAGCTGAGCAGTGTAAGGTTGTGCCTGTGATCTGTGAACAGCACTGAGTGGCAGCATCTGGGGCAGGCGGGTACACCCATGTCTTGGGCATTCCTGAAGTAGAGGGCAAGAATTTGCCAGTGCACTAAAAACAAGTTACAAAGAGCCAAGTGTAAACAGAGTTGTCATACAGACTAGAGCTTTCCCTTTTGGATAGAGGGCGTGGAGAGGAGATCCTGGTGGAATACAGTGCACCTGCCACCTGGTCACCGTGCAGAAAGCCCCTGCTGGCAAACCCAGAGCTACTCCTGCAGGCTGAGCTGTCTGAAACCAAGCAGTCTTGTATCTCATTCATCACACAGTTACCAGAGCACCCAGCCAGCAACTTGGTGTTCAGAAACACAGTATCGTACATATAAAACACACTGTGAACTTGATGGTAGAACTGCAGTATCTACAAAGCAAGTTTAAGAAAACGTGTTTATTGGGTTCATTCAGATCCATTTGTAAGTGACAAGTGGCATATCCCTCAACGAAGTGGTCTGAACACAATGTAGACAGACAGGTGCAGGTCTCAACTAAAAGTGAGAAAAGTGGCAGTGACTTGTTAAACGTCTGTTAATTCTTGGCTTCTTCTACACCCACTTCTGTCTGTAAAATTTATTCCAAAGGTCTACACTGGGCTATATCCCAAATGAAATTATTTTGCACACGCAACTATATTTTATTTGTAGTGAGGGGAACACCTTGGTTTGTTTTATGTCCACATGCCCGTTTGACTGGGTTTCTAATTATTTAATGTCACTATGGCAGAGGTAGTTTTATGAGGCACAAAATCTAATGAAAATTATTCACAAGCCCAACTTCTGACTAGTAAAACCAAGAGTTTAATGTAAGAAGCAAAGTCCCCATCTGGTACTTCTCTTTGAAAAGAACAGCATACATGAAGGATTTATTGTGACATTACAATGCTTGATGTCAAATAATCTAGCCAGAGGAACAATATTGCCCTAAAGAGAGCCATCAAGCCCTGTGTGACATGGGTATTTGAAAGGATTAACTACACTTAAATCAATATGGGCAATGAAAACAGAAATAACCAATCTCTTAGCTGCTCAATTATTTAAGAGTATCTTTATTCCCCACAGAATGGAATTAAACGCTTGTTTAAGAGGACTGACAATTAAATCCATTCCTTTAATGTCAAGATAAGGACATAGGATCCTTGACTGCAGCAGGGCATGAAGGAGTGACATTTCACAAAGCAAAATAATCCAAAGGAGCCGTTAGGTCACAGTACAGGTGGTGGCTTTGCTGTGCGGTGGAATTCACAGCTACCTGACAGGCAGGGCTGTGTCACACACCTCTTGGTCTGAGAAAAAATCACACCTGCTGCTAAGGGTGTTCCTATGCGCCACTGTCAGTAGCGCATCTGACTGCTACTGTCAGTTCAGGGTCAGACGTTGTGGCACAGTCTGGACCCGAAGCACAGCAGCAGTTCCTGCACTCAGCATTGCTGAGTGCAACATGCAGCCACTGCCCTGACTCCAAATGTATGTATGCAGTAAGTTCTTAACCAAGGGCAGTATCCAGGCACAGCTTCTTAAATAGTCCTTTTCCTTCCCACTGCAATGTTTTTAGAGTATAAAATGCAAACCTTAAAATTTACAGAAAGAAAATAGCTGATAATATGAGAATGTTTAATTAAATAAGGCTGAGGATTATGACACAGCATCTCATGAAGGGTTTGTTTATCTCAGACAAAATGAAGAAATTCCTAATGTGGAAAATTTCATTGATAGATTTTATTTTCAAGTGATAAAAAGGGGGTAGTGAAAGTAGAATGTATTCAAGCACTTAGTGTTCATTTGACTTTTTGAAGACAGTCAGTGACAGGAAAATATCAGATGCCTACCTGCCATCTGTTAGAGCTCTTAGCCAGAAAACTGGAGTGTGTTCTTAAATTAGAGACAACTCAATGCAGTACGAATTTGTGACAACATCAAAGTTTTAGGTGAGTTGTCCACCATGAATTTCAGTTATCCAAAGGCTCCTGTGAGTTGGAAGATAATAGTAAAAAGCCTGACTGAGTATTGGCTACTCCACAACGGGGCAACTGAGTGTAGAAACCCTTTTCTATGGTTTGTAACCTGCATGTGAAAGTCATTCCCAATTAGTCAACTGAATCTGAGGATTTCTTGCTGCTAAGCTCCAATTCACTATAGGCAAGATCTTCTTCCCAGATCTTCCATTTCTTTATTGCATTTTGTATTCTGTCCTTTAAAATAATGTTGTGCTTTAACAAGTTCATGTCTTTCAGCTAGGTAAAATTGTGGTCTAGAAAGCTCATATTTTTTAAAAACCATTTATGAAAACGTGTTGCAGAAAATCATTACTCATGAGTTTTGTCTTGACACTTATAAGCATAATAGCTTGGAGGTATTGTTGATTAATGATTTCTTGTTCCTCTGATGTTCTTGTACTAACTTGTCCACATTTCTGAGTCATATAGTAAGGAGTAAAAACACAAAAACAAACAAACAAACAAAACAGCAAAGACAATTGTCACTTTGTAACCAGAAATGGCAGATTTTATGGCTTATATGTGCCCTAACAGCTTTGCATGCAATTTCTAACTTCGGCACTCTTAGTATAAATTGAATGGCTGTGATGCTACTATGTTGAGCCTCATCCTTTGCACATGTCTGATTTTGCGGTCACCCTTCTGGTTATTTTCATGCCATCATTTTGCTGATCATCACCAAATGATTTATTTCTTCATCTCCCACATCAGTATTACACAGCTGTTCATTCCTCTTTAGAGCATTTAAGTCAGTTACTTTGCCCTGCTTGCCCTATTACTCCATATACATTTCACAGCAGTCTCACCATTGCTTTAGCAAACATCTTTCTACCACACATTAACCCTACCATGAAAAGCTGATGATCTAGGTATAAGAAGATTCGCAACAGGTAAAGATGGCAAAGAGACCTGCAGAACATAAGTTAACAGTGAGATTATACTAGTCTGCTTTGTCAGACGTAGTCACAGCACATCTGCAGCTTAAGCACTGTCGATACTTTTATAGCTACAGACGCATATTTGACATAGTAGTCTGTGCCTGTAATTGCATATGTACGTAGGGAGAGAATGCAGAGCTGCCCCACAGGGAGCTGTGTACAGTCCTCAAACCATGGTGGAGAAATGCCCGCACTTCATGGGATGAAGGGGGAAGCTCGCACTTACCCATGTGCAGCCCCAGATACACTGCACTGCCATGTGCTGGTGGCTGGGTGGAGTGGAGAAGACGCAGTAGCCATTCTTTTGTCTACTAATTATAACCCTGCAGCACCTACTAGATTGTGTCTGGATCTTCTCTGCTTGTATGTGGGCTCCCTGTCGATTTATTCATGTTTGACATGAGAAACATAGCTCCGAAATGAAGCATGAATTTATGACTGAAGAGCAGGCAGAGGAGGTGAAGGGGGCAGATCATCTGCCTTCACCCACTGCCCCAAACACTGCAATGGATAAAAGCTGGAAGAAAACAATCCATTGTTTTAAATAACAAATGGGGCAAATGGGGTTCTGTTTTTCTTGTCATATTTTAATTTCCATCCTCTTTTACTATAAAAGAATTACTGTTAGTGAATGTAGTAATGTAAACATTACTCCAAATTAGTGTCTACAAAATAGGAAATACTTGATCAAAGCTGGTACCTGCCTTCTCCCCTTCTCCCACTTAGATTTGAAAACATTTTCTGATGCTCTTGATAGGTAGGTACAAGATTCAGCAGGACAGTTTCCAGTAAGGCAGAGAGGAATAATGCTGTTTGCTTACAGAACTGACTTCTATTGGCTCTGCCGCAGCTGTTTGACCCAGTCACCTGTGGTTGCTCTATGAAGGGGCTGGTTTCTGCCTGCCTATTGCCACTCAGTGAGAGAACTTGTCTCACTCTGACAGCGCAGACTGCTCTGTCACTTTTTCTCAGCTTGACAGACTGGCTGGTCTGACATGGCTCTTGTCACTCAAATGCTGTAGAGCACAGATCCTTTTAATCCATCTAACAAGAAGTTTTCTTGTCCTCTCTCAGCACCAAAACTAATTACACAACAAACCACAAATGCACGGTTTCATGCAGGGATATAAGGAAAGAAAAGGTGAAGTTTGATGAGATTAAAGAGAATACCATCTGATATAAAGTCTGACACACTTTGCTCCCTTTCAGGCCATTTCCCACAAATGTTCAAATGTTGCCTGAATACAACAGCAGTAGGAAACACTTCTGTGCAGTTCTCTCAATGATTATTTAGACATGCACTTCAATGGTAGCCATTGTGGTACTATGGTTAGAATACCACACACACACACACACACTCAGAATAAAACTAATCTCTATAGTCAACTTCAATTGAGAAGTTGTGTAGTAATTCATACATGGAACTACACTGTAAAATGGCATTAAAAGATATTAAGTGCATTTGGTATCTTTCCATCTGTGCATTATGTGAGATTTGAGTATCACAGTGTGTGATAAAGGGTCACAGCAGCTGAGCTGTTGCAACAGTAAAGCTGTTCTCTTAAGGGATCTGATTCAGGCATTGTGTTTGGATGCAGCGTGTCAGTGTAAACCATCAGCACAAATGCATCTAGCTGCACAGAGGCATAGGTTTTGAATACTACATTAAGCCTTGCCAGCACCTACAGGAGGCATCGTTTCTGTCTATGAGTTACAGAAATGGAAAGACTGTCAAAGAAGGAGCAGTAAAACCTGAGTCACAGATCTAAGTTCTGCTTTAAAAAGTGGTAGGTATGTTTCATCCTGTATTCTTCTTTCATTAGGCAATCAATCAGCTTATTACAATATTAACCACTGCAAATTATTCCCTTATAAAAGAATTTCCAGACAGAACAGCTTTCACCTATTGGGGTAAACTAGGCTTTTTCTGGTTGTTTCAGAGTAGAGCTTTAAAAACAGATCTAGCCATGGTTGTTAATTATGAACTGTACTTCCAAACTGGTTTAACTGCTTCCCACTTAGGTAGAGCAAAATTGTAGTTAACAGGGATGGAAAGGCACAGCTTTCAAGAAAGTGAAGATTTTACATTTCTCTGTCCTCACAATTGCTTGCACCAGGTGCACTGAAATACAGTTGTTTCTCTAAACAAACAGAACCACGCTCTATACAGCAATCTGCATCACCTCGAATGCACATTTTCAATTAGCAGTAATGAAATATATCAGACCTGTCAGCAGTGCTTTATGGAAGGATGCTTTCTGCTTGCTGGCAGATAACTTACTGGTGCTACGTGCACCCAAGGAGGGAGCAGGGCAGTCTGCCACTACGACTGCACTTGCTCAGAACATGGATGCACATTCACCTGCAACCAGAGGGACGTGAGCACCACTGACAGAAGACTATCAGGGGGCTGAATGCTCCCTATGCAGACCTTCAATTCACCTATTTCTAATTTGTATTCCAGCTCCTCCCCCCTACCAGCACACCCTTCAATCTCATTTATTAGGCAGAATGGTGGGAATAGGTTTAATCAGAAAAGAGGTGGGATGCTGGTAGCCTCAGGGCTGCCCCAGCTGTGTCATGGAGGCTGCGCTGCAGGGTGAGGGCATAGCTGATGAGCTTTGCAGTCTGAATCTCCATAGGCTTCACATTCATGTGGGGAAACCCATACTAGATCTGAGAGATTTGCTTAGCACAGACCTGCTAGGTAGCCCCACTGCTTAAAAAATGCTTGTTATTTGATAAATATGTTGAAACATGACGTAGGCGTGAATACCTCAGAAATCTCCCTTGATGTCCCTCTCTGTGTCTCTTCTACATTAATGTGAACAAAATCAATGGAGTCTGAAGTAAGACATTCATTATAAATAAAAGATACAGCATGTTGAAAAGGGCAGTGACAATGATTTTAGCTTTGTTTGAAAGCAGATCATTCTATGTATGTATGAATTCTATGTATCTATGAATGCAGCACAGCAATGTGTGCAATGCGTGTACTGAGAGAGATAAAGATGGAGGAATGCTGGCCTTTTTTACTTAAAAGTAGTGCCAAGAACATACAGTGCATCACAATGTATTTTTAAATATATGTTGGGGGATGGGCAGGTTCAAAATAATTCTTATTAGTATAAATCAATAATTCTGCTTATTCCTGTATAAAACACAGGGAGTAACTTGAAATTGGATCCTTTTTCAAAATGCACTTTAACTCTAATAAAGCAACATTTCTGAAGTAATGTTTCTTATGTCTGTCACTATGGCAACCTGCTAGGTGCCAGTATGACAGGAAACCTGCATTATGAATGCTGCATCCCAAGTGGTTGTATCAGGAGGCTGAGGCAGTATCACATATGCCAAAGAAACAAACACAGTTTAAAAGCTTCTTTTATTGTTTTTAGGCAGTTCACAAAGGTGCTGAGCAGGACTTTTCAGCAAACCAAGAAAACAAACTGAAGACTGTCAGCAAGCTAACTCTACAATTACCACTAGGAAAACCTTTCAGGCTATATTGCTTCCTCCAGCTATTTATTACTGTGATGCCAAAACGATGGCTATCATCTGTGCACTAATAATGGATTCTAAGAATTGCTTCTTCGTGTTTGTTCATAAAGCCAGCAAGAACATGTTAATATTTGAATATTTAATATTAAATAGCAAATAAAGCAAAAAGTAACTCAAAAGCCCAAAGAGAAAATTTTTCAGACAGAAGGCTTTAGTGGTTGTTATAGGCACAACACTGTGATACCACATTCTGTTTTTCCGACATACTGTAAAAGAATATGGGAGAATAGTCTCAGGACAGATGTTAGTAAACATCAGTGTAAGCAGCCCTAACTCTTTTGGAAACCAATAGTTTGATTTTACTACTTCTGTAGGAAACATTTTTCGGTAGAACTTCTACACTGGAAAATGTGAGTTTATTTCAAATGAATATAGGAAGAGGGAAGGAAAAAATACTTTCAAAAATAAAACATTTTTCTCATGTGATCCTTGATGATATTTGCAAATTATTAAGCACTTTGCTTTTGTGTTAGAGAAATTAAAATCCTTTAAGAAACAAGTTCAGATATCTTGCTGGAAACAAATATCCTGACATGCAAAATAATGCCAGTTCTGTAGTCAGAATTATCAGAAGAATAAACATTTCTTACATGCTGATCAAGAAGGACCTGCCACTCATTTGGATCTTACTCCAGATTCCACTGAAGCAGATAATGGCCTTTCAATTAACCCCCAGATGCAGGTAACAGTAAAGACTGCAGAAGGTCACATCACTGCTCAAACTTCCATTGACTTTCACAGGATCAGAAGAACTGTACCTCTTAGCAAGAAGAAAGCTCTGCGTGAGCAGAACAATACTCTGGACCTGACCATATACTCTTCACAAAGCCAAGTCTCCCACTCTGAGCCAGCAAAGAATAGGGCAGGCATGATCAGATATTTCCTTTAAAAATGCCGAACTCTTCAGAGTACAGCTGACTTTCAGAAATATGATGATTTTTATTTCCCTATGGAGTAGCAAAGTCTTCATATATCATCATAGTCAGAAGATGGACTCACTGTTTCTTTCCCAGGACACTGAAAACATTAAGGATCTACAGTAAAACAAGCAAACAAAAGAACCTGTTGTTGGCACCCCACCTTGAGTTGCCTTTCTATGAGTTACAGGAATGGAGGCAGAGAGTGTTCCATGTCTTTGCTGCAATTGATGCAGCATGGATTTCTCCACTGCTGTATAATAAATACATCGCAGAAAAATAGCATGCAATAATGGTACCATAACAGAGACTTTTCCATTCTTTTCCAAAAATGGGTAAAAGAAAGCAGCGCTGCTTACAAATGAAAGAATATCTTAAAGTTATGGCTGTCAGGTGAAGACCCTGTTGACTGGAAAAAGGGAAACATCACTGCAATTTTTAAGAAAGATAGAAAGGAAGACCTGTAAATCTGGGCCAGTGATCCTCAGGTCTGTGCCTGGGAAGATCATGGAACAGATTCTCCTGGAACTTACGCCAAGGCACATGTGAGATGAGGCGGTGATCAGAAAAAGCCAGCATGGATTCACTGTAGGCAGACTGTGCCTGATCACTCTGGTAGCTTTCTATGATGGAGTGATGGCATCAAGTAGATAAAATAACACTAACTGATGTAATTTACCTGGACTTTGGCAAGATTTTTCATATGGTCCCACGCCACATTCTTATCTCTAAATTTAAGATATTATCCCACTTTTCAACCTTGTCCAGGTCTCTTTGGGTGCTATCCCTTTCTTCTCTTGCAACAAATTTACTGGTCAACTTAGTGTCAGCAGCAAACTTGTGAGAATACACAAAATCAGAGAATCACAGAATTGCTGGTGTTGAAAGGCACCTCAGGGAGTTCTTCAGTCTAATCTCCCTGCTGAAGGAGGTCCCCCAGAACAGGTTGCACAGGAAGGCGTCCAGGAGAGCTTTGAGTATCTCCAGAGAAGAAGACTCCACAACCTCTCTAGGCAGCTTTTTCCAGTTCTGTCACCTAAAAGTAAACTTATTTCTAATGCTCAGATGGAACTTCCTGTCTTCCAGTTTGCGTCTGTGGCCCCTTGTCCAGTATCTGGGCACTGCCAATAAGAGTCTGGAACCATCCACTTGAAACCTGCCCTTCAGATATTTTTAAGTGTTGCTAAGAACCCCCTCTCAGCTTTCTCCACTATAAAGTCACAAACCTTTCAGCCTTTCCTCCTAAGGAAGCTGCTCTAGGCTCTGACCATTTTGTAGCCTTCAGCTTTGCTCTCCCTAGTGGTTCACTGACTTACTTGAAATGGGGAGCACAGAATTGGAGACACTACTCCAGATGAGGCCTCACCAGGGCAGAGTTGGCAGGTGGGATAATCTCAGAGAAATCTCCATTGATTTTTAATGACACTTTTGGTTAACTTAATTTCCTGTGAAGAGGGAGTTTGTGTTTACATAAGCAGCAACTTTTGGACAACCTCTTAGAGAGCTTAAACACTGGGTTTCAGATGGCAACCTCCAGTTTCCCTCATATACTCTCACAACCAGACATTTGTCTTTAATTGCAGAGTCATAAAAAATTGTTGCACAATTATAGCATCATAGTATCACCAAGGCTGGAAAAGACCTCCAAGATTATTTAATCCAACTGTCCGCATACCACCAATATTTCCCACTAAACCATGTCTCTTAGTTTCACATCTACATGATTGTTGAACACTTCCTGGGATGGTGAGTCAGCCACTTCCCTGGGCAGTCCAGTTATAATCCTTGTTATGGCCTTTCCCCAGAAACGAGGTCAAGTCTGATAGTGTTTAAGCTTAAGGCTGATACGCTGCAATTGCAGAAGTATTCTTTGCAGCATCTACTTAAATCCAATTTTAAATTTATAGTGGGAGAATATCTGCAGCAATGTTGTTTGGAGATCTTGCTCTTATTTTCTGATAGAATACTATGACTAATCATACTTCTCTGTTCTAAGGCAGGAGGACAACTGCATTTTAAAGGTTTTAAATTCACAAAAGGAAAACTGGAATGAGATCATCATTTACTTGTGGGTATTCCAGAAATAAGAAAGATGCTGAATGAATTTATAAGTCATTAACCATGAAATACACATCCCATATAGACAAAATAAAATTCACTCACTCAGTCACGACCTAGCCTTGATGGTTTCAGCTGTTGTTTTCTCTGTGAAGTGATATTTCATTAACCAAAGCAAATGAGAAGATATTATGTGAATTCTTACTATCTCTATGACTGGAGCAATGACATCCATTTAGATCAAACACTAGGAGGTAAACAAGAAGAACTTCAAACATAGGCTAGGAAAGTTCACAGTACTGAGGCAGGGATTCAAATAAAACTAGAGAAAACATCATTCTCATACTGAAGTTACATCTAATAACAATAGTGGAAAAATACTGCTTTTTGCCAATACTACAGAATGGGTAGCAAGCTTAGTATAGAATTACTGGGACTTCTAATAGGTTGTTCTGTACCCAGGATGTTCATTCTCTAGGATGCAGATTATTAATGTTTCAGTTAAAACAGTGACACTTCATTTATAAACAGGTCATACTAACCTCACTTCTCCTGATCACTAAACTCACTTGTGCATTAAAATACGTTTTCAGTAGGGTGAGTTGATGGTGTAAATTACTTTGGAAAGAGCACTGTGAAATAACTGAAACAGTAGGATATTAATGCCTGCAGATACAGTGCTTGGAATTTGGCCAGAATTCTTTCACACCTGATGGACATTAACTTGCACACCTAAGGGTACAAGATCCGTTCCTGAAGTATACCTGTACTCTGGATTTACAGAGGTGGTGTTTTCATTAAAGATGGCTGAGTATTATGATGAAGACAAAGGCAATGATGGTGAACAAAAAAAAGTATAAACCAGTGACTGCTGACTGTATATTTGTCAAAAGGTTTGGCATAAATATGGTTCTGGTGGAGAATTTCAGCTGTTTTATGTCTCAGCAACAGTTTAAACAATAACATTCATATCACAGAATGGTGTAGATAATATCTGCAATAAAACTGGGTCTTTCATGTTCAGAAGCAGACAAAGCCAGGAAAGCACACTGATAAATGAAGCCGAACCTTTTTATTTCGTTGTGGTGGAGCTCCCTCTAGCTTACAACATTAATCCTGTATCTGTAAATCATATTTCCTTAAACTGTCCTTCCATTTTCAAGCAGGAAAAGCTTCCAATTATGCATTCTTGGGAGCATTTATGACATTTATGATCCATCTCGAAAAAAAAAAAAATGTCCTAAAAGCTGTCGGCTAGTTGAATGGCATTAAGAGGTCTGGAGACAATAAATTTCATACTTTTCAAAACAACAGTATAGGAAAACATTTTCTGACATCAAGGGATCTGACTATCTTTAGTAGTACTCTCTCCCTCTTTCAACTTTGTTATCTTGTATTAATATTAAAAAATTAACATATGTTTGCCCAATTCGCTGAATTACCCATTCAAAAACGGAAATGAGCACATTAAATAGATTCTGAAAGGTACATTTATTTGCTAAATGCACAATACTGAATTAAATGTTAGTCTGAATGATTTCAATTCATTCAAAAATCTTCTAATCACCTTAATTTATTGAGTGAAGCAGTTAAAATCTATAAAAGGTATAAAATAAAAATCAACAAATCTATAAAATGTTACAAAGAAGGATCTTAGTCTGATTAAAGCTGGGAAAGTAATCACAGTGAATTCTCTGGTTCAGAATATTTATTTGTTTTGGTTGAAAAATTCATATAAGTTCCCCTTTTTAAGATTCCTCTATTATTCAAGGCTTTATTAATGGTTGTAAATACAAACTGTACCTTTAAAAAAAAAAAGTGGAAAGAGTGGTGCGCTATGGAAACCTTATTTTGCTGAAATGCTAATTTGGGGAGATAAAAAGACATTTGTGAGGAACAATATCCAAAATCTGATGTGAAGATTAAATAACTACTGAAATGATAAGCAGGCAGGGATAAGGGAGAAAAGTTAATTAAAAATCTCCAGGGCAACTTATATTCCTTTGTCACAAAAGAAATGCTCTACTCCTGATATTGTACCTGCAAGCTGAAGAATCATCAGCTGCTGCAGCTAACCAGAGAAAAGAATCTACTGATTAGCAATGTCCTGAGTATGCTGCATTTTATGTGTGTTTGGCCATTTTCTTGGTAAATATTACTCCCTGTGTGTCCCTGTTTAACATCACAACTACTTATAAGCTTCTTTGTGCACTGAAAAATTGAGTTTGCCATTGTTAAAATTAACATCAAAAAATCAGCTCATCATAGACTTTGAAGAATTTAATTCAATGGGAATGAATATTCAGATTGAAGAACGAGAGACAAAAGCAGTGCTTTACTTGTCACATTTGAGAACATAAAGCACAATGAAAAATGTATCTGCAAAATCCTTGAAGCATAAATTTCAGTAGATTGTGGGTTTTTTTCCCACCAGTACTTTAACATATGAGCTTCTTCCTAATTTTGGAAATGAAATATGCTATTTAGATGTTTCAGAATGCTGAGATTTTAGAAACTGAGCACTCTGAAGATTGTGTAATCAGAATGGTAATTTGCCTACTTTTAGGAGTTAAACTACACGTTGATAAGGACATAACATTTCAAAAATACATTATCTACTGAAGTTCACTTTACTGTTAGATAATCAGGAAGTAATCAACAGCAGAAC
Source organism: Perdix hodgsoniae (assembly GCA_035772895.1). NCBI lineage: Eukaryota > Metazoa > Chordata > Aves > Galliformes > Phasianidae > Perdix > Perdix hodgsoniae. Next base: position 275,465 of record JAPSGF010000020.1, on the reverse strand, counting down.
CTACTTTAATTCAAATTATATTTGATTGTATCTTACAGAGATTATTCAGTATTGAAGGGGAAAACATTTTGAACATAAAAATAGCATATTTCATTCAACTGTATTTCTTTTTAACTGTTACTGCTCTTCTCATCATGTTTTTCATTTGTATAGTATTTCAGAATACGTGTGATTTAATCAAATTAATCTTCTCAGAGCTTATAGTCTCTGGATAAATGCAGTGCAATTCAAGGTGAGTGTTCCAGACAGAAGCATACAATCCCAGCAGTGTAGTGATGGAAAGCGAAAAGGAAATGTTATTTAAAATGCTGTATACTGCAATGTATACAGTCCTGTCCCCCGCAGTGTGAGTTTTCCTGTTTGGAATATTAGCATGACAAGAAATCATGACAAAATCCCTTGATTTATTGCTCTAATTTTATATTAGGGATTCTTGCTCTTGAATGACTTTGGTGTCAAAATTACATATCTAGTTTCATAGGTTATTGGAATTAATTTTCCCAGTTGCATTCCTATTACATTCTGAAGTCAGAGTCTATCACCTAAAGGCAGGATTGCTGGACTACTATCTCCAGAAATTTAGGGTAATTATCTAATTTATGAGCATTTATTCTGCATTTGATCTAAAAAAGATTCTTGCCACCTCTTTGCTATAAAATGTGTCATACAATAAGCAAAACATAGAGCTGAGTGCCAAAATCTTTTGGAATTCTTCAGTATTAAACTTGAAAGCAGAATTTTTTCAGTCACAAGGTAAGAATCCAGAGGCTGTTTTTATTAAGCATGTTAATAATAGAACTTAAATCACATTCAATACAATTAGCAGGGAATAAATTTCTAACTACTAAACTTTTTAATATTCTTCATTATAACAGATATTTCTTAAATGATTTAAAGTTTGAAAATGTGTTGGTCTTATGTTTTTATTAAATATAAATATCACTAAACACTGAAGTACTGTCAGAGTATATCTCAAACCTTTGTCAGACTATGGCAATATGACGTACTACGAAGCTCTGCTTCTATGAAAATAAAGTACTTTCTAATTAGTACTGCAATAGGAATGTCTTGCTGAGATAATAGTGGTGTGAACACCACAATAGAAATCATGAAAATGTTGCAGCTTAGCAGACTTGAATTAGAACACTACAATGCAATCCAAGTTTTTCTGCACTGAATATTCTCAGACTGTAAACAAATTTTATTCTTTAAGTCTTGATATATATTTTAGGTGTGCAAATGTCATTATGTACAAAACTCATGAAAGTCTTCCAAATTTCAATTTTAAGAGACAATTATTGTTAGTCTTATTATTTTATTTAGGATATTCACGATAAGGGTTTTGTTTTTTTAATTTTCAATATTCTGTAACACTGGACCTGCAATGTTATGCTTTTTGCAGTGTATTTCAGTACTAGAAGTATGGTGTCCCTTTGAGTAAGAAACTTCAGAGAAATGATCACTTTCTCCTATGAGGTGTATTTCACTTATTTGCTACAATTATTTTGTATCTTCCACAGTGAATTTCTGAGCTGTCCATAACACTGAGAAATTTGCCCAGAAGACAAATCAGGCCAGAACGCAGCCCCTGAGGAAAGAAAACGCGCACACGTCCATCCCAACAAGTTTATCATTCATCAATCAAATCAAGACACAGTAAACCTGTATACAAACAAATGTGAAAATGTGGAAGGAGGGTGGGGAGAAAGAAGCAGCAGAAAAGACAGACCCAAATCTCCATGGGCAGGCAGGGCTTTGGGATATTGATCACAAGTACTTTTGATATTGTCTGTTGAAAATAAGGATGCTTTGTAATGGGAGAATGTAACTAACACAAATTGTTCCTTAGTGCCACAAGTAATAGGAAACTGTTTGTTTTTATTTGTCTGTGGCAGACCTGTGAGGTAAGATGGGATTGGAGCCACCTCCCTTCCAGTCTGGACATCACAGCCAATAGGAAGACTCTCCCTGATCACTATTTCACAGAGAAATGTGAAATAGTCCTAGTCTCATGTCCTAGTTCTGCCCTAGGGAGGTCTGTATTTCGTCTTACATTCTGGATGCTCTGGTTATCCACATACATTTTAGATGTCCTTCTGATTCCCAAAACATTTCCTGCGTCAGTGTCTTCCAGTAAATGGATTCACAGGCTATTGGTGTATCTGAATTAAAGAGATTACCTTTTATTTGAATGTTTCTTTTTGATGTAGATGTTCAGCTGCTCCATTTTAACTTTCAGTGGCATTTTGTGTGTTATAATATTCAGAAGAGCTCCTTAAAGATGACTGTCAAAACCATATCCTTTACTACTTCACATACAGTGGTTTACCTGTGACCTACAGAGGATTAGGGAGATCTTACAACTGTAAATCACTTCATAGCAGCACACCTTCAGCAACTCTCTAAATGGGAGAGCACAGGCTAAGTGGAACTATCTCCACTTTTGTTCTGTAAGATCACATGCATTCCATCGTGGCTTAGGCACAGGTGTGGTAATTGCTCAACTGAAAGATTACTGCTGGAAACAAGATAGGGACTGTCGTTTTCCTAACAACACTGATATTTTTGAAGTTTATTAGCATGTATAGTAGCATCTCTTTCAGTTATTCTTTTGTTACTGTAATGCTATGGAAACCCACCAGTGACATCAGAGTAGCAAAGTCCTAGGCTGCAGCAAGTGAGGATATGCTCAAATGTAACTGCCATGGGCACAGAAACAAATGAAAGACTCTGCTTACCCTTAGAAAGCTTCAGGTACACAAGGAGCTCCAGCAAGAGCCCCTCACCTCCACCGCTAACCCTTAAATGAGGTCTGGGCAGGGGTGGATCCAGGCTCCATGCCTTCCAGTCACTCAGGTACATTGCACACACCTGAGCTCCCTGGGCTGGCCCTGCCTTCAGGTGCTTAGTCACTGTTTCTAAGCCACGACTTAGCATTTCTGCTACATTTATTAAACTTGATATTAAATGAATGAAATGAAAATTAATTTATGCAAATTTGGCTTTGGCTGTAACAGGCTGTTTTCTACTCAGTTATAAAGAGTGTACTGATGCTTTACTCAGTGAGAGAGTGAACTTTACAGCAGGAGTGCTAATCAAAGTAGTTGCTCCACTTAAAGCAAACCGACGTTCTTCTTGCTGTGTGTCAAAATCTGCTGTGTGCCTAGCTACAGCATGCCTAAGGTGACAAGCAGTTGGAATTCTTCTGTGCTGAGTGCCATAATGAGACCTAACATTATATCTTTTACGATACGAGAAATATGTGGATTTAAGAAATCAGGTGTTGGGAAACAAGTGTATGGAAAGTGGTTTTCCCAGTAACACGTAGGTTGATCCAAACTACTACTGTTAAACAGCATGACCGTGAAGCCAAGTGGAACAGCAGGAAATTGTCGCTTTGGAAAATGGTGAATATTAGCAAGGAGCGTAAGGGAAAATGCTCCAGTCTTCATACAGTTGTGTTTTCCCTTAGGAAAATAATCAACAACTTACTTCTCAAAAATATCACTAAAATAAATAATTTCTATTTCAAAATTTGGTTTGAAATTGAGGAGAAAGTTTAATACCAACTATAATATATTCTGATTGACAAGGACATTTTTTTGTTAAAAATATCCTTCAGTATAAAGTTTGAAGGTCTTGTTATTACAAAGAGTACAGATTTAATTAACGTGCAAGATATAGTATTAGTAAATTTTTATATATCTTTAATAAATAAGTTGCCAGCGCACTCTGGATTAAACCTCCTGAAGAGCAATAGAGTCCAAACCCAAGATAAAAAACACTGACGCTGAGTTGGAAAGCTTGGAAAGGGTTTACCTCTTTTCCCCAGCAATTCTGTCTAAGCTGATGAACAGGAAAAAGAAACCTTTGAGGACTCCCATGACCTCTCTGTGCCTTGCTGGGAGTTTAACACAATGGAAAAGACAGTTGACCTGAGCTGTAAAGTGTTGTAGCTTTATAGAATGGTCAGAATTCTTTGGTACATCCTTAAAGTCATACCTCAATGTTAATTTTTAAAGAATAAAGTCAAGAAGAATCAGCACAAATTCAGAGACAGTTTAGTGTGACCGAAGCTGAGATACTGTGATGTGTGATTTAAAGAGCTCATAAAAGAAGACAGCTGGCTTTAGAATCTATGGAAAGCAATAAAACAGCTGAAAATTCTCCCAGTTGCAAGATCTATAGATTTCCTTATCTTAAATTCTTTGCTTAAACCCCTGGAGCAAATCACAGGGTGCATGACAGGAGTTTTGTCTTTCAGCCTGAGAGCTCCGGGGGCAGTTTCCTGGCCCCTCTCTCTGACCCCCTTCGGTGCTCGCTGTCTCCACCATAGGGGAGCTTGTCTTGGCTGCTGAGTCTAGACATTCCCAGCTACTATCCCTCCTGACAGTCTCATGCCAGTGGTAATTTAAAAATTGTTTTGGATAGGCTGTGCCTCATAGACACAGGGAGCCAATAACAACCCCCAGTTCACTGACCCTGGTCAGAGCATCAAAAAGACAGTACAGGCAGCCTCAGTTCAGCACTGGGTCAGGAATCATAACCTTCTCCGACCTTTCTTGTAGATTTAAAATTGTTTTGAGAAAGGGAAGCATAAAAAAGCATAAAAAAGATACAACTCCAAGTGGCTCTGAAAAGCACTCCAGCTTCCTGTATGGTATACACTCATATAAGTAACATGTTTAAACAGATGTAGCCTTGGCTGGCCTGAAAAATTAGGATTTACGTACTTTGTATGGGGTGCACATTGGTCCTACTTAAATTTGACAACTTTGAATTTGAAAGACAGTGCATGAAAACGTCATATTTAATATGACAAAAAAAAAGAAGAGCAGGTGAGTTTGTTTACTAAATGGAGATCGGCCTCAGCCAAAAGAAAACAAGCAAAAATAAACAAACAACAAAAATGGGAAAATGCCACCACTGCCACTTATGTGAATTTTTAGGTGTAATACCAAAAACACTGTCCATTGGATCAGCTGTGAATACCAGATGAAAAACATTAACACTGAGATCACTAGACAAATTACCTTGTAAGAGTGAAATGCACACAATTGTAGGCTGGTTGGTTTTCAAAGGTTTCCTTTGTGTACAAAGTATTTGCAGTCACAGCCAATAAAAGAAAGTATACTAGTACTTTAATTGTGGTTTTGGTTTCGGAGTCGCATAATGGTGACTAACATTTTCTCAAAACCTACTTTACAGTGTTTACACAGCAGAATTTTCATGCACCATACCTGGAAAGTATGAAATGTACTTTGTGTGCTTACGAAGGGTTGTGAAGTCTCAGGAAAAGGTTTAGCAGTTTATGGAAAGAGAGTGGAGAGAGTTTCTCTGAATTTTTACATGGGCTGGTACAGATCAGAAATACAGTAGTCAGAAGAAGGAAGGGAAGAGAAAAGTAACATGAACTCCGAAAAAAAAAAAGTAAAGGTACAGAGCAGGCAGATGAACTGCAAACTGCAGAAGGACTACATACAAACTCAGTTTAACAAGACCAAAGAAATCACTGCTGTTGCTGTTTGCAGAAGAAAAACATAAATTTCTGTCACAGGAATTAGACTGTTGGTAGTGCTCAATGCTGACATGTCACAATATCACCCCAAGTTCAGTGCAATTCCCAGGTGCAGCAGCATGGTTCAGCACTCAGGAGGCAACTGCTTTCTGGTGATGACCAAGCCATCAGCTATCTTTTGATCATGAGGAAGATATCAGCACTCTTCCCCATGGACATGCACAACTTCATCCTAGAGAGATGCTGGTCTTGAACAGTTAGCCTTCAACTAAACACTTACTGGGAATATATCAGTCATCCTTGCTATGTCAAAGTCGTAGCTTAAAATTCTCCTCCAACAGAGGCATCTGTTTCTACACTTTGAGGCAACTGATTATGTTCCATTTGTATTCAGAAACTGTTTCCTAAATCTTTAGAGATACATTTTTTTTTATTGAAAGGCTACAGCCTGATCTTATCATGGGAGCGCAGGAGACAGGGGCCCTATAGTCACATCTGTAATTTCCTAATCCAATCTTGGCAAGACTATGCTTTTGCAGCCTGAACCATTATTAGAGGGATATTCTTTCCTGAATTGAATTTATTTAACTAGATATATGTTTGTCAGTGTTCTCACTGCGAGGAACTACTGGTCTGGAGTCAAAGAAAGTTCTTTGAAAGCCAACTCTTAGGTAAAATTCCTAAAGACTTCCTATTCCCATAGACCAGGACACAAGAGGGATTGGAGGGTTTAACGTCATCTCTGAGTGAGTTGAGATACCATCTTTTCTTGACAGAAGATATCATATTGCAAATGCTATTTTTTTTTTTCCTTCAGCTTTCCCAGGCAGCAACATTTACAGTATAAAGGCAACCAATGGGAGCTAGCAACTCTGATGTCCTACCTTTGTTAGTACAGATGTTGCCATGGGCCTGTATCTCTCTGTTCACATCATAATGATGCATCAAGCAGAGATCTTTGTTTTTACTTTGTAACCAGTAACGGAAATTTAAAGCAATAACTGTATGGTTTTTTTTCCACCCTGTTCTGAGATATCCCAGCACCAGCCTGCTTTTCGATGCCAGAGTAAAAAAGATTCAAACATCACTCTTCACAAGGACTGAATGTAACAGAAAACTCTGGTTCCTGTGGATTCCTTGAAACTGCTAATTATTAGATTACCTGAAATTACACTTCTCTAAGTACTAAATTATAAAGTCACATTGCCTGAGACAAGTGCCATTAGAACAGCACTCCCCAGCACTTTTATTATAAAGATCCTTTCCTTCACTCATGACCCGTAGATGTAGCCATATTTAAATGGGATTAAGTGAATAAAATAACAGAATAATGCAGGCTAAAGTGATCACTGAATCATGGCAAGGAGCTTGTGAAGGGCCTGCATCAGACTGCAGTCCTCGGCATAGTGAGCACTCATCCAGAAAGGGAACAAGTTTCCAAAAACTGTTAGTAATTAGGGGAAAAACAGCCCCTCCATAGAAAAGGCCATAGTACTGTGTGCTAAACCAAGGTTGTAGGGGGCTGGGAAGCAATTATGACTAGCATCTGCAAAAGCAAGAAATGTGATTCGGTGTAATAGAGTCAAGTAGGCACTACTGAGCTGGGCCCCTGGCTGAGGCATATTCCTGTGCAGGATTCATGAGCCTCTCTGTCACTGAACGCCTCACTCAGGTTTCTCTGGATTCATGTCTCCCATATTATGCTGCCAGTTTCCCTTCGTGGCTACATAAGTAGGTGGCTGAAGTAAGAATACCATTAGTCTTTCAAGCGAACAAACAAGAAAAAATAATAATAGGAGCAGTACTAGGAGTAATGATGGCTCTGGTAACTACTGGGTTATTGGTGCTAAGAGTTAGTTGCTGTAACTCTAATATTTTATTAGTAGTGTAAATAATTAAATCAGCATGAGAATATCCAGCAGGAAACCCAGGCAACCAAAAGAAAAAGTTTACATCACATTGATTAATTTTTAAGGCGTGAATTTCTTCTTCCCATGGGGGCTTAAATGGGAGAGAAAAAGGTTAGACCCAACTAGATGCTATTGTGTTTCTATGGCAACGTGGTGCTTCAAGTGGCCTCTGCCATTACCTGTGATTGGTAAAATCACTAGACAGTGTACAAAGTGACCAAGAGAAGCAGCAAACAATACATGCAGACCATCCTTAAATCAAAGAGACACAGAAAGAAGAGATGGAAACAACCTGTTAGATGATCTTACTCATTCCCCAAGGCTGTGCAGTATTATTAACAATCTCGAGAACCTTGAAAAATCCTAAAAATTCTATCCTAGACACTTGTAAAAGCTTACTGAAGGGGAGAGAATTTTCTCAGGAAGTTATAAAAAACTTCCAAATCTGCTTTCTGTAAGTCTGAACATGCTGTATGGCATATGCATAAGCATCATGTTTTCCAGCATTTGAAAAACGGGTTGCATGAGAGCGATTTCAGCGATTTACCCTAACACTTGTGCTTTCCTCAGTGGTAACACCTTCTACATTGTCAACTATGTTCCATAAAATTCTTCTGGAAGGAACAGCTTTCTGTACCCTGAAAACAGAAAAACATTTGAAAGATCCTCCAGGAACTTCTGGTACTTGTTGTCCATTTAACCTGGAATGTTTCCAGATGTCACACTGAGGAGTTGCAGAACAAATTTCAGAGAGAAAAAATGATGTTTTAGACAAGCATCTGTTTCACAATTATAACTCCATGCCTGTTTCCTTAGTAAAAGGGAAGAGAGGGATTAGACTACCTCAAAAATTGTGAGTCACGCGCTTGTCCTTCCTTAGAGCAAATGAAGGATATGTCTGATAGCTTTTGGCTGGCTCAGTAGTACTGATAAAGAATACAGAAACTATATTGATTTCTAAAAGGAAGTGTGAAGTACAAGGTATCCTTTAAGTCTTTAATTTTCAGGATCATCTTACACAAAAAGAGGGATGGAAAAAAACCTTGGGGTCATGTCTTCCGCTAAGCACATGTAAGCAAGCAGGCAGAGAGACAGCAGGATAAATTCTGCTCTTAGATAAAACTGCTGCTACAGAGAAATTCACTAAAGCCTATGGGATTACTGTGCATTGGCTTAAGTTAAGGGAAGATATGTCTCCTCCAAAGGTATTACTTACTCTCTTAATACACAGCTATAATGATAAGCATGATTTCATCATTGGCACATACATATCCTAAATGAGTGCTACCTTTATCTTCGTATCAAGTTATTGCCGTTTTACAGTTACTCAGATAGCCACATTTACGGTATCTACAGCTATGTCTACAGCAGCAGAGTAGCTGTCACAGAACATTTGAGAACAGGCTGCATCTTGGCAACATGAGGTAGGAGGAAGATGATGTCTGCTTCCCATGCTCATATGCTTCTCCCTAACTCTCCATGAATGTGAGAGCTCAGTGACATGCCAGAGCAGTGCAAGACTCACTCCAGTTTCCAGTGGTCTGTGCCTCATCGGTCTTAGTTATGCTGCCTGGGTACAATTCATTCCTTCCTAGTGGGGCTAGAAAGGAAGAGGCCACTCTTCTCTGCACAGAGAGTTGCCAGGATAGTTCTCCTGTAGCTGGTGATCCAAGCTATTAAATCCATTCACAATTCTGACTTGGAATAGTGGCCCAGGAATAATGCTCATCCTCTGACACAGAAGTGCTGGCGTCTTGCAAACACTTTGTTTTTCTTGAAATCACCTATTGATCACACTCAGCCTCTCAAGAAAAGAAAATACTACACTTCACCCCCTGTTTTTATTCCAGTGTTTTATCCGATGGGCTGTTCTTTCCAAGTGTGGGACTCTGATCAGGTTTATGTTCAGAACTGACTCTCTTCTGATAAACAAATGTGAACTTTGAAGCCAGCCCAGGATGGGATCTCATTACCAGGACAGTTGCATTCCCAGTGGAAACAAGCCTTATTTTATTTACAGATTTAAAAAAATACAAAAGTAGTATCAACTATTATCCCAAGGGCATTGTTTACATTAATTTAGCAACTGCTTCCAAGGAGCTACAGAGTTCAAGAGCATTGCTAAACAGTGACAGCCCATCCTGGATTGAGTTACTGACAGAATTACAGCTGACACTAAGAACTGCTTGAAATGTCTTTAGGGGAACTGCAGACAATGGGCTGCATTATTAAGCAGAATAAAGGTGAAGTTACAGAGGATACTTGACACTAAGAAAGGCAGAGTCAGTGAGTCTGCCATAAGCATTGGCTTTGGTTATATTAGCAGCTAGCAGGGATCCCAGACTAAGGAAAGGAAGAGTTGCACAGAAAAGTCAAGTAAACTGATCTGCTGGAACTTCAGCGATTCCTATTCTTCTTCCAATGTGGATCCTCACATTGGACCATCAGATATATTCTTTCCATACTGCTCTTCTCTATCAATACTTTCCTTTTGCATGAAGAAGTCTCCTTTGGAGAGAATCTCCATTCCAAAGCTGAATAACTTTCCTCAGTCTGTATGGCTCAGAAGTGGTCTACAGCTTTTTTCATTCTTATATTCACTGTGTGAGGCACTGAAAAGAACAACTCTGTCAAGAATTGGTGTCAAAATGAATAAAGGGGTGTATTTTTACATGTACTTCAGGCTGTTGCTTAAGGAGGGAAAAAGCACTGGAGGAAGAGTTTGTGGTGACTTCATGGAAATATTGTTTGGACAAGTTTCGTAACTTCAACACTACTTTTCCAAAATGCAGACACAATAAAATAAAAGAATATTTTAGACTGCATTTTCATCCCTGTGGTCAGGACACCTCCTTCACACAAAATAAGAGTTTGCCTGGGACCACAGTGTGAGCAGAGACCTTCCTACCATAGCAAAGATGGGAAATGCGGGAAAAGCTAGTCATCAGACACAGAGCTGCTTCTGGTGAATCTTGTCCAGATCATGCTTTAACCTCATGGTGATTAAATCACACACAAGTATTATCCTCAGTTAGGGATGTGAAAGCTGTTACCTGGTGGTGCACTAAGTAAAGTGTAAAGAGTGTAAAGGAGCAGAGGGTGTGCCACCACAACATGAGTGTGGCAGGCCCACCACACTACACTAGCATCTGGGGTTGGTTGGCAGCTAACAAGATCTGAGCACTCCAAGGTCAGACAGCACTGAACCAGGTTTTATCAGGAGGAGCATTGTAAGCACCACCACTCTCACAAGTCTGATGTGGTCCATTATGCAGTGCAGAACTGCAGGGCTGCTGACACTTCTTGTGCTGAGGAAGGCAGGGAACCCATCCCAAAGCCATTCTTCCATCTTCTAAGTCTATGTGCCACAAGCACATGTGTGCAATTTCAATAAGCAAAAACATTTCTGATAAGGGAACTCCAAAATAAACACCAGTGGACTTCACTGCTCATATGCTATAAACCTTTGCACAAGATTTCTTGACCTATGTGAGGAAAAAAAAATAAAATAAAGCACTACAGAAGCTGTCTGACCAATCTCTGGTAAGCAGGATAGGTTGAATTCTGAGTACTAGTAACAGTGTAAAAATGGAACAGCATTACAGTTATTCTTTAAAAAACCATGATATATTCATGGTATTTCACAGACAGAAAACGAGAATAAATTTGTCAAATAGCTATTTGCTGCAAATTACTCTCTAGAGTCCTCATATTAGCTAAAGAAACCAGACACGAAACGAAAATATTTAGTTTAGGTTCTGATATCAAAGCCTCTTTATCGTGGGGATACTTCACAATTCTCTCATTTCAGTGGATGTGGTAAAATTCCTTTCCAAGTCAGGTGTGATATTTTCATGACAAGTATCAAGTGAAGGTAGCAATATGTTATCGATAGTGTTGAATGAATCTCCTGTCAGTAATTAGCTAGTAAAGCGTGAAAGTCTTGTGCTTTGCTAGTGGGAGAGGTTTATTGCATTGTGGGTAGAGACAGTGGTCAGATTTTTCCCATTTCACACATATATGTGTAGCTCTCAACTACATGTGGCCATTTTGTGAAGCTCTATATGAAATCTAGTCAGATGAGTTTCTTTTACTGCCCCCATGTCAGGGCAGTTCTCAGCATCCTTAGAAAAATCTGCAGAGAGTAGTAAACAAGCAATTGTGTCAAAGCACTATGAGGAGGATCAAAATAATTTCTCACTCTGTGTTTCTCCTAAGTTGCTACTCTCTACTTTAAAATTCTTCCCCTTTACTGCAAAAGTGCATCGTCCTTTTTCTAGAGCTGTTCAAGAATCTTGAGAAGACAAAAAACACCTCAATGATTATTCAATTGCTTACTTTAGCTGGGGCATGAGCTACAAACAATTAGCAAGAAATAGCAACCCATCAGAAGTAAGTACCTGTCCCACAACACCTCTCAGCAATAGCAGGTAATGCGATCCTATTACAAATTACTTCATTCTAACTTCCAACAAGGAAGCCATTAAAAAGTCTTAATATTGCATCCTTTTTCTTCTGCATGAGAGAGTATTAAAAAAAATGCATAGAGGGAGCTAAAGATTGAATTGCAGAGGTGTCAGAATCAAATAGCAAGCTGTCTGCTGTGGCAGCATTGCTCTATGAACAGGTCTGTCACACAACAGCTTCTTACAGTAATCCACAAAGGAATAAATTTGTACTAACAACCTTAAGGGTTCACATTCCACCCACTTAAGTCATAATGCTTATAGCTAACACTGCTGGTTTATTTAAAATTCTTGGCCTTAAACTTCTTATCTGTAATTGAGGCAAAATCCAAGAGAGCAGTCTAGGGATAGATGGGGCTGAAGGAATCTCCAAATCTATGCGGTTTGCCCCAGGTCTGGCTTTTCTCCTTACTGAAATATCTCTGTCAACAGTGACTTCCATATTGAAGACTTAGCAGAATAGCAATCTTTGCGTATTTGCAAACACAAACTGTAGCTGCACTTGTGTACTGTGCCTTCACCTGCTTTAGCAGTACCTCAGCCTCAATTATCAGGTGGACAGATACAAAAGAGATTTTTTGAGTTTACTCTGTGGTATTTGAAATTCAGAGATTGTGCTTCAGAAGATATACAACAGTGAATGCAAAATCTTTTCATCTTTTCATCTTTTTGTTCTGCACTATGTTTTTTGTCACTGTAAACATCCCAAAATCCATGAAAAGCAAGTAAAAGCATCCCTGCCACTGCCCAGCAGTACCTTCTCAACCAGCAGCGCACTGTGCTTGTGCTTTGCACAGCTGCTGGGCCTGGAGGTGAGACCCATTGTGTTTGGTGGCACACAAAAGAGGCACGGGCATCCCCACTCTGAGCTGGTAACATATGTTTCTAGTGGTTTTTCCTAGAAAATTCGGGTTGAATTTCATTTCTTTTTAGATGCCATGAGAACTGTGGGCCAATTTCCTCCTGTTTGCTGCACTAAACACTTGTAGGAGATAGCAGCAGGGACAAGCTGCCCAGATGACACCTGACTGCACCTACTGTAGCCTCTGGCGATTGGATTGGGTTGTGATCATGGATCATCAGCTATTAGTACGGTACAGACATAGGGGCACAGAGCCAGCTGGCTTAAATCCTTTGCTTGCACCATCTGCCAGGGTCTGCAAATAGGTAAAAAGCTGCACTTTCAAGCATTCATACTGCAGTCGAAAAGTCCATCCTCACCCACCTCAGCAGCACAGATAATTGCCAGTAGTCACTAAAGCATTATCCTTCTAACTCCTGAAACGCCAGCTTCCATGATGTGGAAATGGGCCACTCCCTTCAGAAATAGTTCTCTGCAGTTGCACTGAACATTTCTCTTCATAGATCACTGCCCCTCTATCGGATTTCTCCCCTCTCTTTCTCCTCTCTCCTTCCTTTTTCTTTCTGGGCTTCCTATGACAGGAGTCAGCCCTGACAGGTCTCTGCAGGAAGGCATGAAGGAATCCCTCCCCCACTCCATCAGCAATGACAGATCATTCCTCACATATTTTATTCCATGTTATTTTGACATTCTTAAGTTAAAACAAGATCTCTTGGCACTTGGGCTAGCAGAGGAACTTCTCCCTTTGATTCCAGGTCACCGCACAGCCCCTGCTGTGTTGCCTCACAGTTTGTGTTCAGTAGCTGTGTAGGGAGGGCTTTGAAAACAACTTTGATTCCAGGCAGCACATGATACAGAAGGGTCCTTTGTAGAAAACATGCACAGCAATGAAAATCAAAGAGAAAGAACAGAAACAACAACAAAAAATCTCTAAGCCACACAGAGTGAAAGACTGTTGAGAGTGACTTTATATTTCTGCAATAAACCAAAATGTTCCAGAATGTTTTGCCTTGCTGAAAACTCCCAGACCCAGGCCATGCCAAGCCTAGCACTGTTCAACTGTAATATTTTTACATAGAAACTGGCAAAACAGAAACTGGTATGTACACATGCACATCATGTCAGTTACAAAACTCTGTGAGTTACACTGAAGAGCTTTCCCTCTGCCTTGAGGGAATCATAGATAGAATCACTGAATCATAGAATCATGGAATCGTGGAATCATAGAATGGCCTGGGTTGAAAAGGACCATAATGATCATCTAGTTCCAATCCCCTTGCTATGTGCCTGGTTGCCAACGCTAGACCAGGCTGCCCCATTCAAAGTAGGATTTTACATTCTGATATGGAAATAATGTTCTGGATTTTCAGCAAGTTTCAGAAGTGGGGAAAATTTTTTTAGAGCTCAGAAGGACCGTGAACTGCAGACCTGGCAGGGCAGGCAGAAGCTCCTCTGCATAGATGCAGATTATGTCTATGCACACTTTTGGCAACTGTGATCAAGTCTGGGCACAAGTTCGGAGGGCCAAGTAGCCTCAGTCCCTGGAGAGCAACATGAAAATTCAGACTCTCTCAGCCTTCTTGACAGATTGCAGTCAGTACAAGCAGTGAGAAGAAAAGAACTCAAGATCTGAGCTACCATGGCCAATGAAGCAAAAGAGTTTTGGGGACATGCCTTAGTAAACACTCAGAAGACCATGATGGTGAAAAACAGGTACAGAAATGGCTGCCCTGACCTGACCTGGAATTATGTTTGAAGGTACCTCCTTGAAACAACTACTGATGTTGGTGAAGAGTAACCACCACTGATCTCTCCCATTCTCTTCTTTTTGCTGGAAGGCAACAAATTCAGGACCATCTGCTACAACCCAGCCAAGAGCTACTGAAGTGTGCAACTCCTGCACTGCAACACCAGCCCTCTCCAACTCTGCTATGGAGAGGTTATATTTTTTTTCCAGTAAGATGAGAAGGGATTATACTTCCTCTATTTATTTATATACAATTATGGGACTAGGCCAACTTTCTGAGATCAGTCTCTCATTTACTGGGATGATCTGCCTATTCAATTCGTCTCACTGAAGTGAGAGGGCTGGTTACTGCCAATCTGTGCTGCTATTGTGGTGTACACTACCCCTTCCACACCAGCAAAAAAGCTTCTCAATTTAGCACGTGTTCTGGCATGCCATCTGATCTAAATTAGAGCAAATCTTTGCTGGGTTCTCTTGCTCAGCACTGAATTCCAGCTGTGGTAAGCCACTAATGTCACACCTAGTTTCTAATTTGAATGCATTTTATATATCAATATATTGTCTGAATGTTTAAAAATTCCACAAGAGGTGGATTTGTTCCTATTATGTCACTTTTTATACATCTCATGGAATGATCTTACTGCCCACCAGTACCAGAACGCCTGAGTACACAGTGAATGTAGGCAGGTCATCTTTCCTGGAACCCTGAGGCTCCAAGTGACACCACTGGCAAAAACCCTTCTCAATTCCTGCACCTCCAAGCCACCGAAACACGGTTGTTCATAAGTCAGAGCCTCTGCAGCATGTACCAACACTTTGCATAGTGAAAGGCTGAAAGCTTGAGGCTAGACAAGGCTGATTCATGGATGCTTCCATTATATTCTATGTACCAGTATATAAACTTGGTATGACAGTCATAGCTTAGATTTTAATAACCAAACACTGAAGCAGTGCTCCAGGCAAAACTCTGGACATGAAGTCTAGGTGAGATGCTCAGGGCTTAGCTAACATACAGTCAAAATCATCTGCAGGATGTAAAGCAGGAGAGGTATCACTAGCATTCTCCTTTGCAAGCCTCTCTTTGCCCAAGCTACAACAGCTGATACAGTGCAGATTAGTGTCTGTTTAAATAACTCCACAATATGCCTACAGCACAAGATGAAATAAGGATGGAAAGGCGATCTCTACATGTTCAGTTTTTCACACACACCAAGGAAATATTAACAAAGAAGAAGGGTTAAAAATAAAATTATGAATGGGAGAAATAAATGCCATCTTCACAGAAGGTATGAGCAACTTTTGCTTACAAAATTAAGAATCTGCCTTGCATGGCAATTAGGCTTAACAAAATAAAACAGTGAACTTGAAAGGAACACCATCTTGATGTTAATTGTACTATGTGTATCAAAAGTTTTTTGTTTTCCTTTCAGATATCTCCTGC